>SJOL01006514.1:151708-224097 GCA_004794785.1 Opisthorchis felineus
CCTCTGTCAGATCAGCGGTGAACTTTTGGCGCGGTTCAGGTCAGGGTTGGCATAGGTAGGCGTCCAATGGCGGAAGTAAAGGTCTCATGGTAGTGAGCGGGAGGTGCTGTGCTTGATGCCGTCAAGCAGGTCTGTGTGGCAGTTTACTTGTAGTCTTATTCCAGAATGATTGTGTTAAATAAGCCTTTTCCCAGAAGCCATTCTGCAATCCAAAAGTCGGCTACAGCGGAGCTTGTGAAACTTTGATTGAAAAAACACTTTCCATCAACCACCAAATCGTTGAACAGAGCTTAGACCATCTTGAGCAGATATTGGTGGTTGTGCCAACCACCAACCCACCGCTACGCACCACTACGCTCCCCAATAACGCACTGATGATGTCACCTCGATTGGTGATGAAACGTTTGCAATCAAATTGCCCAGCTCAGCGAACAAGCCAACGACCAGTAATCTATCTGATCGGTCTCACACTTGGAGCACACTGTCTAATATAACCAGAGTTTTCATTCACAGGGAGAATGTCCAACTGACTTACCTGTGACCGATTTGTTGTTGTCCTTTGGCAAAGAGGCTTTGCCTCTCAAGACTCTCAAGACTCTGTATGAATAACCTTTTGTCGGTGGCTGAAATATAGGTTACAGTTTTTTTGACTAATGCACTACTCGTAAGGTTGCTGAGGACTTGACAGACCACGACCGGTTTCGCCCTTCTTGAGGCTGGCTCAAAAGATAGGCTCTGTCCCCGAATTTCCGTCAACATCATAAACGAGAGATTCAGCTGGGTTTCAGGTGAGTCTTCCATCAAAACCAAATCGGTAGGCAAATGAGTGTACTTCGCTAATTTGGTGCAATTTGGGTTCAAGGAGTACACTACGTTGACGGAAACTCGGAGACTGCATCTACCTGATGAACCTCAAGAAGGGAGAAACCGGTCATGGCCTGTCGAAGAGTTTTCAGCAACCTTATGAGTAGTGTATTATTTGAAAGTTTTTTCGATTTCTACATTCATTTTTGACTGACTCAGACAACTTGTTTTGGAATGCGTTTTTCGGTGCTTCGTTTCAAGTGATGGGGAAAGTCTCGCACCTTACTGCACTAAACTACAAGAGGTCGGTGTTCTGGATTCTGTTAGTCAATTTGGTCTGAAGAATTTTGCTCGGAATTGCAAGTGAAACCGGTGAAGGGCACGAACACGGCGTTTACATGGCGTAATGTGGTAGGGAGAGTCATACAGCCAGATATACTAAAACCCTGATGTCTATGCGCAAGTGCTGACTGTTCCGGATGCATTTCTAAAAAAAACTCTATGTCGTGCCGGCTTTTGTGATTAGTGCGTTTATATTATTATCGAGTGGCAGGTGTGCGCTAAGATAGCAGAAATCCGTACAACAGTCCATCTCACAATCATTTGGCATATTACGTGAGGTCTTATGTCTAATCCGCGGAGCTGACTAACAAAGGAAATAGGCGTATTTAAGCCAAAGCTAGACTCCGCTGAGCCGAATGACATAGTCAGTCCTAATCTTGTTTGATACTCATATGATACCGACTAAATGACAGTTGTCCATCTTCAGCCAACTTCCTCTCCCTTATGGAGATAAAAATTGCCGTTGCAGCCCTAAAATCTCGCGGAAAGTCTTCTGCAGCACCCGTCCTCCCAAATGAAGCACTTTCCCAAACAGGCTATCTAATGAGACCGTTCTACGGCTCCAGATATGGCAGATAGTATGTGCTAGGGCGGGTGAACCATCTAGTTCGATTTCACATCTCCTAGCCGGTCGATTAGGGCCGAAACTTGACATCTCAAACCGTCAGAATCCAGTCGGGCTTGACAAGTTCCTCAGTTGCAGGCATTGATCTCTGGGTCTGCATATCTCCTTCAGTCGAGCGAAGTGTTCCGTTTGACAAAATCAGTTCATAGACGATTGAAGCTTTTTACTTCGTTGCCATTCATTTTTATTTTCTACAAATTTTTCACAATCTTGAGCCGATGTGGCAGCTTTCCAAGTTCGGTAAGTACTTTGGCACATTTTGGCTCCACCAATCGCTTCTTTGGACAGAACGTTGGTGAGAACACTTCGCCGCGCAATGGTCGATTAGCTGCCTCTGTCCACGTTCCGGATGAATCCACGTGGGAGGCTAAATCCACCACAGACTGAACCATGAGTTTGTTACCGGATGTTATAAGACGACAATCATCATCATTGATCCTCAACCATTGTAGCTGATTGATCGTGCTCTACAGCCAACCACTGCCTTCCTCGAGGTTTTTATTGTTCCATTGTTTCGTTTTGGTTGTTCCATTATTTTCTGGGCCATGACGTCTACAAGTGCGAACCAGACACCCTGTCCATTTAAGCTTTTTTGTGTCTTTCTGCCGTAGAAGAAAGTAAAACATAAATTGCTTGTAGCTTTCTTTAGCCAATGAACAAACGAACAGCCGTGATGAAAGCCAGAGTGCGGTCTGTTTACTAGCGCTTGAGGTTCTTGCAAAGAGCACTTTGATTGCTAGGCCTGCCTTCTATATTCTTATCCAGGAGTGTACTTATTCTTCAGGATTTACTTCGTAGAAAGTACTTCTTTCCGAATCTCTTTTGAGGAAAAGTAAAGGGTTTTGGAAATAGAGGGTCATTTAGGGCCTTTGACCTGAAGCTCTGACAAACAAGACAGTGAGGAGCTGACCTAACTCAAGGATCTGGCCAGTGACGCATGGAAGCCTGACCTTTGGTGCTGGTGTGCACAGCAGCTGCCTTTGGAGTTGCATCAAACTTTTGATTTTCAACAGGTGTGTTGAAAAATGCACCGGCGGTCAAGGCCAAACATTGAACGATTTTTAGGACAAGCTTTTTCTAACTTGTTCCTTCTCTAGGTAAACCAACACAACTTCTTCCGCAAACAGTGATATACTGGCTGCTGGGTAGCAGCCAGTTTGCTGTTCCCCGCAGCAAATATATCATCATCATCGTCATCATCACCGTCATTATGAGCTGTAAGAACCGTGTACTTGTCGTACAGTGAGTGTGGTCGCCACAGTTTCGTTCACCGATGATTTGGGGAGGTGAGGTAGGTAGCTGCGCATTGGAGGCGGGAACTGATAAATTGGTGCGTAAATACAGCACTGTCAGTGGACTTTTAAGTGGGGGATTGGGAAGGGAGCTATGCATTGAAGGCAATAGCTTGGATGCACGAGCACCATTGAGGGCGTCACTGGGCCACGTCTGACAATGTCTCTAACCATTTATGTGGCCCCCATCCAGGAAGACGGCAATGACCAGCGCAGCTGAGTTTGCTGGTAATGGCTATCACACTTCGCTGCCAAATCGTTGTTTGACCGCCTCTTGCTCGTTTCCACCCTTCGTGTGGTTCTGCGAAAAGAACCCTTCGAGGAAGTCGGTCGACTGGCATACGGAGCACGTGGCCAAGCCAGCGCAAACTATGCAGTGTGATCAGTTCATCTGTAGTGGGTGAGCTATTTCTTCCGAATACCGTTCGACGTATTTCAGCATTGCTGATCCGGTGTTCCCACCAGACTCGGGCAATGTTCCGAAGACATTGATGGATAAACACTGAAAGCCTTTTAACGTCCTCGGCGCGCAGCGGCCAGGTTGCAGCAAACAGCTACAACGAACTTTATCCCCAGGTCGCCTCAAGCTACAATTTCCCATAGCATGAGGACTCGCTGGTCTTCTTCGGAAACTCTCGTTGTTCCTTGGCATCGATGAACCTTTGGGAACTGAACACTATTTTTATCGCCGAAGCCCGATCCCCATGAAAAGGTGACAGGTAAGGGCACATGCTTGGTTCTTGTCTTTCATTCGCCTATCTTCCCAAACTTGTAGAGATTGTGACCAAGGACCGTGCTCGCTAAAGCCATTGTAGGCTGAAAACTGAAGATAACTATGAATTTATCCGTATTCTCGGGGGTTATCAACGTTTGGTCAGAGAACAGCACCAATCGACCTAAGAAAAGACGGATTCAGTTTCCGTAACTTGTCTCCTCCCCACCCCCTAG
Source organism: Opisthorchis felineus (assembly GCA_004794785.1). Taxonomy (NCBI): domain Eukaryota; kingdom Metazoa; phylum Platyhelminthes; class Trematoda; order Opisthorchiida; family Opisthorchiidae; genus Opisthorchis; species Opisthorchis felineus. The sequence continues at coordinate 155,720 of SJOL01006514.1, forward strand.
GAACGGGTCCTCAGAGAACCTGATTCTGAAAAACGATATCCTACTTAATATTCGAAAGCATGCGGTGAATGAGGAAATTCGGTGAAAATGGTAACGACTAGACAAAAATCGTGCCGCTGGATGGTCATGCATAAATCTTGTGAATACAAGTTTCATGCGATAGACTTTGCCTTAATGACACATTTTTATTCACAGATTACTCCGAACTCCGTGTTTCCACGCATCCGTCTCCCTGTGTAAATCTGACATCTTACTGTCCAGGTAAGAAGTAAAGGTACGCGATTTATGGGGAATACGTGCACAGTCTTTGGCGTTTAGAGTTCACCCTCCTACTAGGGCATCCCTGTAGGCATTGTTACTTTTCAATGAAACTTGTTTGATAAAGTAACCCCCTGAGACGAACGCTTAATCAAGGGTTGCTTTATGCAGAGCGCGTAGATTCAAGATCATAGATCGTTCTACCAGGCTTATCATAGCTTTCGTTGTGATAATGACCGATTAGTGTAGGGGCCACACTAAGTTCCAACTACATTCTTTAGTCAGTGACCCATGGTATGAGCTTGGCATTCGGCCTGACTGCTACTCCTTGTTTTATAAGGGCTGCATTGGAAACAGCCAATAAATTTTAATCGAATACTTTCGCTGGAAGTTCGTCCTTGTGAGTTCCGCCTGCTGTTAAGTACCGTAATGCCGAATACGAGAAATGAAATCCGAAATGGTATCCGAAATCGGCTTTGGGAACGCTTGTCCGGACTAATTTGAACGCGGTTCGGTTCTTAGTCAAGACTTTTGAACGATTACACTCCTCGGCGATTTAGCATACTTACATGAAGAAAAGTCAGCTTAAAACTACTTAACTCCCTCACACTACCATCATTCTATAAGTAGCTCAGAGGAAGAATAGAATTCACACAATGAGTGAAACCTCCATCGAACCCGTCGATAGAGGAGTCACTCAGCACGTGACCATGTGACGTAACTTCTGTGACTGGAGGATGCCTGACCCTTATTCCTATTTAAGTGCCTATTAATCGCAGTGCTACCCATCCGCTCGTGGTCAACCGGTCAAGTGTTGAGAGTACTAACCGGAAGGTCGCGGTTTCGAAACTCCCTACTGGAGTTTAAGGAGATGCGATCAGCTTTTCAGCATAGATCCACTCCACAGACAGAACGAAACCCCTGTTAAAATTTACCAAGTGTCCTCACGCTACCATTGGTTGGACTGCAATTTAGCGGTTTTTGTTTTCATTTGACTGGGATTTCAAATTTATCAAGTGCACTGAGGGAATGAGATGGGAGACCGGTATGAAAATGGGGGCTAGTTGAAGAACACATGGAGACACCAGCAAAAAAGTCACTCGGAAAAAAAGATGACACATTAGAAGTAGGGGAGATTCTCAAAAAGAATTGGAAACTGAAAAGACAACGGCGTTTTTTAGACTTTGCATCAATTTTTTCAGAAATCCTCACAGATTCCGAGACATCTTCAAAGAAGTTTATAAATTTGGATAGTGACCGGAGAAGACCAATAAGAAGCCATGATTCACTACTTAAATGGAAAAAAGGTGGAAGCTACGTAGGTCGTTTTTGTTTTTTAATCAAACGTTCCTCACAGCAAATCTCTTCTCTGCCCTCCTCCTGCAGGAGAATGACATAACTTGGTTTCATGAAAGTTTCATTCCAAACACGGTCCTTAATTAGTTTAAAACCTAGATGTGAACCTTTGTTCGAATAACTCTGAAAAAGACTAGGTAGCAACGAATATTTGTGGAGGACTAACCACCAACCTAGAATTACGTGATGTACAACCGAGCCAGCATAGCTGTGGAACAGTTGGTTAGCCTAGAAATGCCATTCAGAGTAACATCCTACACACCAAACAGTGAACACACTAGAAAGCAGGTTTGTCAACTTTATAGAGGTGTTGTTGAGTGTTGTTCAGATAAAAACAAACCTTGACAGGATCTATCAAAATTGTCAGATGCTATCGAGAGTGAAGAGATCTGGATTGTACGTGCTGGGTCAATGCAGACACGTGTCAGTTTAGCGTCTGTCAGTGTAGTGATCTAGGTTGAATTCTCTGATCTAGTTACTTGAAGTGAGAAGTCCAGTTGCATGAGCAACGCATCTTCTCAGTTCACGGTCCATCAAACTCCTTTCTAACCTACCTGCAACTAAAGCGTCAAACGAATAACTGACCCATTTTCACACTTTCAGATGACGTCCTCGACAGATGCGGATAACTTTAAGCTACGCTCGTTTGGTGCTTTATGGACGGTGGTTTTGTGAGACATACCAAATGGTGCGACGGTAGCTCCTCGGTGAAATCCTTTGGCACTGCATATCTCACGAAAGCGGCAGTGGATTTAAACCCATAGCTTGTAGTAAGCAAGGCCCTAACCATTTTGAAGGCAACTTTAACGTGTGAACTGCGTAATCAGATTAGGTAGCAGTTATGTTCTATAGCCTTTTTCTCCAGAAAGTTGGTGGGTTACCGAGGCTTTTATTCTGAAAATGAAATCAGCCTATGAACTGTTTGAATCTCGTCGGAAATAATATGCAGTGCCCATCTCATAAACACAGGGTAAACATCAACCACTTGGTGCATCTAACAGTACACAGGGTGGATGCATCATAAAGGAGTTGACTTGGAGCAACTCAAAGATCACTGCAGGCCTAAAGCTTCTGACCTTGGAACAAACAGAGTGTGGAATAAATGGACGGGTCTATTTATGGTACTGGGCGCAAGAGGCCTTCGTTTCTTCAGGAACCAATGACTTGGAGAACGATGGGGGGCACGGTGAGAAGCACCCAGAGGAGAGGAAATGAGCCACAGATGTGTGTACAAACTTTCAAAAAGGGGCAAAAGAACACAGTCGGCTGCAAACGAATCATTCTACCGGACTCAGAGTGCGAAGGAAATTAGAAGGCGAACAACTACTGGTTCCAGGAGGTTTGCAGTCAATTTGCCAATTTGCCCCCATCCTAGCCCAACACATGGTTGTGTCGGGCAAGGTCGAAGAAAGAAGAAAACAACAAAACCTGATGTCCAATTTGGCAACAAGACCCAGAGGCAAATATGGCATCCAGCCAAAATAAGACGGACGTCCAGCTTAAAGTGCATCTCCGCGACAGTAATAGCCTCTTCGGTGAGAATTCCACCCATATTCAAACTGAGCCGTCAACTGTCTGTTTGATCAGTCCATTAAAGTTCTCAAACATCCTCACATGACCGACAACCAGGTCTTCAAGAACATCATGTGAACGAGTATAACAGGTTTAGTTAAATTGCCAGCAATTATAGTTCGCATTTCTGACATTCTCTGGGCCGTTTTTAAGATCAAACTCATATTGGCGTTTGATACAAGTGAGAACAAAGATGACTGAATCCATTGTGGGTGCGATGTGCTTGAAGTAACACCAGGCGAACAATTGTTAGAAATCACTGTAATTCACAAGCAGTATTCCGGAGGCTACGGTTTGTTACTACACTTCAAAGTTGCTATTTTGGTTCTATATTAGTTAACTTGTTTTCAGCGCTATCAGTATGAAACAAGTCGATCAATTATCATGGTGCATCATAGCAAAATAAAACTGGTTGTCGGAGAATAGAAAATGACTGTCGGCATCCTTGACGGAAATGCATACGTGCTGTATTCAAGTGTTCAAGTGTAGCTTAGAGTAAATGGCACAAAACGGTTCCGATAAACCGTAGACATACGGTGACTATATTGTGTCAGTCTGAGGTGGTTGAAAAAAGCTACTAGCCAGTAAGTCGTGCTGTGGGTATAAACGTTGTCTTAAAAGAAGACAAAAAACGATACAGCTTGCTCCGGCAAAGTAGTGAACCTTTTTCACTTCAGTGGTGGCATTTATGAGATGAACTAGATCAGTGATACATTGATTTAGAAAGCGAGACCAGGGGAAACTCGTAGCTAAAACATACGGCGATTTGTCCTGCTATCCAGTGAACCTCGATCCGGGTTCAACTCGAAGTGGACGTTTTCCTTGTCCCCACCCCACACAGCGGTGGGGGAATTCAAATCTCCAAATAGAGGTCTTATTGGTCTGGTGATGGACGAGCCCTTCACAGAAACTGTAAAACCTTATCATAAACCCCAGAATTTTGTTGCCTCAGGATTCGCACTTGATCAACCATCAAACCATACAATACAATTGTGTGTGGTTCACACTTGCGTTATAATCTAAAACCACTAACAGTTCAGCTTCCTTTATGCTGGCTCCCAAGTTTTGATAGCTTCCGTTTTCTTGCCTAGAGAGGGGAAAAATGTTGACGTCAGTAAGGAACTGAATTCCGTTCATCTCTCTGCTACCTCCCATTGATTGGCAGCGCCAATCACTCACCTCTTGCACGTTTTGTGCGTTGGGATAGAACTGAGAAAAAAATTCCCAGCGAATGTTTGTCTTCAACTTCCTCCTCGGTGAAGGTTTTACCACCTAGGTTAAATGTGGCTTTTTAGAGAGCCAGACGAACACTATTTTGTGTGTGGACCAATCAGCACATTCGCGACAGGACAGAAGGACAACGTTTCAAATTGGTGCGATTTGGAAACGAATTAGCTAACTCCCTTGACCAACCGTAAACAAAAACACTTTTTCTCCGGTACTTTTAAAGCGTTCACATTCAGAACTGTGTAAGTGGACGTGACACAGTCATTTCAAACGTGTACTTAATGCTGAAAAGAGAGGAATTTTATGATCTTTCTCTTTTATATTCTACAAAATGCAAATGGATCTTGTGACGCAAAACAAGCGATCATTTTGCGTTTATCTAGTGATGCATTGGACTCATTTTACACCAGAAGTGAAACCCAATCGAAGCTTTCCCGGTGAGATTGGAAATACTCGGAAATCAAAAAGGGTAACAACTTCTATATAGTAACTAACAAGAACTGATCAATAACTCTCAGGATGTTTTTTCATATTGGGTTGTTTACAAATGGGTGGGAGGGTTAACAATCAGCAGTGTGCAGCCTTCCAGTTGTTAGTGAAATGCAAGCCTACTGTTGCTAACCTAAAGGGCTTAAACATGGATAATCAACCGACACATGAATGCAGCTAACTGACAGGAATTTTGCAGCACTGAGTTTGCCCTTCGTGAAAGGTGCAGAGCACCAGAGTGCTGGTGTAAGAAATGGTCTTCGCTTTGATGTGCGAGCTTACTAAAAGGAAGGTGCTTGGTTCGAACCCAACCCGGAGATCGTGATTGCCCTTGTCTAGGCTTGGGCAACCTGGGAGTATCTCACAACCGTAATTCCTTCAGGAGGGGTGGCAAGTCTGCACAGAAAAGTTGTCACAGCTGAAAGAGTATTACTGTCAGCGAAATACACTCACGTGCATACAAATTTGGCTTTGACGGGAGAATCACATGGAACCCATCTGAATCTCTCGATCATGATGTTTACAAACCACTGAATGTGCTGCATCAGGCAGCCTCATCTTTCACTTGGCAGGATATTCGAAATATCGTGACGCATGTATAGACCTCATACACTACTCATAAGGTCGAAGAGTTTTAAACAACCTTATAAGTAGTGTATTACGTCTATATGAGTATTATTATCATTTGTATGAATATTGATATTATTAATGTCCCACTCCAGTGTGATCCTGGAAATAACCGGAATCTCTTGACAAACCGGACACGTGACCGCCTTTCCCACTTTATATATGCTACGTATTTGTATTTGCCATATAAATTACGATGTGTCAACCACATGGCCAAGCACAAAAAACGGGCTTTGTTTACACTACTGTGATTTCTACGGTCTTTTGCAAGGAAACTCTGTAAATTCATCAAAACAACTCATTCTGGGAGGTTCGGTTGATCACATCATGACCCAACATTTAGACCATCCGATTCCCGATTCTATCTAGTTACATTATCGTCCATTTCATATTGCACGACTTTCATACAGTATTCATGAAAAGTACTAGATATCACGACTGCTCACGTAACTAACACGGTGAGATACAGGTGAGCTGTTAGTGAAATTTCAAAATCGGCGTGCAGCGGAAACAGCACAGAGATTTTTGTTCGACACCTGCTGTTTTGAGGAAGGTGGCTATTTCTTACGGGAATGAACATGTATATCACCTATACATTACCATCGTCACTGTGTCAACTGGAAGAGAGTGGCATTTGTTTAGCAGTGAATCAGCGGCTGCGTTGTTAACACTGACGTCTCCGTGAACGGACGGCTATCAGACTGCACGTAACCGCAAGTTTTTCCAAGGATGTACCGGCAATCAATATGGAACGTGGTTAGAACGAGGCATGTTTGTTTGACCTTTACGTAGTACGTTTTTTTTTGCAATAAATACAGGGTAAATTCCCTAGGTCTAATCAGATGTTTCGAACCATGGATGCGTTACTCTTGGCTGGAGGAAGACGTGGCATTTCTAAATCAGTTTGCTACTTCTGGCGGACTAGCTGGTCAGTGTTCGCAGATCGGCCGTTAATCAGCTTTTGATAGTTTCTGTTTACAGGATCATTTGTGAGTATTTTTAACGTTGTAAAGATAACATCCTCTTTGTGGCAAACTTAACCTAAGAAGCAACTTAGATTACAACTTGCGAAGATTAGGCATAAACAAAAACATCACGCGCGTGGTTACCGGTTTCACCGATGACGTTAACCTCAAACCAGTTGCGAGAGAAAGCGAGTTCTATCGAGCTCTAGTCAGCCAAATCAGGCCAAGTCGTGACCGGTGCTATTCAGTTGACCGTGGGTCACATCTGGTCCTCACGAATAGTGACAATATGCTCCTCACCTAAAAGATCAAGATGATATGGGCTAGTTGCAAAGCACAAGCTGAAAGGAATATCGACAATGCCTACGTTTTTCAGGTTAGCGATTAATAAAGTAAAGGACTAATTTGGTTCATGCTAGGAAGCCTGGTTACTCCTGCATAATTCGATGCGCTCCCGAAGGTAGCATCCTTTTTTCTATTGAAAATTAGCATATATAGTCAAAGTTTTTCCAAAACAACGTTTTTAAAGAGTTTTTAATTCCTGGCTTTATTTTACGCAGAAACTCTAGTTGGACAACTTCTCGGAATGATGTTTCTTATGTCCAAGCGGAAAATTTCACAAAATACTCAGCTCATGTTGGGCGTTTTGAAGAATTTCTTGATTAATTTATAAACAAGCCTGACCAGGCTCCTCAAAACCAATTGATTCTACTCTGAGGTGTAGAACTTATTTGGTTTCCAGTACATTCATTTCATATCTTAATCTCTGCCCACAAAGCTGACTTTCGTTCAGCGCAGCCAACCCCACAGTTATAGCACAAGTGTGTTATCTTCACGGATTCCTGATGGCAGCCTGTTCATCGTACTGCGAAACTTTGCGAATCAAACGGTACTTGCGTAAGACCAGCGAACTGTATCGTTCACTATTGGATTGCCGTGCCACAAGTTAGTACCTCATGATCGATAGAATTTATCGATCTGCTCAATCCTTTGTGACTGTATGATACCACACTTGTTGAATTGCATACCACAAGACAGTATATTTCGCTGTAAGCAGTAAATGAAGTGAGTGGATGTTCCGAGACCTAAACTGTCTCTATCGACAATCGTAAACTGGTGTCACTACAAAGTCGTAACCCCTTGGTGGCCGTGATTCGAACCATGGTGGCTTGATCCGATTAATTTCAAAGTTGATCCTTTACAGGTTGGGACCGGAATTACAGCGGCAGAAAACGCTGTTTTATCGTGTGGAAACCTACGTTTTATCGTGTATTAGTTGGTTTTAGTATTTTTGCAGCATTATCTTACAGAAATCGGCTTGACTCCCTATATTAATGTTTATGTAAAAAACAATTTAAAAACATCTTTACACGTGACTCATAACTACGTTGGGCAGGGCAGGCTTGGCATGCAAGCTAAATGACCTGGGAACAGTGTGATGGTACCCGGCAAAAGACAGGTGACTTTGTTCAAATCCTCTCGACCAGATATCAGAAATTTGAAAAAAAGTTGAAGTCAAAAAGTTCTGTGTCGTCAAACAACGAGACAGACTGACACGTCATAGGTGCATTGGTGAGGGAAACAAAGGACAGCAAGAGGATCTATTGGTGCAACCAGGGCCCGAACGCAAGGGAAATCCAAGTTAGAAACATTCACATGGTATCGACATATCATGAAATCTAACGATGGAAGGTAGTTCGTCAAGTCAAAGTTCTAAGGCCGAATGCGCGGGTAGCTTAATTCATTTTTGAGGATAGTTGTTCCTTGAAGACCAGTAAGTTAAGCTACGAGAAAAGAATGTTTGCTCACTATTGGACCCCGCAGAAAAATGATTTAATATGACGAAATGGGCATACCTAAAGAGCTTCAAGAATGGAGTGAACTATCCAGAGCTTCCATCGATCCTATTCTATCGATTTAGGTGGAAAGAAGCAACCAACCAGTTTTTGAGTATTTGGGCGGTTGAAGGAAGACCAGACAGTAGGAGATCTTGAAGCAGCGCTGCAACCGAGTTACCGCGTACTTTCTCAACCTGTGCTTTTAGGGCTAAACATAGTAAACTAAGGTAATGTAAGGCGAAGTCTAGTCAGCAACAATATCTGGTTTGGTGTCTGTTTTGCCGGGTCTTCCATGGAACACCAAGAAGTGTACTCAAATATGTATAGGCCCTGATTGGCCCAACTGCTAAAATGCGCTTGCAATCTTGTGCGAGTTAAAAAAAGTCGACCTGGATGCCGAAGAAGGCAACGTACCAAGTAGCAAAATCCTAACGGAAGCTCTCAAGAACCACCGACTGTGCTGAAGGACAAACCTAGCCAGGTTTTCGATCGCCTTGAGTTAAACGTGTAGCATTGATCAAAGTACTGAAAAAGGTGGATTTCTTGATAAGCGGTACAAACGGCCATATTTTTTCTAGACCAAACTGTTTTTGTTTCGCCAACATGTGACCGTAACGGGAAAATGTCAACGTAGTTGACCAGACAGGAAGGCAAGCCATGTTGGAAAGCACATACTAGACCGGGGTTAGTACGCTCCAGAGATCGAAATTTCATAGAGTAATACGACCAACATAACAAGGTTGTAGTAAGCACTCGGAGACTCAAAACACCAAGATAGCTTGCAACCTACTTCCACATTTTTGAGGGTCTGCGCGTACTTTTCAACAATCAACGTGAATGAAAATTTCTTGAGGGCATCTGGCTTCAAGGTTACCTGCTCCACTTGTGATTTGCTGCTTTGGAAGTTTAAGTCTACGCAACGAGCAGCCAGTCAACAGTAACCACTTGGTGTTGTTTCTGTCATTGAAGGTTGAGTGTGGATATGTCCCGTCTAAGTGAGAGCCAATCACACTGCTATTCAGTCACTCATGACCAAACGGCCAGGTATTCAACCACTGGCCGGAAGGTAACAGGTTCGAAAATGCCTGGAGTTTCTCAACAAGGATGAAACAGCTGTACAATTGTTCATGCATTTTCAGCTTTGGTTCGCTTCACTGACAGGATGAAATGTTCATTGAACATTACCAAATCTCCTAAAATCTCCGTGAAACAAAAGCCAGTTCCCACTTTAGGCAAAAACGTTGAACGGATTTTAATACAGAATTTGGGAGCCACAGTCAGCTTGCATGGATTCGTGAAGCGTGTCAGTTACCACTGCTTAAAAGCCACAATTTGGCTGCACCACCGAATCTGAAACAAAAATCGGTGGTTTTCAATGTTTCGAACATTTCTGTCTTCATAATGGTCAGCAGACTCAAAAATTAAGCTCAGCAAAGAAGTCTTCATTGCACCACAGTCATTGGTTTCTGCCTCAACTGTCTTTCTACGCACACTTGTGGAGAAGAAATGTTTATTATCAATCTCGTCAAGGAATGTTAAACCCCCAGTATCAAAGCAGTGACCTTTTCGAGCGAACTCATGTTTCAGAGATTCCATTGCTTAGATGGTTTGTTAACTCACATACCACCAGATCAAATTGATCTCAATACTTGGAATCTGTGCGGAATTTTATTGATTTTCTCTGTACCGCGACGTATCACAACATCTGTGAAAAGCTGAATCCGAGAAATGGATAGTGGAGTTGCGAAGGTTCTCTTGGAAGAAAGTATGTGGATAAGATAGGAGTCAGTTTGGAAAACGTGAAACGGTGCGCCCGTTCCTTCACTAAAGTGCACAAGCCTTTATGTAAGTAGACTCGTTTCTAGACTCCTCAGTCCTTGCAGTCGATACGGGACATTTTCTGATATCGTATTCACTGCGGCCATCATCACGTTATTAATATCTAGGTCTATGTGGAAAGTGTGTTACCGTAAGATGATGATGTTTAATCAGTGCTTTTGCAAAAATAACTGGTTGCGGGATTTATAGAATTCACGTTCACATCACTCTGTTATGAACGGTCTTCCTCCTTTTCTGGCGCAATTATTTCAGTGAATCCACGCTGAAACGGAGAACCATTGGATTCAAGTTTCGTCGGGCAGATCAATTACATCACTCGCCCGTGAACACACCCACCTGTTCAGATGTGAAAATTCAGATGCGTCCAGCGTGCGCTGGTGGAGCGGTCGTATCACGCTTGTCTCACTTGTTAGAACTCCTGGGTCCAAACTTCGGTACGGCTGAGGATTTGTTCTGCTGATGAGCTCTAATAAGGACAAAACTCGAATCTATGTCTTCCGTCCTCTGGTGTGAACTCACCGGAATAATTGCATTAGGACAGGAGAAGGACTGTTCATACAAGAATTATGTGGGCGCGAAAATTTCAACGTTGATTCGGCCAGTTACCGATGTCAGACAACCGTTGAATTGTACAAATGTACCACTGATCAGTGACGGAGCGACTTCCTTGATCTCCAGTCTGTATGGAAACAGTAAGAACAAACAGCCCGATGTGTTTCTTTTACGTTTGTAGGTTCGACTCCGCATTCCCATTCAACTTTAATTGAAAAGTAAGATTAAGAAAAACTGTCTTTATCTGCCTGAACGAGCAAACTGATTTAGACGTGCCACGTCTTCCTCCAGCCAAGAGCAACGCATCCATGGTTCAAAACATCTGATTAGACCTAGGGAATTTACCCTGTATTTATTGCAAAAAAAAACGTACTACGTAAAGGTCAAACAAACATGCCTCGTTCTAACCACGTTCCATATTGATTGCCGGTACATCCTTGGAAAAACTTGCGGTTACGTGCAGTCTGATAGCCGTCCGTTCACGGAGACGTCAGTGTTAACAACGCAGCCGCTGATTCACTGCTAAACAAATGCCACTCTCTTCCAGTTGACACAGTGACGATGGTAATGTATAGGTGATATACATGTTCATTCCCGTAAGAAATAGCCACCTTCCTCAAAACAGCAGGTGTCGAACAAAAATCTCTGTGCTGTTTCCGCTGCACGCCGATTTTGAAATTTCACTAACAGCTCACCTGTATCTCACCGTGTTAGTTACGTGAGCAGTCGTGATATCTAGTACTTTTCATGAATACTGTATGAAAGTCGTGCAATATGAAATGGACGATAATGTAACTAGATAGAATCGGGAATCGGATGGTCTAAATGTTGGGTCATGATGTGATCAACCGAACCTCCCAGAATGAGTTGTTTTGATGAATTTACAGAGTTTCCTTGCAAAAGACCGTAGAAATCACAGTAGTGTAAACAAAGCCCGTTTTTTGTGCTTGGCCATGTGGTTGACACATCGTAATTTATATGGCAAATACAAATACGTAGCATATATAAAGTGGGAAAGGCGGTCACGTGTCCGGTTTGTCAAGAGATTCCGGTTATTTCCAGGATCACACTGGAGTGGGACATTAATAATATCAATATTCATACAAATGATAATAATACTCATATAGACGTAATACACTACTTATAAGGTTGTTTAAAACTCTTCGACCTTATGAGTAGTGTATGAGGTCTATACATGCGTCACGATATTTCGAATATCCTGCCAAGTGAAAGATGAGGCTGCCTGATGCAGCACATTCAGTGGTTTGTAAACATCATGATCGAGAGATTCAGATGAGTTCCATGTGATTCTCCCGTCAAATCCAAATTGGCATGCAAATGTGGGTGTTTTGCTGATATTTGCACTATTTACAGACGTAGAGTGCGTACACTGTGCCTAGGTGTTCACCTATTAATCTGGTTCTTAACTAGTCTACAAGAGTTGTGTGCATGTACGCTTTTAATTTGGATCGCGATGACTCCCTAAGCGCACTAAGCGGGAGTAAATACCACCAAGGCCAGGTAAGCCCAATACGCTTGTAATGCATATCTGTCTGTTCAGTTGAAACGTTCCATATCCTTAAGCCGTTGTTTCGAATATGGAGTAACATGACATAGTTTCGGAGAGCTTTTATTTTAAATTTTTCAACCAATCACCTGTAGATTAAGGATCTAGTTACTCGCCCATGTGAGCGACGCATTATTGGGCTTGCGCAACGATGTTCCCACCTTCTCGATCGATAGAAGTTCAGGAATTCAAGTTGGCTTGTTTCCTCCTGGTTCAGTTGGAACACCCTCTCAAAGCCCGACCGAAATACCGCCGTGTTGCCCAAGCCGAGAGAGGAACATCCGAGACGCAGAGGTTGGGTTGGAATCACGGACTTTCCAGGCAGCAAGTTTGCACATCAACTACTGAGCCGTCTCGAGATCACTTGTGTTTGTGGACACACTACGATCTAAAAAAAAGTCGTATCCAGATCTGAACTTTTCGCAAGAACTGGGAAGTGGAGGTGATTGAATGTCACTTGCTTCCCAGCAATTACTGATGGCTCCAATTTTTAAGAGCGTTGGCCTGTCCTTCTAACTGGATTGCTCAGTTTCGTCACCAAGGCAACATGCCAAGCTACCTGTACTGTCCAACTTTACCGTCTTCTAATTATTAAGTGTTTCTGCCATTCCTGGTTCCAACTTCTTTGATTATCTGATCATCTCAGCTTCCACTTTCATGTAAGTTGCTTTATAAATGAGAAACTCAGATAGCTTTTCAGCTACGATGCGCAATCAGAAGCTTCTATCAACAGTCCCCTCTTGGGTTTCCCAGATACCCAACAGTTTCTTGCCAGCTTAGCAACCTCATCTTCCATTTGCATTTGTAAGTTTAACAAACTCGTTTTCTTATGTAGTGTTATTCTTCATTATTCAAGTCCAGATAATATCAGTCCACTGCATAATGATCGGTTAATTTCGTCCAATCGCGTTCGATCAACAGCACAAACTCCAGATGTTTGTGAGGACTATAGCCCGTGAGGTATGGCGTTCATAAAACTTGATAATTCACTTTGACCCTATCGGCATTTCATAACCCAATGGCATGTTGTACGCCACTCAAAATCTTATGTATGTATGTCTGTTTTGAAGGATTCAACTCATGTTTCAAGTTTTTGTGTCTATAGAGGTCGGATATTTGCACTATGCACACTGCATGACCTTGTCTCCGCAGTCACATTGAATCCAAGGGATCAACTGGAAGCCAACTTTATTTGTTACAGGGCGGTTGAGAAATCCGTTTGAACACTGTCTTCTCTTTTACCTGGGTTAATCGGCTGTCAGTTTTGGGCCCGGCGAGACGTATCTACCGGTCGTTCACCCAGTTCAAAGATTTTATCAACATCTACTATCACAAAAGCAGAACACCTCGCGTGACAACCAGAGGGTTGCTGGGATCTAAGAAGCGCCGTTTTTCTGGTGGCCGGAGCGGTGTCCTTGTCGTTGGTTGTCGTTGTACAAAGTCATGTCGCCTAACGACTGAATCCAAAGGCCCCTCGTAACTTTTGTTGGGGCCTAACCTGGTCTTCTTTAACTTGATGACAAAACTGAGGAAACAGCTTTGGGAACTCTTATCTCTCTTTGTGCCTCTAATTCCGTGACCGACTGTTGCCCTTTACACACGCTCTGGTTGTTTGATCCCTTTGAAGTGCTGCACGGGTGCACGTGTACACCTTACAGGGGGTTGAAAGCCACCAGAGAAAGGTTGCTGAATAACCTGCTTAAGTAGTATGGCTTACATCTGGCTCGATATTTGTAGGCTACCCTACTAAGGTTGTTCATTAAAAAACATGGAGTCCTTTTCACATTACGTGGCGTAAACTAGATGGTCTCCAATCGCGATTGGAATTTACCGGCGGCAGCCTTACTGCATATATGCAGAAACACACAATTATCTAAACTTATAGGGTATCACTGCTTTTCCGATCACAGGACGGTCTAGACGTCTTGAATCAAGGATGGATCACTATCCACACAAATTACTCTCCACAGACTGATGCCATCTGCGAAGAATTGGCACAGATATTGGAGGCTTGTAATGTGAGTGGCTCGAATGTCTATAGCGCACGTTTACTGGCCGACGAATACTGCTCAGTAATGGACATTTCCACAACTCCCAGTGAGCTCGTCGCTGAGATCACAGGTGAATACGTTAACAGTGGTCACAGTTTTTAGTAATGTCAGATACGTTTAATCTCAGCCTGGATAGCTACCCAAGTCTACAAGATGGTGCTAATACCTGCACTTTTACGGCTTTGCACCTGTAAACTACAAGGAAAAACTGGTCAACTGGTTTTACCAGGCTGGGTAACTTTATAGTGCAGATAGGTTGAAATAAGTAGAACATTTGTTTGTCAGAGAGACACTGACATTAGAAATCTTTTGTGCAGAAGTTCGGCTTAAGACTGCCACAAAGCAGATATTTCGTCGATTCCTTCGTTAACACCAAAGTAATTTGTGACTGAGTATGTTTCGCTACTTGGTTACTCTAATTTGAATGAGTATGAAAGGTCGAATGTCCATGCCAACGACCAACAAGCCATGGAACTTACATATGCCTAGATTCTCCATCAAGAGACCTTAGATCAGGAACAAACGATTACTACTCAACTTTTTCAGTGGTGATAACTCCCCCAGAAGAAAAGCTTCTCAGAAGAGAATGATTGTAACCTTCATACTGCATAGCTGAAATTTTTGAGAACCCTGGGTACGCACAACTTGGATGGAAGAGTGTCGTTAGTCATGTAAAGCTACTTGTGCGTAATGCGTGCGAGAAAATGTTCCGTCATGGTTGTGTGACCGACCCAAAACGTTGGCGAATAGTTTACTACGGGCGACTAGTTTGTACGTAACCATATAAATGCCAAGTAACCCTCGTGGACAAATGTGACCGGCCTACAGCAGACAGAGTTACACCAAAAACGTTACATCAACGAACTTATCAACTTATCAGTTCTGATTACATTGCTTGTCTACTAACAGACACGCTGACCGTGATATCTGTGCTGTTTACGTGTGTGCGTGCGAGCACGGGAACCTGCTGTGCGGTCAGTCCCCAAAGTGTTGTGCAGACTGTCCACAACATAGTTTTATTGATGAAGTAGAGCTGATTCTCGTATTTCATCATTTCACTCCTGACCTTTAGTTTGAAACCGAATAGCATGCTTCCTGTGAAAAGATCATTCCGGTTAGCGTGGGGGCTTGTCCTCATCCGGGATGCGTTTTCCGATTTAGAAATTTGAGAGCAGCGACGTAGCTTTTGGAGTGGCAGTCTATGGTGAATGACTGAAAATCGCTGCAGAAGGCTGCACCATTTCCATTAAGTACCACAGGAATATGTAGGGGAATTCGAAGTGGCGAGTTTCAGGCTGACTGATCAGGTTGCCTGATTGGCTCTCATTCAGTCTATCATATTGTTTAACAACGAACTAACGCATAGAAATCGTTTTGTTAAAAATTCACGTCAGTCTTCCATCACTGGAATGCACAAAAATGGGTGTCACGTTCCAATGGGGATATGAACTTGCGTCTGAAGGCTTTCTGTGATCCATGTGTGC
The DNA here is from genome assembly GCA_004794785.1 of Opisthorchis felineus. Taxonomy (NCBI): domain Eukaryota; kingdom Metazoa; phylum Platyhelminthes; class Trematoda; order Opisthorchiida; family Opisthorchiidae; genus Opisthorchis; species Opisthorchis felineus. Next base: position 171,545 of record SJOL01006514.1, read on the forward strand.
CAAGCAGGTTGCACTGTTGAGTATGCTACAGTACTTTACTTCGAAATCCGTGTCACTGTGCGTTCTCTCCGGGTCCTGCTTAAATGCACTGTCCTTTGAGATCACACAGGAGCTAACTACCCAGCTGACGGTTCGTAAAGTCGAAGGCAGCTGATTGCACTATTAGGTTTGAAATCGATACTACTGGGTAATTTGTGCAAGTAGTCCAGCTGCTTCTGCCAAGTTGTGCAGACGAGAACTAATTAAGCAAGTTACGCAAGTGTTAGTGGGAATAGGTTGATGGTATCGCACGTTTTGGTTACTAAGGAATCACAATGTGGTACAGAGACAGCAAGCTGGTTCAAATGGGGAATGCTCAAAATTACTGATATTTGCCTAGCGTAGTCGAACTCCGTCGGCTAGTCGAAGTATCGGGACAGCCGCTTGCTACTGTTTCGGTTGCTTTATTCCGGATACTCACATTACCTCAACTTCCGGCCAGAAGGTAAGGGCCTAAAACCTTGAAACATGTATTGTACTCTATGCTCTGTGATTCAGAGTTAAAAGCTGTCCGGTATGACAAATTCGCCGAAAACATTTTTAATTTATAATTTAAAACCTGCAGTGTGATATATCTTCATATATCTATTGAAATAAATCAAACTGTATACCAGCTCTATGCATATCTTTCTTGGAAACAGAGCATGGTGTGTTTCTAAAATTCTTGGCATAAAACGAAAGTAATAACCGCTATCTTGCTGGGCAGTTCTGTCTATCTTTGACGACCAGCTGCTAACATGCGGCTAACATATGGTGTCTTCGTAGTATGCTAATGCTGTCGGACCTTCCTCAAGGTGGCATTGTCTAGTGGCATCGGTCACAATGCAGTATTCTCCGTCTACAATTCTTCACCATGTAACCAGAGGTTATTGACGTCTGCTCTGTCAAATAGCCGTGCGCTTAAAACTACCAACCTTAACTCAATGCCCGGTTGGCTTAGGTTGAACTGATTCGACTTTTTTGTGTAGTGATGACCAGGTCACATTCCTGGATATCTATTTCTCCTCTATACAACCGATAAAGCCCAAACATGGAAGTGTGTACTTCAAAACAGAGACGGCTAGACATCACACCAACACTTCATCTGTCACCATACGCACTGAACATACAACGAAACTAGCCAATGTTTTGTTCACTGGCACTTCCATCCTCAACACACTTTCAATCACAACGCACTGATGATTTCACCTCTATCTGTGATCAGACTTTTGCAGTCAAACCTTCAAGGTAAGCCAACAAGACAGAAGCAACCATCAGAACCTGTGCTACCGATGTTGTGTTCAGTTGCCTGCAACACCGACTTGGCTGCGGTGGCATTTCAGGAAGAGATGTTCTAGAACAACAATCGGAATGCGATCGTTTAAGATTGAACTACTGTCAGCACGCAGCGTTGAATGTTTAGCGGAACATTTGGGCCGGTTCCTCAAGTTTAGACGTCCCTGTAGTCGCATCCTGGTGTCATTTTTCTCGAGTGATATGTCCGTCTAAACCAGCATGGCGAATTCTCGTATGAACCGGCGAAATAAGGACAGTCTGGCAGATACGATTACAATAATGCGTGTCTGATCAAGTCCGATTCAGTGAAGTTCCCAAAGAGTATGTCGAATCAGGCGACTCGAAGCTTTGTGGACGAATAACATCCAGCAAACACAGCCCAATTACGTTTGATATTCCCTCTTGTAAAGGGCGGGTAATCCACGTAAACCTGTAGCCACCACTATAGAGGAGCGACGTGAGCACCTTCAGAGAAGCAAGGAGAGACAAGTGTGATGGTAAGGAAGTATTGTGATGGAATGAGCGCACACCTAAAGAAGCTGTTTGTTCACGTGTTCGAGAATCGTTTGCAGTAGAGTGGGATGACGTAAACTCGGAATAAGGCTACCATCAACAGATAACAGACCACTGCTTCAAAGTGATAAGCCAGGAGGCAACTAGTGCTCAATAAGCGGAGACGAATCAACTTTGGCGATGCGAAATGAATACAAACTACTAAACAACCCACAGCTATGTGAACAGGCACGACGGTGAAGGAGAGCAACCACTGGCTGAGACAGAGAGCTTACCAACAAGCCGTAACGAGACCAATCAGCCTGCAATGCAGAAGGCATGCAGAAAAATTTACATCCTACTTTCCCACCTGAAGCATTGGTTTGTCACGGAAGCGATCGTAGAGAATGGATGAATGTGGATAGCGTTGCGGTTGCGAATCCAAGTTATACAAACAATTGCGAGTGAGGGCTGGCGTCTGCGTGGGACTAACCGTTTATTCAGTTGCATGGGTTGTTGCTACATATGCATATAGCATATATATAGCATGTATATATATATATATATATATATATATATATATATATAGCATATATATGTATATGCATATATCAAACCGGGGATATTGTAACTTTCTGCAGAGCATATGCCCCATTTACATATTTGGCCAGCAGGCTGCGCAGGTCAACTGTGGGAGGGCTGTACTGGCTTAGTAGTGCATACTACTGATGAACCACGCGAGTAGTGTCTGATATGGATTCCGTGCTCTGCCCCGCATCTGAAGGAAGGTGAAGGTTACTACGGAAATTATGGAACCACTTTGCAGTTTTCGTCATTATTTTTAAATATTCAGAGAAAGGACAGAAAACTTCAGGAAGACGCTTGAGAATGTTTACTTTTCAAAAATTCCGTGTCCAATGGCTTGTAACCGCTTGGTTCATGCTTTCTAAGGATTTTTCGGCGAATGGCGTATCTCCTTTCACTGGTAGTGCAGAACTGGGGTTGCGTAAAACGTGAAGCCTAGAATTTCCGCACCACAGTGCCTACATGTTGAAGTCAGGTCTACTTGTTTCTTCGGTAAATTTTTGACGTACAAGATTTCGGAGGGGAATCTCGAAAAAAATATGGCTGTGAGCATAGACTTGCGGGTACATAAAATCGATGTTTTCCGGAAAAGTTGGGGTTTTCAGAAATCCACGTTTTATAATTTGCCGGACATTTGAGACGACCGTTTGTGTTGGGTGCGAATTGTGGCTGCCAGATGCAGACCAAGTAATCCATGAATTTAAGTCTGTGGAGTTTTTTGTTCATTGGGATTATCGCAGCCTTCGGCTTTCCTCGGGCTGCACAACGGCCACCCATCAAGCAGGCGCCTAGCTGACTGGCTTGTTTTTTCATATTTAGTTATTCTGGACTAATGTTTTTGTGCGCTGATGCTTTAATTACTTTATGCAAACCAACTCTCTGCAGCCTGTGTACACTCAGCGTGTTATTTTACGAGTGGCGCCAGTTTCAACGTCTTAAAAAGTTTGGGCGACGAAACTTTATCAGTTTATCCTCAACAGTTCTATCTAGTGCAGTCCACATATCATGCTACCTTCATTCCAAACGACGATGAATTGCTTATGATTGGCAATCTTGTGTATTTTAAAGCCATGGACTGGATTGGAAGAATTGTGCATCACTCACTTACCAGCCGGGAGACTTCTGTATGTTTACAAAGAATCTCAATAACACCGGATTGTCGCCTTTAGAGCACAACGAGGGCAACGTATGACTGAATAGGCTGCTTTTGCTGTTCGCCAGTGATCCAGCTCCACTAGATTCGAGGTAAGTTTAAGAAATGCAAATTCCCTTTGAGACCACAGGAAAGAGATCGGGAGAACGTCTGTTCACACACCGAGAAGAAGTTTGAAGCTGGACATTCGAAAGGGACTCAACTACCCCAGACAAACCATGATCATGAGGACTTCGGCAACTTTCGCAAGCGTACTCACCGGTCCACTTGAAAGGCTCACCCAAGTAGAACCGAGGTGCGTGGGTATCATTTTCTGATCACTATTAGCCAGGTGATGTCATTCTAGCGATGACAATATTACTTACCGTATGGTTAATGAAACAATGTCAAGCTATTGACTGCACTTTTGGAGGCGTGCTAGTGGACAAACCCGGGGGAATACTTGCTTGCTTAAGGGTACACAAGTATCCGGTGCCTATACTAAGTGTTACGTCATTGCTTCTGAGCCGACCGGTGGGTTCAGCAGGTCCCTGTGTGTTTGACCGTCATAGACACGAGTACAGCACAACGCTTGGATCAAAACAAACAGCTCTCCTCGGCTCTGTAACTGTTTACAGAACTTTAGTCACTGTGGACCAGCTATTCACTGTCTTTCAATGGTTGAGGTGGAATTCAAAATTTTCACACACTCAACGTTGATGGTTTTGGGAAACAGCCATCTAACCAGAATTTAACAATCCTTCTAGAGAGACGTTTTCGAAGCCTCCTAATGAACTTTGGAAGAGAGGGCTCCCTAAGTAGGCGTAGTTGAGTTATACATTTCAAAAATTAGAATACAGAATTTGCTTTGCTTATGAAATTATCCACTTATATAGTTATTACTTACGATTTTAGCGGTTTGTTTATTTAATAAGTTACTCCACTTAGTGAACACACAATAAGGCACTCGAACCATTCTATATCTGCTAGGGGTTAATTTCTTTCCAAATTTTTGGGTTCAAACGCCTGTAAAAGAATCAGTCACGAGTAAGAACCGCTGTGTTTTCTGGTTTTTCCCATCCACACGACGACAGCCTTGGTGGCTTGTCAAAGTTATGACTTTGCTGTTTTAGATGCTGGCCCCCCCCTGAACATTAGGTCTAACGCGCGGAAAAACTATGGACCATTCCAGTAAATATCCAACTCGTATGAACTAGTATAGACTGCAAGATTTCGAGGTGGTAGCTACATCAGTCAGTGTAGCTTTCAAATAAATTATTCCAGCGTTTGTAGATCACATTTTTACTGGTTACGTCTTGAAAAAGAACAACTCTCCCTGAAGAAAAACACTGTACTGGATGATTCACGTCATCTCCAGAGCCGAAAATGACCTTATCGTCTCTAATCACATTAAATGAGGTGTTTGTGGTACTGTATGGTAACAAATTCCTAGATGGAATACTCAAGCAAATTTCTAGTTTTTCTCTCACAGATTATTGGTTAAAAAGTGAGTAGGTACAATCCAGTGAGCGCATTTAAACACGTCTGGCTGTTAACTCAAAATGGCCGAATCAAGCAGACGTCCGTGATTTCAATTTTGCCTTCATATTTTGTGGTTCGCTTGCAACTTGTCTTAATCGCTGTTGACATCTCACCAAAAGCCTCCGAGACGGTCGTGTCTTGCGATGGAGGGAGTCACTTTTAAGTTTGTATTTCCTATAAATGCCCCGTCCCATGGACGCATATGTGTCTACGACAAATTCTCTCCTTACTTCACCATATCCAGAGGTGTCACGCAGGGTTGCGGTTTGTCGCCCTTCCTGTTTAACTCACGGACCTTGTGTATGTCGACAATATTACTTTCCTTGGATAGGTCTGTTTTTAGAAGTGCAAACTATTCTAAATGACCCAAATTATTCTGCTGCACAGCTAGGTATGTATTCCGCACATGTAAAATGTACAGCGTTACTGCTAAACTGGGTGGGATCAAACCCATAACTCATGCTTAAAGATAAACCAATTGATGTAAGAAATACGTTCATCTATGTGGGCAGCTTCATAAGTCCATGTGGGCTGGCGAAAGGCGAAATTACTTCTCGAATTGGGAAGGCCAGGGCAGCGTTTGCCAACCTCTTGCACCGAGGTGATATCGGCTTGGATGTCAAGGGTAGAGTGTAGAACGCTTCTTTCCAATCTACTCTGCTTTATGGATCAGAGATCTTGGCAGCAGCCTAAGAAAGCTCAATGTGTTTGACCAATTGTGCCTCCGAAGCATTGCACGGGTCCGGTGAGAACACCGGATCAGCAATAATGAAGTACGCCAGATGGTTTTAGAAACGGTCTACTCTTCCTCAGCAGATCAACTGGTCACACTTCACAGGTTAGGCCATGTGCTTCGTATCCCCGCAGTCCGTTTGCCTGGTATAGCTCTATTTGTCCAGTCTTGTGTCGGATAGAGATGACCAAGAGGTGATCATTCCTTGGCCTGGCAGCGAAGCGTGATAGCCCAGTCAATTCAGTCGCGTTGGTAAGTGCCGTTTGCCTGGGAGAGAGAAACCAATAGTTAATGCCCCTGAGCCATATGACTGTGTCACTCAGCCAGTGACGATTTCGCATCAAATCTATCGCCTTCACCGCTTGGCTCTCAATCCCGGACAATCTGATTGGGTCGTTGTCTCCGACGCATGGCTTTCATTCATCTATTATCCTTATTCCCGTTAAACGAAGCCATAGCCACTGGAACCACTGTACTTCGGCACATGGCTTGCAAGCTGACACACTGAACTGACCTAACTGAATAACAAAAAGTGAGCAAAACAGGCTGCAACATACTACTACAACGGCGGATAATACTGATGAGGCATGCGGACAGTATGTGGTTTTCTGGTAACTCCGCCTCGCGTCTTTTGGAAGGTGCACCCCTTGGGGTTTGTTATGTTCGCTTACAATTACGTGATAGTCACTGAATACACACGAAAGTTCAAGAAAACGTGGGAAGATGTTCAGCTTTTTTAAAAAAAGGTGCATATGAGATGTTCACTTTCCTGTTCAATAGTTTGTAACCGTTCAGCTGGTGTTCGCTAATAACCGACTTCGCGGCGAAGGGATTTCCTTCTTACACTACTGCTTCTAATTTAATATGATTGCCATTTATTTGGTAATCGTCAAAGACGTGTGTAGCGCTTCTCCACTTCACAAAGTGGGTAGGTGTTGTAACAAATGCTTTACTGAACTGGACATCGAGACATATCCATCAGCTTCATAATAAAGTGAGCTTGTTGAAAATTGTAAAAAACGGAAGGATTAAAGGTAAGGACGAAAGAAACTTGAGCTCAACCAAGCTTAAGGTTGCTTGTTTAATTAATGCGACAACGTTTTACCGACGCATCCAGAACCCCGAAAATGTTCTTCGGAGATAAATTAAGTTCAGGAGAAGCCAAAATCAATGTTCTTTAAATAGGTGTGCGAACCTGCAGCTCAGTGTTTGAGAAAGACCTATTAGGAATACCTCACAAGTGACTTTAGATCGAAGAATGTGCTGCAAACTATCCCGTGTCAACTGGCTCAATGCGAACCCTGCGCAAGTTTTAGCTTCCACTCATGGTTCTCGGCGAGATGTTATGCATAAACACACGTAAATGCTACCGTACTGAAATCAGGACATTTTACAGGATGGGTGTCAAGGACATTTCAATGACTAGATCCTGTTAGCTCGTGTCCTTTGTCTCCTTATGTTATATTTTGGAGCCAAATGTTGACAACTGTTGAGCAAAGGCTTCATTCGAAGCGTTTAACAGTTATATCTATTGAAATCAAACGAGAAAAGTCAGTCTATCCAAATTTATAAATCAGTGTGCAGACAATTTGGAAGAATCTTAGCATCTTGGCTGCACGTCACTCATTCGGTCACCTCAGCGTCTCATCTCCTGATTGACAGAGTAGAATTGTCTGTGAAATGGTTTGCGTGTAAAATGTCGCTCATACCGGATTTTACAATCTTGTTATACAATTAGACACCCATTGGTGCAAAGACGAAAGTTGGTCGAAAAAGCCTGAAACAAAGTTGTTTGGTTACGGGAATATCGGTCAGTTCCACAGTGATTAGACTGGCGAAATATTCGGGAACTTAGACTAAAAGGAATAATTTTTTTAAAGAAAAATGAAAAACATTATTACCAAGCAAAGCGGAGTGATTACACTGCCCAGAGTGATACCGAAGCTGTTCAGGGCTGGTGGAATTGATGTCATACGCTGTCGTTTATGCGTCTTCCTCCGACGTGAACCGGTGGTACTTCGGGCACTGAGGTTGCTATGTCGGGTAATGCTTCAGTAGTCGTATTGTAGTTGAATTGAAGGAAGCTAGGGGGGTACTTTCGGGTGGGTAGCACGGTCACGTTGGCATCACCCACAGCTTTGAGGGATTCGAACGCGAGACCTTTCAGCCGGTTGTTTTAACACCTATCCTTTCAGGAACGAGTGGCTGATCAGCGGTGTGAGTAACTCGTACTTGGTGCTGTTTCGACTGCCTCTTTGGGTGCCGACTTTTCAGATTGAAGATACATTCATCGGATGAATTTCCATCCTGCTAGGCTGCTTATCGCTTGCTGTAAGTCTGAGGAAACTTAGGAATTTTCCATGAAGATTTCATCATGTAAGCGAAGCCAGTCTGCGCTCAAAAGGTGAGAAACACTGTACAGCTGTTTCATGCTTGTTAAGAATCATCGACGGTGCTCATCTCACGAAACTCCAGGCAGTTTCGTACTTGTGACATTTCAGCTGGTAAACTGAACACCTAATCGTTCGGCCACGAGCGTCTGACCAGCAGCGTGATTAAATCTGTGGTGTTTCTTGAGACGCGCATTGCAAATGATTCCTAGAAAGGATGGAACAGCTTTTCCTCATGGATCGGTTTCACTTACAGGACGAAATATCTGTGAGAAATTCCCAAATTTCCTCACAGTACCAGCATTATTAAAGGTTTTCTAAGCGTCATTCACAACCTTGCCTTCACTTCTCACCGTTCACAGAAAAACACAAATCGGGTTTAGCCAGACGTCTGATCTGACAAACACGCAACAACAGATGTCAACCTGAAATGACAGATATTCCTTTAAGCCCAGCTGAAGATTAGGTAGTCTGTAAGCATTTGAACTAAATTCACTTGAGGCCAGATACTCCCACATTTATAGCTCAGCGTGCTCTCAAGAATGAACAACCTGTCATAGTTTCTGTGAAAAATTGTACTTAGTTTGTACGATTTGGTTTGCACCACAAAATGAGAACTAGGAAAGGTTTCAAACACGCTGGACGAGCTAACGGAAGCCAACCAGTGTCGCACACGCCAGTCACCCAGAAGTGCAATAAAGCAAAACAACTTATGCAGAAAAAGCAACTTTGGAAACCTATTTAAAGTCACTTATCGTGTAGTGTTTTTGTAGAGAATTTATATGAGAGAAACCTCAGTTTGGATGATGATACTCAGGTCACAATAACCCTGATCACTATGATTGTAAGCGCCAATTTCAAATTCAACTAAATCCTCTCAAATGATCAAATAACTTTCGACGCTTTAGGGGTGTTGAGGGGTAAGCACCTTTAGAGCACTGATGCCACTCGATAAGACGCTAAGTAATAACAGTGCAATTTAAGGAAAACGACACATCGTAGGTGTTTGAAATTCATGGCATCTGCAACTATTTGACGCGAATTCTACGCAACATTATTTGGAATTACTATTGCTTTTCCCGCTGTGAGCACCACTCACCAAGGTGTGTCTCCTTCGAAAGGAGGCGATCAGAAAGTCTGTGGAATAAGAAAAGCTCTAGGTAAATGTGATGAACGTGGAAAGACTGTTTGTGGTATACTCACTAAAGCAACTAAGCCGAAAATGAACAGCGGTGAATAGATGCGGTTGTAAAAAGTTTGGAAATGTATGGAAATGTAGTTCGAATTTCTTAGTACTGCTCCTAAAGTCGATGAAAACTCTGCATAGCGCAGTAATGGTTTCAATCTTCTTGGGACTCCTTGAACATTAAGTTTCACGCATGTTACGATAAACATTTATTCGTAAATTAGGTTGGTGTTGACAAGGGACTCAGCTGAAAGTCAGCTTATTCTCTTGTTTACAGTGTTCCCCAAATGAATATCCTGCCACAGAGGTCGCCTCTCGTCTCAGTTGGGACCATGTCCAAGATGTCGAAGTGTGTTTTGCTCGGTAACAGTCTGAGTAAAGCGAGACTTTTGGTGGCTTAAGATTGTTCCGCCACTGTTTCAGTCTGACTAGAATTCACACGCGGTGTAGATCCCACAGAGTCTCTATGACATCAGAGTTGGAAGGGTTTCGAATGGAGTTTGAACAAATCAACTAGCGATCAATGTAACGTCGGCCAGTTTGTTCAGAGCTGAGTTATCATCAGTCCAGTTTATCATAAGTCCATGTATTAATTGCCCCCAAGTCATCCCAGTTGAGTTTGTTTCGTTTCCAGCTTGTCAACTCAGCACACGACCTTCATACAGGCCCACCAAGTACAATTGAACCCATAGAGCTTAGAAAAACTGTCTAGATCGCCGATAGCTCCACAACTACATTCCTCTTGAAATTCGAAACAAAGTGGCTAAACTCAACACCTAAAATCACAAATACGGGAAACGGAAAGCAGAAAATCAGTTTAAATACTCAACTGAGTGCTAAATACACTCCATGAGTAGTACAGACTGCCATATTACACACAGACTGCACCTGACACCCGATCAACAGCTAGTTAACGAACCTCGGGCTACCAATGGCTCGGCGCACTGTTGACAACCTCGGGTGTTGTATGCTCAAAACAGTTTATTGGTTGGAGCCTTTCGTTTGTTAACGAGCGAGCATTCATGGTGTCCCCTAGTTTGATAACGAAAAGTTTTCAAGTTAATTACCAAGCTCGGATAACAGGAGAAGAGCCACCTGATATGCAGCTAATAAAAAACATTTTCCTCCAACATGTTTCAACTCGTCACACGTAGATAAGAGATGAAGGTAATGTTTCTTTTTTGGGCGATCTCTGACTATTTCCAAGTTGGGAGCAAATTAAGCTGCCCTTTGAGACCATTGTATACAAGCTAGTCCCAGCATTCGCTGACGAAGGTATGTGGCTCAGGAACTGCATATATGCACTTTGTATTTAGACGAGAATTTCCTCTTTGCGAAGTACTCATCATCGTCACTCAAATAACATAACCCGAGAGAGTTTTTAGACTAATCTTCATATTATAAATTCAATAAAACAAACGTCTTTGTTACGAAATTATGAGGATACCTTGGAGCTGAAATGTGCTTTCACATGATATATGTAATTGCTCCAAGCCCAGTTAAAATTATTCGATTTGGTGAGAAACGGGAGCGGTTATAGATACTGCCGAACAGTGGGCCAGAATAGGTATGAAACTTTGGAAATCACCACCATTCCTGGATGACCTGGTAGGATTACTCAAAGCCTGGGAGCCACCACTCGGGTCGTTCATAACGGACCTCGTCAATATAAACGCATTTAACTTACAAATCCTTAGTTGTGAGTGTCGGTGTCAGCTAAAAAAGTCGTTCAGCTGTAACACCCTTTCAGTGCCTACCTGCCATGCCACCCGAAGGACGCACGAGGGCTGGGATACTGCCAGGTTGGCAGTTATCTTAATTACCGATTGTGCCAAAGATGTTTGTGGTTTGTGTCCAGGAAAGTGAAATACAAACTTGAGAGGTCAGACCACTAAAGCCAGTTAGATGCCCACTAATTTGTTGGCTGGATTCAAAATGTCCATATATGCATATGGATTTACTAAACCAACAAGAGGTATTGTTAGCTGGTTAAAACAATTATTTTGATGGGATATTAAAGGTAGCCACATCATCGGACGAAAAATTTTGATCGGGTTCGGAGCAGGTTAAATTCAGTGTGATGAAGTCGAGTTTCATGAATATGGGTCAACTGGCTTGTTAGGCTTTACTACCATCTATCCAAGAGCTCAATGAGGGCAGCAATGAACTAAGTCACAATACCTTACCATGCAGCTTTCAGCCTCATTCGATATTTTAACGTTACAAGTACTCCAGACGTTTAAGTATATAGAAACAAAGCGAGTTCAAGCAATTTTGAACAGCCGTGTTATCGCTGCACTTTCCGCTCTATCACAGAAAAAAACTATTCCAACCACTTTATCGACGGGAAACTAAACAGTGGGACTGGTGGTCAACTGTATTCCGGAAGATGGTTTTCATGCACTTTGCGCAACGTTCTTTTGTCTCTAGAAGGTGGAAAAAACTGGACTTTTGTAGCACCTTGTCAACAAAATAGCAAGCTTTCAGAAAGAGGACATTTTGGTAACCAAGTTGACGATATGTTGGACAAAAGAAGTGGGCATTTTTTACTAAGGGCAATCACTGTGGTTTGATGAACTGAGATGAATAAAGACAGTAATCTCCAGAATGTGAAAACCACATGTATCAACCATACAGACTAAACCATACAGACAATAAAGTTGGAGGTAGCTTGAATAATTTCATTCTATCTTGATCACTCTGTCTCATTACTCAAACAATAGTAAAAGCAAATGTGTTTTCCGATTTTCCAGTTGTTGGCTAGTTCACCGAACCCCGCAAACGTTTCGTCAGCGCGCTGACAATTAGTTATTGATTGGCGATGCAACGTTTACAATTTAGCTGTTCAGCTTGGTCAACAAGTCAATAACTAACGAAGATACTCATGCCTCCACCATTCCGCAGCAACTTGTTTTGATTCCAGACACAGAGCCTTCGTAGGAGATGACCTCCGTAGAGCGTTTCATTCGATAGAAGATCTTGTGAGGGTGTCACTTGACTTTCACGAAAATTAAACAGTGCCCAATTTCAAACCGACGTTTCTAGACCAGCGATAGCGTACGCCTTTTCAGCATTTTGTGAAATAATAGCTAAGCGGAAGCAACAGAAAATTACAAGCGCGAAAATTCAATAGATTACATATTTGCTACCTGCAAGTTTTGAGAAAACTTGCAAACTACGCCACCCAGCATCCAACAGAACCAAGAAGAATCCGTTTTTAGCGGTCGACCAGCTTTGCATTTCCGAAACAAAATTATGGATTTTTCTTAATTTATCAGATGACAAAAGTTATTGTTACTGTGGCAGTCCTTAACTTTTTCTACAACAAGCACGCATGTTTTCTCCAGGTCTATGCGTCGTTTAACGAAAAGACGGGATTTTATCCCACAGGCACTATTATCATACATATCATGAACAAAAAGCAGAATGGCTCATTAGTGAGAACGCGAATTTACTGACCAGAAGGTCCATGGTTTGAACCCGATCTCAGCCTCTCCACTTTTCCTGTTTAGGCTTGGGCAACCTGGCAGTATCCCAGCCCTCTTGTTTCTTTCGGGTGGCATGACAGATAGGCACCGAAAGGGTTCTATAGCTGAACGATTATTATTATTTTTTATATATCGTAAAGTCGCTCTTCACCCCTTGGGTGATTAGAAGTCAGAGGAGATATGAAGGTTTGAAAAACGGTCGCTTGAGGCTGCATAAAACCATGAGTAGTTGATATGTGGACTGGAAATTAGGTTGATTTTCGAATAAAGGAGAAAGCCTTAAGTTTAGTTTTTGAACTGTCCTCAACAGTTACATCCATGTCTGAGGCGGCATAATTTAACACACTGCTACCGTGTTGCGTTATTTGCGTGCTATCAACCCACACCCTACTTGAGAACAAAGCTGGAATTCAAAAAACGAAGGACTCAGACCTCTAGTATATCGTACGTGATGGCAAATTCCTCAGCCAACGACAACTCGCGAGCCGTGTGATAAGGACCCCTTTGATGACAGGCAGGCTTATTTCCAGATTTAACCATTTCGTGGCAGTCGATTCTATTGACGGATTTGCCTGTGAATGCAATACAACTATGCGTAATTATGTTGCTTGACCCGATTGCACGCGTGAGCAAATTCTTTCACACATCAATACAATGTCACAGCTGCGGGCTTGATCTGTGCGCTCAAGTCAATAACATGGACGACAGATTCGGCTTAAATTCAGTTGAGGCTCCAGTTTACACTTAGTTTTCAAAGTAGTGTGTCCCACGACCTGTCTACGATTTGATGTTTAAGTAGAACAAACGGCTGAAGAGAAGTTCGGGACCATCGCTAGCTCATGAACCCCATGAGAAAGACACAGGTAGCGTGCTACTTAGGAGTCCTTAGTAACCTTTTAAGTAGTATTGGGTTGTGTTAGGAAAATATCCCTTCTGCCATTCTCATCCGCCAAATGCAATTCCACCCCTGTCGTTCAACGTTTTTCAAATCTGTCAATTAAGTGTACGTCTACGGAAATGTTCGTTGATTTTGCACTCTAGTGCTAGCATGTATCCGCTTGACTAGGCATTTCAAAGGTCAGTGACAACGGCCTTTTTGAAGGGTAACCTGGCTTTTCAGAGAAACGGTGAATAAATGTACTCATAGATCCTGCGCAGCAGTAGTTAGAATAGTTTTTACGATGTAAACTATGAATTTATTCCATCTAATTGGTGCTGAAAATATGCTTAACAAAGAACGGAGTAAGAAATGCAAAATGTAACCCAAAAACTAAGATGAAACAAGTTAGTTAGAAGAAACACCATATGGAAGATGAAAAAGTAGGCCTAACCATAAAAGTTAGAAAATCAGATCACAAGCTGAAAAGACAGGGATTGGGAGGAAGAAAGATTTGTAAAAAGAACTGATTGCATACAGATACTGGGCTTGGGATTTCGGTCTTGCGGTCAGCAGGCAAGCTTTTATTTGTTGGGAAACATCCTCAATGATTCTGTTAAGATTTTCATTGCAATCTATTACAGTTGAACGAAGTGTTACCGGGGTGGCCCGGAGTGTCATATTGTATGGTCAGTTTTCAGCAGCCCGCTGAAAACAGCAGGCGAAAAAGTTGGAATACTCCGTAGAGCACTGACGAATGTTAAGTTCGTTAAAAGAACATGACTTACTTTAGGAGAGACTCTTATTGCCTTTTTAGTTGATGCAAAACAAGCACAAACAACCACGAAACAGTAAAAAAAGAGCAGTAACAGGATGTGCTGTTTTTTCAAATTTTGCATTCACTTAAAAGATAATTCAGTAGCATCAATTTTTAGCATTCCAAAATAGTTTTGCGTGAGTGTTTGATCTAATCGAAATACGGGGAAAGTACAGATGAACAGAGTTGATCCAGAGCACCTCAGAAAAATAAAAACCAACAGGGGACTTTGCAAAAAGACGCAATTTTCCGCAAAAGCAAAATTAATGATAAACGGTTTTTACTGATGTGTTCATTCACAGCATATTCACAAACCCCTCTTGACATCTTTTACAACACAGCCAAAGCTGATGGCTTTGTGCTGCCAAATGCCACTCTGGGACATATATGATTTATTCAACTGAATTGCCATTATTTTCTGAGTAAACATCACGAGTTAAATGTGCAAATTTCTCAAAAAATCTGTTTTTTTCGGGTACTTTATTACAATATCTGCACCAAAGGGTCACCAGATTTGGTCGAAAACTGCTGAGTAGAATAAGACTGCTAATAGGAACTGCAAACTACCGACACCTTGCCTTGTACCTTTAAGGTCACTTGGAGTTAGATATTGGAATTTTTCTCGATGAACCGTTTTCAGTTCGCAAACTGCGACAACTATTCAAAGACTGTACGGTTCGGCCTCGGGAGTCTGATCAGCTGACGCTTAGACGGGATATTTTGCCGCTCATCGTCCACTCATGAGAGCCATAGCACTTGGTCAACTACTGAGTAGTCAGCTGAGTAACAAATTCTCATATGAAAGTCTAATTTACGTTATGAGGTATTGTCCTTTCTGAGCAGCATGATTAAAGTCTGATGGTAGTATGAAGCGATCTCGGGACTTCAACCGAGATTCCCCGTTAATTTATGTTACACCTGTTTCATTCTTACTGGGAATCATCAGGCAATAAGCAGCGTGGTTGGCTTGCACATAAACAGCGTGCAGTGCCAAGCCCCTTTGTGTGACGAACTTCACGTCACGTGATCTTGTGTACACTAGCTCTTAAGTTGCAGCAGGTAATGGTGCCAACCAGAGCTTTATCTGAACTTGAAGTAAAAGTCCCACAAAGTTCACTTTTTTAATTTTGAAAGATGAGCCGTCGAATGGTGTTCACCGGATTGTTTGGCTTAATTTACTTATTAAAGGTCGATGAAAAAAATCTAGGCCATTCTTCCTACCTCATTTGATCTGAAAAACACGACTGATAATAGTAACAATCGCAGCGAATAAGAAGGATTGTTTGGTGGGCTATTAGACAGTAAAGATTTTTCTTAGGCAGCCGATTTCTGCCCGAACTGCACAAACTCATAAATTGTGCTGACCACTCTGTCGGAAATTCATGAAATCCCACAGACACACATTACTTAAACTTCCCTTAGATGAAGCTTGTTAAAATAACATACCTCAACGATAAGTATGCTTGATAAATGCAGATATAATACTTTTGCGTTATTAGGAACCTCCACTCAGATATAATCATGTTTTAACAGTGCGGAAAAGACCTGTCGCCTTTCCGGAGAAATCCAACTGGAACAGAACACTTCGAAGGCAACAAACCTTCAAGTCAACCTGTTGGTAACAGGCAAATCCTCCAGAAAGTAAACGGGAGGCACATCAAGTTGGTTAGGTAGCACTCGATTAGAAACCCCTTCAACATCGGCCGATGGTTTCATGCGCTACCTAGGCTTATAAAGAGAAATCAATAAGGCTCAAGTAGAACATGAGGTTGAGGGAGACTCGGGAACTGCGTCTACCTGACGGAACGGGTGAAACCGGTCGTGGGCTGTCAGGGAGTTTTTAGCAGATTTATGAGTAGTGTGGTATGCCTGGACAAAGAAATAAATAGGGTTGTACATAGTTGAAACACGACATGACGATAGGAATGGTTATCCGTTCGTGTTTAAAGTTGGGAATAGGGTGAATTACCTGGTTGCTACCACACGGAACTACCCCCTCCGCAACAGAAAACATCGGGAGGCCGCCACTTGCTGAGGCAGAATATAACAATCGAGAAATCGTGAACATATACACACGAAGTTCAAACCTGCTTCGGGTATACAGCCTGGTTATAAATGAAGTTGGTGGCCACAAAAATGGAATAGGGACCCAATTGCCGAAAGAAAGGTGCTTTTTAACAAGGAGGGATCATGTACCGAAACCACGGGAGAACTATCGGTGAAATTGACCTTTTCGTGTTCATTTTTATTCGGACACTTCCTCGGTGTTGTTTACTGCAAACAGCTTACTTAGCTTACTCAGCTTACTTACCTACTCACTTACAAAAAATAAAGGACGTAGCGAGACTGTCCTGCTGAAGGTTTTTTTCTATACCAGTAATTTTGTTTAAAGATCTTTGGACTTTTTAAGTCGTTCTTAGTGGATGGTTATCCTTCGATTCATATCCACATAAAACAGTGTGATTGTCTGCTCTTTTATGTGGTCTTCTGTGTTTAGAATATCCTTTTTTCTAAATTACTCGATTGATGACAAGGTACTTGGAATTCTTGTGGCACTAAAGTTTGATCACATTGCATTGACTGGGTAACGAACGTCATACCAGGTGGTCCAGGGTATGAAAACAGGATCAGATGACTTACTGTGAATCTCAAGAGCCGTTTGAATGACCGCCGGTAGGTCTCTTGACACTGGTCTGCCAGACTTGTTGGTCGTTATGCCATTTTCCTTGCTGGATAAATTAAATCCTGAAGGCATCGGAGGTTTTACAGAGACAGTGACATGATTTGTGATCTCCGGTCTTCCCTCGTACAACCACACTTCTGGCGTTTGTGATCCTGCCGATTTACAATAGAAGCCGTACGTCTTGTGCTCACCACTAGGCAGAGTGCCAAGCCAATCTCTGGTCAATCTCTGAATGGTGTATTCATAAGTCACGTGGCCGGTTTGTGTTACAACGGTCCTACATGTAACGCCTCCCAGTTGTTTTTCATACGGACACGAGCCGGGTGCTTCACCTACACAAGCAGACTTGCAGTTTTGAAAACAGAACGCACCCCAAGGGGCAATAGGACAGTGAAGGAACATGCTAGCTGCATTGTCCACACCAGAGCCGGCGTCGTGTTCACATCGCACAACAAGAGGTGCGCCCAAATGCACTTTGTCCGATGCTGGATTGAAACTCAACTTGATTGCCCCACTAGTTGCTTCGACATCCTCCAGGGTGAAGATCACCAAATAGGTAGAAATGACTAGAATATCAAGGACTGGTCTTAGCAGGTTACGGGCAGTATAACGCATGGAACCACAAGTTATGCGATCTGACATGAATGGGAGCGGGGTAGGTAAATATTAATTCCCTCGTTATCCAGCATGCTCAAACATCATCCACAACTCCCCTGTCCTTTTGTTTGATGCAATAAATCCTTTCGGGAAATCACCATGAGTTTATCATTCTATCGGCGTCAAAGGAGAAGACACACCACCTTTGTAGCACAAATTACCGCAATCGCATATATTTTTATTTGTGGGTCAGAAACAGTGGCTGCTGTGGGCGATGGTCTTGAAGGCAAACTGACCAATCATGTGCACCCAGGCAGCACTACGCCAAGGCTGAACCTGATTGGTCGGTTTTCTAGCTCACTCACACGTGTCTTAGGCACGCCGGTCAAGTGGGTATCGTATTGATTATCAGCAATGTTGCGTAGATGTGATTTTGTGAGAAACTTACAAGGACCAGTGGTATGCAAAGATGCTGTGTATTGAGTTCTCATACCCACCAAAAGGGCACTGCTGTGTGGATGAGATTTAATCTTATGGATGTCTGAGTGTTTCAAAACGCATCGAAAGTTGTTTGGAACGCACGCGATGGGTTAGAAACAAAATGATGCAAGTGTTTTGCATGTTGATAAGACGAACTCCGAGCACTTCTTACAGCATCACAGGAAGGCGGCATAAGTTTATAGTTGTATCTAGTTTGACCTAGATAGAATAGGATTAGCCGAACAAAAATTATGCCTACGTAGATTGTTGAGAATGAACAAAAGACGCACAAGTGAATGCATAAAACGAAGAGCTGATCATGTGAGCCGATTCATCCTTCATCCTATTTTGGACCGAACGGGTGAGAGCCGACATTAAAACTCTGCTCAAAGACGTTCGGATTTTGCAACATGTGCTGATATAGAGGGCAGTCAGTTAAAATAAACATACAGTAGGACAGTTTTCTACAGAAATAACACTTAGATGAGGTAGAAATCTTGGATCCGGGTAGGAATCCTTTTTTGGCAGTGGTGTGATGTAAACTGCCCGTCAGAAGATTGTGATCTTGTCGGCTAAGACAAGAACGAAAGTGTTTTCTGGGTTTTAAACATGAAAGTTTAACATTGCAAATGTAAAACTCATCCCGAAAAATCCTAATACATGTGAAAGGTCA
Source organism: Opisthorchis felineus (assembly GCA_004794785.1). NCBI lineage: Eukaryota > Metazoa > Platyhelminthes > Trematoda > Opisthorchiida > Opisthorchiidae > Opisthorchis > Opisthorchis felineus. The sequence goes on from SJOL01006514.1 coordinate 190,534, forward strand.
CAAGGGTTTTGACAAATATAGAATTTGTTGGGAACGTCTGGTATTTTCACAGATTAGTGGGTCTGATGTAACTACATATATAGATTATTAAAGTTTCTTGAATACGAATTGGAAGTGAATATGTGAAACATATGAATCACAGTCAGAAAGGCAATCTCGTTAGGTTATTTTGTTTGATAATCCGACAGACATTTTGATATCCAGGCGTTTCTCATATGTGTCAGTTAGCTTGATTGCTCCTGTAGAGCTAGCTGTATCGACCAGACGAAGAGTCTTGTCTGGTCGCACGTCTGAACATGTCCTCATGGCTCTATAAAACAGTTGTGAAAACGAGTAACACTGAGGTACCTTGTAGATATAAGGTGTGCAGCAGATGCTGCTGACGTGTACCAGGCTGGTTTACAGTTACTACGGAGATCCAGAACCAGGATTCTGGACAACACAGAAGCCGTAGCTATCAGAATTGAAAGACCAGGGTTATCTGCTCATGCTCAGAAGAGTATGATCAAGGTTCTTGGGTGCTCCAAATTCTTTGCTGACGGTGGCCTAACCTGTCCTGTCTTATTGCCACTAATCCTGAGAAGTCGCAGCGTTAGTCGATCGAATATCATCAACCCGATTAGCGACGCGACACCAGATAGTCGAAAACCTCCACCCATCGTTGATCACATGATTCTTAATTTGACAGTCTTTGACTACCCGAACATTTATAAGCTGAATGGCTTAAGTTTACCCTAGACTTGAAGACAGGATGCCTTAACAGGACTTCTTCCCTCAAGCGAATGTCGTCAATCCAGTTGTGGGTACACTTCAGCTGGAACTACTAAACTTTGGAGCTCAATAGCTTGGCTACCCCTTCAGATCTCACGTTAAGGAAAAAGGACAAGGGTGCATGTTAAGTTATGGCATGACCAGTTCACTTAGGGTTTGTCGCGGTATAAGTCAACCTGTTTGATGCAATTCGCTGGAAATCGGATGACAAACCAAGTGCGTAAGAAGCATCCAAATGTTCAGGGACCGGTGGCCGAATGGTTAAAGTTTCAGTCACCTTCCGGAAGGTCACGGGTTTGAAAGTAACCGGAGCTTCGTAAGAAGCACACAGCTGATTATTCCCAGTGAGGATAAAGCACCCGCATAATTGTTCTAGAGTGTTCAGCATAGATAGATCTCAATCGAAATTTCCAAATTTGTTTACACAACCATCAATCTATGACTGGCTCGGAGGAAGAATTATTTCACGAGATGAGTGTAACTTCCTTCTGTGAAGTCCTCACAACAGGAGCCGGTCAATGCGTGACCACCTGAGGTGGTTTACTTGACTGAAGGATGAGTAGTGCTATGTCATGACTAAATGCGAGCTGATCACTCTGTTGTTTAACTGTTCGTGGCCAAACGGTGAAGTGATCAACCACTGGCCGGAAAGTCGCGGGTTCAAAAACGCCTCGAGTTTCGTGAGACGTCACTACTTATGATTTCCGATACGGACAAAACAGTTGTACAGTGCTTCTGGAGTCTTTGGAACAGACTAACTTCACCTACAGCGCAAAATCTCAATTGAGAATGTCCAAACCTTCTCACACTACCATCAAGGTATTTTACCTGTGTTGGAAATGATAAGTAGTAATCCGGTGACAAACATCTAGATAAATTACAACAAATAACTCTCGGATAGCAACTGAAAACCCCCTGGAAGTTGTGGGGTGCCGCTGATCTCCAGATCACACGCAAGAGTTGCATAGTAAGGCGCTGTCACTTGGCAAAGTGTAACTCTGCCTACCGTATACAACCTCAACTGAAACCTCAGTGTCTAATCATTGTACAAGTTATCTCCTGAAAAATTGAAGAAAACCACTATGATCGTGTACCATGAAGAACTAGAGGATGTGTTCAAACCTCTACGATGTGTTGTGAAATTCATGGTACTTTGCGGTAATCATACCACTGATCCATATCCGAGTAGTATAGTACCTTCCGACTAGACGGGAATGCTGAGTTTTTATAGTAAATACATCTTGTGCGTTATGCACCGCTGATGACCCCCAAAGAGAGTAGGATGGCTGTTCAGTTATCCACATTTCTCGGTCGATACTAACTCCGATTTAAGGATGAATATCTACCTAAAAACGTCAAGATACTCTTTCCTTCTGCGAAACCAAGTGTGCAATATCTGAACAGGTATTATTTTAACGAGGTGCTTTGTATTTTTCAACCATTAACTAACGCAATGAAATATGTTTGTTACACTAGTAAATTTCACCCAGCTCCAATGCACCCGCATGCGTTGTTAAACGCAGGTAAAAAATCGTTCAGCCGTAGCACCCCTTTGATGCCTAACTGCCGTGCCACCCAAAGGAAGCACGAGGGATGGGATGCTGCCAGAGTGCCCAAGCCTAGACTGGAGAAGTCGAGAGGCAGAGGTCGGGTTCGAACCACGGACCTTCCGTTTAGTAAATTCGCGCTCGGACCACAGAGGGGGTCTAGATCAGTCCGCTAAATGACGCAGACCATTAAATATCAAAACAAATTACCATTGGTATTTTTGTAGTGAATGTCAAGTGAAAATCTTTATTTGGTCGGTCAGAGCATACTTACTCACACGCCACGCGCTGATATCTAGGGTAAACTTAAATAGACATCGTTCGCTGCAAAACGAGCTCCTCAGAGCAGCTGATGCTCCTAAATAGTTTAACCATATAATGCGATGTAGAGGTTTCGCGTGCCAATAACACTAGTTGTTTCTCCATTTGAAAACTTGCTTGGTTAGCCAGATAATTTCTTTTTAGTTGGCTACTGTTAGAATCCCGATAGCTGCTTTCCTAGAGCTTTGGTCAGATGTCTGCAGTAAGGCTAAATTATCAACAGCATTTGCAGACACTCGGCAACCGAAGAGTCAAATAAATCAATAAACCGTTTGCTTCTTCTTGTGGAATACATGTAAAAGGTGAATTTAGCATGATCGAATTTTTTTGGGATTGTGTGTACGGCGTTGACCTTTAGCCCTACACATAAACTTTGTGTAGTGGTTCCGTGAGGTCGTTCAGAGTAACGGAGTCAACCAGATGCATCGGTCAACATCACTCGGGTGCATTTGAGTAACAGTTGCAACGGAAAAGACGACTGAAGGGATAATTTGCTATATGAAATTCAGGACAGTACATGGAGGTGTCATGTTATCTTAGTGTGAATAATACTACTCATTTTCGAGTAGAGAAAGAATCGTATGTGATACTTCAACCGCTGTGTGAAATATTCATACTCTTCCTGTTTTGTATTAGAACACCCTAATAGTCCAGAAGGAAAACGCTTAAGAAAGCTTGTGCGCGCTCGGGAATATTAGTGCACCTTAAATAACGAAAAAATGCTCTCCGTCGTTTCGTTTGTTGTGTGTGGGTGTGAAAATGTGGGTTCCAATCAGTTTCCTGGGATGGGTTGTATAGATCACATTTGAAAAAAACTTTGGCGCCAGTTTCTGGTGTCTGTGAGTGAAAGTTTTACATTTTGGTGCATTGCCCATTTGTAGGGTCTGCATGGTTTGGTGGCCAGCATTGTACACATGCGACTTAGTCTGCGCAATCCTTGTATTTGGCCGCCAGCTGCGGTTACACGAAAAATACCACTGGACGGATAAAAATTACTTTGTAAAACATGGATTTTGTTCCACAAGGCAGCATCGGCTAATAATGAGGTTTGTCACGAAGGCTTCTTTGTATACGTGAAGCCAATCTAAGCTGAAAAGCCAAGGGGCACTTCGGAGCTGCGCACTAGTGGCGATTCCAAATGAGGATGAAAGAAGCTGTGCAATACTTATAGGCATCGCAGCATAGAATAACTTAACTTACAAGACGAAATCTCAGTTGAAAATTCCCAAATCTACTTACACTACCGGTGTTAAAACGCCGTGCAGCCCGTTTGTTCTTATTACGCAAGGTCGTTGGCGTACACTTGAAGGACTTCAAAGTATGTTTGGAGAAGTACCATATCGTGGATAGATAAAACGTTTTCAACTACTGCTCTCTGTTTGACAGGTGAAAACAACGCCTCAAAAAGATCAGCCGCTAAAAACTTGTCTTTATCTTACCTTCGGGTCTCGCTTCCTGTCCAGGAGTTGACGTACAATGCTCCCCTAATCGCCGCAGGTTCATCGCTTAGTCAGCTCCTGAAGCAGAAATTACATAAAACATCGCTTGTCAAGGGGATATCCATAGATCAAGCCCAAAAGGAATGTGATGGCGTCTAAAACGGCTGACGACTGAAGGCATGGTTTGGCTGTTTTGCATCGGTCGTTTTATTCGAACCTGCTGTCATTTATAACACGAATAGTTTGTCACCCCGGCTTTTTCTGAAAGTAATCACAGATTTCGATGGCTCCGTGCATTATGGCCCCGACGTCTCATGCCAGTTTGCTGGCAGGTCCTTCCAAGAGATTACTTCTATGATATCAGTAGATATTCGTGAACAGAAGCTGTTATAGGTGACTGCTATTCCCGCTCCAGTACCCAGTACCGGAAAACGACTCACCGACAAAGAACACAACAGCTTTATTGCAAAAGTTACAACGGTGCAGCGCTATTTGAAGGGCACTTTTTGACATTGGTCCAGGCTGTCTGATCGGCGCTTGGTGAACACACATCAACATCGACCGGGCTTCTGTGAAATGGTTAAACACTCATCATAATTGGCCGTGCGTTTGTGGCGTGCCTGAACATTCATCAGCTTTTGCTGAATTGATCAAGTGATTGACTGGCCTGGATGCCTTCCGGCTTCCCTATTGATATTTTGGTGGAGTTTTAGAGCCTCGGCAGGTTCCGGGCATTCTGGTTTATTTTTCCAGAAATCTGACCTTCCTGACAGAAGCATACATACAGGATGTTATATAATAAAAGATACACCACAACACTCAGCAGTAATCACATCGGAGGTCGGACGAATTCATGAAAAAAGAGGAAGAATGCGTGTCAGAAACGAGTCAGTACATTGCGGGATCAAATGAATTACATCATTCCCAAACAAGGTTTCTAGGAAACCACCTCAAGTTCAAATGTTGTACACCGTAGAGTTGTGGTTCCCGTTGAGTATTGTACAACTTTGTGATGCAGTAACCAGAAAACCCAATCACTGAAAACAAGCCTTTTCGCTACCTTTATTTCTACCAGGATTTTGAAAGATATCTTCAGTAGCCTGTAATAATATAACGTAATGTGTACAACATATTTTGATATACCATGTATTATATTGTGATACAATCCAACAAAAGTCGATTAAGTATAATACAGCATAGTATGGCAGGATTATCTGGCAACCGAGGAGGATTTGTCAACACTGACTGTTCACCTGAGCATAGTTGCGCAAATGGTTTGGACGGAGCTGGATGTGTTACTGAGGAAGTATGTGTAAATTCGAGCTAAACCCGGATGAGTAAAGTGACGATGCCGGGTCGAAAGTTCCAGAAGAGTACAGACCTTAAAAGAAAGTAACATGTGGACCTTCGGGTCACATAGCATTTGTTTGACTGTGAAATGAATAGATGACCACTCCAAAACAAATCCGCAAATGATATAAGTAGAAAAAACTTGAATATCGTTAGCCCTCACTCTATCGCCATCTCAGTGTTTTAACCTGAAGACGTAGTTCCACAGAGTAAAGCCTTCGGTAAAGACACACATTTGCACACGAATTTGGTCTTAACAGGAGACTGGACTGAATCCTGCTGAGTTTCTCGTTTATGATGGTCCGCTTCAACTAAATTTGCTGCACCAGGCCAACACATATTTCGGTTGTACGATATTTGCTGTATCGCGATACATTGTTGTAACAAGCTACTCATGAGGTTGCTGTAAACTCTTCGACAGTCAACGACTGAATCTGCCATTCTTGGTGCTCATCAGGTAGGCGCAGATGGGGCGAATTTGTGGCATTCTTTTGTTTAGCGCACTGAGAATACTAAATCACCGGAGCTCAGCCCCATCCGAAATCTACTTTGTTCCTCTGAACTAACTCCACAGATAATTGATGCATCCAGACGACTCATCAAGACATGAGCTAGGTTTTTGCCGGTACCCGAAAGTAGGCTGATTCACGGTAATTGTCTACTTTTGGCTGGTTTTTCCTGCACCGAAAATTGGCAGTATGGTCACATCCACTCAGTCCTGTAAGATATGCGTGGTTTCTAGTCTGACTCACGGTGAGTGACAAACTACAAAAATAAAATGTTTCGCCTAGTTTGCTAATCATGTACACCTTTCACAAAGAAGAACCCAAGGTAACTGTCAGGAAAGTCGGCTTCTTAGAAATAATCACAGAATGCTGAAAACCTATTGAGATCTTCAAACTCCTTCAAAATCTCAATAGGGAAGCCGGCAAGCATCCAGCCTAGTCAATCAATCAATCAATCAATCAATCAATCAATCAATCAATCAATCAATCAATCAATCAATCAATCAATAATCAATCAATCAATCAATTCAGCGATGACCGACGAGTGTTCAGGCACTCCACAGAAGAACAGTCAGTGATGATGGGTGTTCACCAATCATCGGTCAGACAACCTGGATCAATGTCAAAAGTGGCATTCAAATAGCGCAAGGCCCCTTGTGACTTTCGCACTAACTGGTTTTCAATAACTTACATGTGTTCCTTGTTGGTCAGTTGTTTTTCGACACTAAGACACCAGAGCAAAGACGAAAGCAGCTAGACACAACAGTAACATGTTCTGGAAAGAATCTACCGAATTCCCGTGTAGACACGATACACTCATTAATAAGCCCCTATCGCATCCTCCACACAGGTTTGCATCATACCCTCGGAGCAGGGTACCGAAAATCGTCCATCAGCTGGCCAATGCAGACTTGATGTCTAGAGGGATTTGTCAATCGCTCCGCCGTAGATCACACCGCGGAATTTCGAGCTAATCCACTGAACTTCTGCTTCTATAGAAAATTCTGTGATGCTGTCCTTTCTAATGGTGAATCATCCAGTCATCAGACAGGTCTATAAACCACCAAATTCATTGTTGCTGCGCGCACAATGTAGCAAATTGTTTTATTCACAGTAGTTACCGAAAGACTCAGAAAAACTTCAAGCAATCCGTGAATGTTGTTTTCCGGGCATTTCATGGAAAACAACATCCAACACCTGGTTAATACGGTCCCAACGCGGAAAAATTCGTTTGCATGCCCAATAGCAGATGACCAAGAAAGTACGCCGAATTTGCACATAAATCGTACCGCATTCTCGGGTCAGCCGTCTAGGTAAGACTGACCCTTGGTTATCCCTCATGTTGTTTGCACACAATATTCGAAACAACTATGAAATACACAGTTTTCGTTATCGTCCACACTACGAACCTCGCCTGCCGACAATCCCAACAGAACTATAGCTCACCAACTGGTATGAGGCAGTTTAGCAAATCAGAACCACGTTATGCTTCACACCATAAGGAGAGGAGGCGAATAATTGTTTACAAAATTTACTAATGATGAAACGATTTCCCTGCTATGTGAGCTATTTGAGACGTTTATTTTTAATCTACGCACATGCATACACATATATCGCGGGGGCGTACTCTAATGAGAGGTTAGAACATTTTCGTCGTAAGCTTTTTCCACACACCAATCGACTCCTTATGAGGAAGAGACCGATATTTAATAAACTGCAATGTGAGGAATTCACATTCAAATGTGCTTTCCGAAGCTGCAGTCAACTAATAAACAGATGCAAATTCTATGGGACATGTAAAACCCAACTCCTTGTGCAGCAGCTTCGCGCAACTTATGACGGGATTCGACGACTTGCCGCTAAACATATCTTGGAAATACTGTGAGCAGATATGAACGCCACACATGGTCTCGACAGGTTCGGAAAAAAGATTATTTTAAAAAATATAGCACAGCGGTCCTCCAAAGAAGATGGAATCTCTTAGGCTTGGAGATGCGTTTGAGTTGCTATTTGAGCACAGAATTCTAGCACTTGGTAAACGTGGGATCCTTCTGTTTTGAGACAGGGCGGATCATGTCCATGAAATGTCAGGGTTGTGCAAGCGCAGAAAACCCGACCAATGGACATTTTACCGTTATGGACGTGGCACATTACCTATCAGGTTCCTGAACGCCGATTTCATCTTTCCTCGTCTAGACAATGTATTGCGATATCTCGATTATCATACCAAGTGATACATGAGGTTGCCTTCTGAAAGACCGTTTAAAAACAGAAGATTCTAGTGATATTCATCTGGGTCTATAAGCATGATATCCATTCACAAACCAATTATTGCGATCGTTGAATGTATTTGGGAAGGCCGTAAATTTCCATTTCACTTTACCATAAATGAGTAAACCACTATCGTTGCTAAGATTGTAAACTCCAGCGCCGAGCGTATATTGTTCAGAGATTACGACCAAAATACCGCACTGATTTGATCTTTGGAACACAACTGCTCACTATCATGTGTTGGTTTGACACACCCTTGTTCACGATAGTTTCCGTGATCTCTGCATTGATCCTAAATGTCGTGGGACAACCACTCTCAGGATTGGAATTTAGAAGTCCAATTGTGTATAGCACAAAAAAGAAGCCACGCCGAGGTAAGCATTCATACTGTCGGCCCCCTATCTAGTGGATGGGTCCTACATCGACTGAGTCACCCAGAACGATCGCTTGTGCACCCAAATTTTAAAACCAAGTCGTCACACTTCTATTCAATGAATTAGCAACTGATATACTTAAACGCCGCTGATGAACCCATTAAATGATGGGCAGGTTGATCATATCGTAAAGGTAAGCAAAGGGCTCTGGATAAAAATGCAAGAAAGTATAAAGTGTTTTGATAAATCTGAGATGAGAAAAACAAACGCACAATGTTAATAAAAGTTTATCAAAACTTGGGAGAAACTTCAGGGAAATATTCGCATTCTATCCATATTTCTGTGACTTTTTGTGTTTTTGCTTTTCAATGCCTTCTTTAGCTGCTTGGTCGCCACCATCACTGTCTGTTTTATAAACATCACTTCTGATGTCAATGTGTTGTTTTTGAGCAGTAGCTACCTGCAGCTGGCGACTGGCTTCTATCTTCCTGTCTCTGTGCAATATCTGACAGAGATGGACCACCTGCCACTCCCCACCATACTGAAATGTGCTATCGATCGGCTCATCTCAAGCACAGCTCCTTCCAATGAGAACAATCCATGATCGATAATGTGTTGGATAGTTTCGTGAAACCTGAGACTTCCCGTTTAATGTAAATTATTCCTTGTGCTTCCACAGTGCCGCACAATTGCATCCGTTTTAAAAGCACATCGTACACTCGCAGTATTTGGGGTAATAATTCATCCGGTTTGTTTGCTCATCCGCGGAGGTTCAGAAACTACCTGGTTCTCGTGCAATATTTCCATGCTTCGGGATGAGAACGTATGGAACGGACACTGGTAGAACTTGTGAGGTCTGAACAAGTGATATACATATTTCACCTGAGCAGCCTCAAAACGGGCCCAACAAATTTCATATCCGAGTCACCTCAAGCACATATGTCGGACATAAATCTTAAACAACTCGGTTATACTATGTCCCTCAATTGACGCTTATAAATTTACCCCTCGGATTCCAATTTTTATAGTCAAATCTCTTCAGGTGAGCAATAACGCCCAGAAGTCTGCTCATAATGAATGATAAAGTGTCGAAGACAACGTCGAAGATTTTGCAGCTTCATTAGCGGGAAAACGTGGGACGATAAGAAGCATACTTAAAAAAAGTAATCTGATTTATCACTTACAACTGGATATATGGGGACAAAAATTTCTGGAGATTCTCAGCTGTCATCCATGGGTTTTGATCTCATTGTGCGAAACTATAAAATCGCGCACAACATATCGTAACAGGCAACTGAAGTTCGAAAGAAAGAAACCCTCATATTTGTGCAGTCCCTCCCAAGCCCCATGGTTAGCTGACAGTTTTTGTCAAAATCTATCCGACTCTCACAAATTGTTCCGAGACTTTGAACAGCCATACGGGCATAAGCAGCTTACACCGAAACCTTGCATTATTGTTCTGGACAAAAATGAATACCCGCGTCAAATACTCACATATTTTCTTCACCATAAATCTTGATAGCACTTTGGAGGGTTGAATGCAGTAAAAACCTGCACTGGCTAAAAAATATCTAACAATTTCCGAGTGATTTATCCAAGTTTCTCATAAAAATGGCCTTTTCACACCCTCGGCAATTCATTCCGGTTTGATTCATTCTACTTTATTCAGAATAAAGCGAAGTTTTTGAGGAACAAAACTCTTTCATTTCTTCGCGAGCCAATGCCTATGTAAGTGAGATTACTCGATCTGGAATTTCACTTTTCTGTACCATATACAATTCGGGTTGAATTCTCCATAGGTGACATTGGAAGCTGGTTGAAGATGTTGGTCAGATGTGTGTTCACCTGAATTGCCTCACCGTATTCTTATAGGATAGCTCGATCCATAGGTCTAGGCCTATGTAAGTACCTCCTGATCTGCCATGTTCGTCCGGATGGATGCTCAGCCTAGTCTTTGCGCAGGTGCGTCGATGAATTCGAACACTTTAGTTACATCAATCCGATTAGTGTTCATCCTGTGGAGCCGTCGGCCAGTGTGTCCTAATGTCAAATTTGACACAACCGGTTAGTCTTTCGCCTACATGCATTGGAGGGCCGTTGGTGCTTGTGACTCGTCATCACACTTACGGTATGTTATTCCAACTGCTTGTTCCTACGCGTGTGTCACCATCGCTTGGACTGTCGTCTTCCCATTCTGGCACAACGACTGTGATTAGTCCATGCTTGGGAGCTTCGGTCTACATGTACCTCACCGGAAATGTATGTCATTGGCCGTGTGGAGATTCTAAATACAGACATATCGCACACAGTTTTACCACTGCTAGGCACTGCCACCCAGATTTGCCCTCAAATCCCGCAAGTGATTACCCCTAAGTACTCACGGGCTTATGACAGAACGCGGAACAGGCAGTACCGCAACAACGCATCAGCATGAAAACTCAGCCGTATATAGGGCGGAATCCCACACAAATTCTGCCTAACTGTTAGCAGTTAGGTGCTGCTATGGCGGAGAATCCTAACCTGCATGAGATTAGCCAGAAGGACAGGCCTGCTTACCGGTCCAGCATCAAGGCCGGGTCGGGGTGGACTGTAGACCTAACAACTAATCATGGCTCAGTATCACCCGAATGGCGGTTGCCAACATCGCATCCACAAAGCATCGGAATTTCCAGTGTTTCCACCCCATACACTTTGAATACGACGAGTCGTCCATATAGTTCTGACCTGGTTTTGTGCATTTACTACACCTTGTGCACCTTTGGTGGTTATTTTGCCGAAAACGCTAGCTTAGGCGGTTCATACCGGGAACTGAGCTCAGGTATTGCCATTAATACACCCTGAAAGGGAAAACCTCTCAACTCCAAGAAAATCGGCAACCTGAATTTCTATAATGATGCCAGTGGTCCGGAATAGGCAAATCATGTTTGGGATTTTCATTCGATATTTTTCAAATCTCTTCTTTGTTTATGTCAACCTAAAATAGCACCAGTGACGTGAGTAGACGGTATGACAGGCTGACTTTCTTTTAAAAAAAAACATACTAATAATGGTGGACTATTAACCCATTCAATGGATACACGGCAAATCGCGCGAAGCCCATGGACACGACAGGAAGGCTCCCCGGGAACCCAGCGGTTAGAAACTCTATATGATAAGCAAGTGTTTGCCGGTTTGTTTTAATGCGCTTGCTTGCTCTTTTGTTCAGTATGTTTTAGTCGGCGTAACAGTTGTTTATAACATGCATTTGAACCCTCAACCCGACATATCCGGTTGCTTGTCTGTCTAATACATACTTTCCGTCCGCTGTCAAAATAAATCCTATTAAAGCTGATATTTAGCAGCGATAAATAAGTGTGTAAGCCGGGCGATTACGTAATATGATGTTGATGAACAAGGCTCCCGCAAACCTCGTCAGGAATGTCACATTTTCGATCCCACCTGTGTCATTATTAGGTGTCGCAATGGGCATCTGTGGGTCACACTTTCTTCGTTATTGACCACCTATTACTGGAATCCCAGGAAAATGTCGAATTTGCTTCTCCATCACCAACGAAAGACATCCGGAGGACGAAACCAATTTTGCACCGAAGACACGGAGGTCGTGCGACGCAGGCATTCCGTTTTCATCTCAGTTGACGCTTTAATAAAAGAGAACAGTTGTGAGTCGTTCACGGGAATCACTCAGTGCAACGGAGTTAGTCACACCATGGGCCAAGCAAACCAGCTTTTGAGGTCAATGCGGGTCAGTAGCCTGGATGAATGGCTTTTGTTCAGGAGACCTGAGCAGTACAGATTATCCAACACAGCCCTATTGGAGGTAAACGATTTCGAGTTAACCCTGAGGATGAAATCCGAGATCAGTGTCTTGGGTTTTTGTTTGAATTGAGGGCAAATCTGGGTGGCAGTGCCTAGCAGTGGTAAAACTGTGTGCGATATGTCTGTATTTAGAATCTCCACACGGCCAATGACATACATTTCCGGTGAGGTACATGTAGACCGAAGCTCCCAAGCATGGACTAATCACAGTCGTTGTGCCAGAATGGGAAGACGACAGTCCAAGCGATGGTGACACACGCGTAGGAACAAGCAGTTGGAATAACATACCGTAAGTGTGATGACGAGTCACAAGCACCAACGGCCCTCCAATGCATGTAGGCGAAAGACTAACCGGTTGTGTCAAATTTGACATTAGGACACACTGGCCGACGGCTCCACAGGATGAACACTAATCGGATTGATGTAACTAAAGTGTTCGAATTCATCGACGCACCTGCGCAAAGACTAGGCTGAGCATCCATCCGGACGAACATGGCAGATCAGGAGGTACTTACATAGGCCTAGACCTATGGATCGAGCTATCCTATAAGAATACGGTGAGGCAATTCAGGTGAACACACATCTGACCAACATCTTCAACCAGCTTCCAATGTCACCTATGGAGAATTCAACCCGAATTGTATATGGTACAGAAAAGTGAAATTCCAGATCGAGTAATCTCACTTACATAGGCATTGGCTCGCGAAGAAATGAAAGAGTTTTGTTCCTCAAAAACTTCGCTTTATTCTGAATAAAGTAGAATGAATCAAACCGGAATGAATTGCCGAGGGTGTGAAAAGGCCATTTTTATGAGAAACTTGGATAAATCACTCGGAAATTGTTAGATATTTTTTAGCCAGTGCAGGTTTTTACTGCATTCAACCCTCCAAAGTGCTATCAAGATTTATGGTGAAGAAAATATGTGAGTATTTGACGCGGGTATTCATTTTTGTCCAGAACAATAATGCAAGGTTTCGGTGTAAGCTGCTTATGCCCGTATGGCTGTTCAAAGTCTCGGAACAATTTGTGAGAGTCGGATAGATTTTGACAAAAACTGTCAGCTAACCATGGGGCTTGGGAGGGACTGCACAAATATGAGGGTTTCTTTCTTTCGAACTTCAGTTGCCTGTTACGATATGTTGTGCGCGATTTTATAGTTTCGCACAATGAGATCAAAACCCATGGATGACAGCTGAGAATCTCCAGAAATTTTTGTCCCCATATATCAAGTTGTAAGTGATAAATCAGATTACTTTTTTTAAGTATGCTTCTTATCGTCCCACGTTTTCCCGCCAATGAAGCTGCAAAATCTTCGACGTTGTCTTCGACACTTTATCATTCATTATGAGCATACTTCTGGACGTTATTGCTCACCTGAAGAGATTTGACTATAAAAATTGGAATCCGAGGGGTAAATTTATAAGCGTCAATTGAGGGACATGGTATAACCGAGTTGTCTAAAATCTATGTCCAACATTTGTGCTTGAGGTGACTTGGATATGAAATTTGTTGGACCCGTTTTGAGGCTGCTAAGGTGAGATATGTATATCACTTGTTCAGACCTCACAAGTTCTACCACTGTCCGTTCCATACGTTCTCATCCCGAAGCATGAAAAGATTGCACGAGAACCAGGTAGTTTCTGAACCTCCGCGGATGAGCAAACAAACCGGATGTATTATTACCCCAAATACTGCGAGTATACGATATGCCTTTAAAGCGGATGCAATTGTGCGGCACTGTGGAAGCACAAGGAATAATTTACATTAAACGGGAAGTCTCAGGTTTCACGAAACTATCCAACACATTATCGATCATGGATTGTTCTCATTGGAAGGAGCTGTGCTTGAGATGAGCCGATCGATAGCACATTTCAGTATGGTGGGGAGTGGCAGGTGGTCCATCTCTGTCAGATATTGCACAGAGACGGGAAGATAGAAGCCAGTCGCCAGCTGCAGGTAGCTACTGCTCAAAAACAACACATTGACATCAGAAGTGATGTTTATAAAACAGACAGTGATGGTGGCGACCAAGCAGCTAAAGAAGGCATTGAAAAGCAAAAACACAAAAAGTCACAGAAATATGGATAGAATGCGAATATTTCCCTGAAGTTTCTCCCAAGTTTTGATAAACTTTTATTAACATTGTGCGTTTGTTTTTCTCATCTCAGATTTATCAAAACACTTTATACTTTCTTGCATTTTTATCCAGAGCCCTTTGCTTACCTTTACGATATGATCAACCTGCCCATCATTTAATGGGTTCATCAGCGGCGTTTAAGTATATCAGTTGCTAATTCATTGAATAGAAGTGTGACGACTTGGTTTTAAAATTTGGGTGCACAAGCGATCGTTCTGGGTGACTCAGTCGATGTAGGACCCATCCACTAGATAGGGGGCCGACAGTATGAATGCTTACCTCGGCGTGGCTTCTTTTTTGTGCTATACACAATTGGACTTCTAAATTCCAATCCTGAGAGTGGTTGTCCCACGACATTTAGGATCAATGCAGAGATCACGGAAACTATCGTGAACAAGGGTGTGTCAAACCAACACATGATAGTGAGCAGTTGTGTTCCAAAGATCAAATCAGTGCGGTATTTTGGTCGTAATCTCTGAACAATATACGCTCGGCGCTGGAGTTTACAATCTTAGCAACGATAGTGGTTTACTCATTTATGGTAAAGTGAAATGGAAATTTACGGCCTTCCCAAATACATTCAACGATCGCAATAATTGGTTTGTGAATGGATATCATGCTTATAGACCCAGATGAATATCACTAGAATCTTCTGTTTTTAAACGGTCTTTCAGAAGGCAACCTCATGTATCACTTGGTATGATAATCGAGATATCGCAATACATTGTCTAGACGAGGAAAGATGAAATCGGCGTTCAGGAACCTGATAGGTAATGTGCCACGTCCATAACGGTAAAATGTCCATTGGTCGGGTTTTCTGCGCTTGCACAACCCTGACATTTCATGGACATGATCCGCCCTGTCTCAAAACAGAAGGATCCCACGTTTACCAAGTGCTAGAATTCTGTGCTCAAATAGCAACTCAAACGCATCTCCAAGCCTAAGAGATTCCATCTTCTTTGGAGGACCGCTGTGCTATATTTTTTAAAATAATCTTTTTTCCGAACCTGTCGAGACCATGTGTGGCGTTCATATCTGCTCACAGTATTTCCAAGATATGTTTAGCGGCAAGTCGTCGAATCCCGTCATAAGTTGCGCGAAGCTGCTGCACAAGGAGTTGGGTTTTACATGTCCCATAGAATTTGCATCTGTTTATTAGTTGACTGCAGCTTCGGAAAGCACATTTGAATGTGAATTCCTCACATTGCAGTTTATTAAATATCGGTCTCTTCCTCATAAGGAGTCGATTAGTGTGTGGAAAAAGCTTACGACGAAAATGTTCTAACCTCCCATTAGAGTACGCCCCCGCTATGTATGTGTATGCATGTGCGTAGATTAGAAATAAACGTCTCAAATAGCTCACATAGCAGGGAAATCGTTTCATCATTAGTAAATTTTGGAAAAAATTAACCGCCTCCTCTCCTTATGGTGTGAAGCATAACGTGGTTCTGATTTGCTAAACTGCCTCATACCAGTTGGTGTGCTATACTTCTGTTGGGATTGTCGACAGGCGAGGTTCGTAGTGTGGACAATAACGAAAGCTAGGTATTTCGTTGTTGTTTCGAATATTGTGTGCACACAACATGAGGGACAACCAATGGTCAGTCTTACCTAAACGGCTGACCCGATAATACGGTGCGATTTATGTGCAAATTCGGCGTACTTTCTTGGTCATCTGCTCTTGGGCATGCAAACGAATTTTTCCGCGTTGGGACCGTATTAACCAGGCGTTGGATGTTGTTTTCCATGAAATGCCCGGAAAACAACATTCACGGATTGCTTGAAGTTCTTCTGAGTCTTTCGGTAACTACTGTGAATAAAACAAATTGCTAACTGCGTGGTTTGAATTGGGTGCACAGTTATGGGGTTATGTTGCTTTGCAACTTTCATTTCGAACTTTTATTTTACAGTGGGGTTGTAGGATTTCTGTGGGAGATAAATCTGATGCGTCCGATTGCCCGAATTTTTGTTCATTTAGGAGAATATATGTGAAGGCCCAGAGTACACTATGAGCGATTTAGAAAAATGGAAGTTAGATTTTAAATTTAGGAGATCAAATGTCACACAATTCCGGGTTGTGTTATCCTTCAAAACATTGCAAGTGACAAACTAATGTAGACGACTGAGTGTGTCCTGCACGGAAATTCGTTAAACGTGAACCACGAGCTTTACAATCGTGACCGAAAATGAAACTACATGATTTACGAGGATCAGTCATAAAATGCACTTTATGTAAGGGTTTGACTCCCAGTTGAAACAGGGTTACATTTTTCGAGCTGAAACACAGAATAACTTTCCATAAGTTGACTGGTTGGATTCACCAATTTTTTTGAACGCTCCGTGGTTGTTAATCTTCATAGTAATCCGTGTGGCGGACTGCTGCACCAAAACCGATTTTGAGCTCACAGTTGGGCGTTACTACAGCCAAGAAGCCGATTCTGTACATGATCAAAGATATCCTTCAAAAAATTGCAAGGGACGAACTAGCGCAGATGGCTGAAAGGATTCCGCGCGGAAAAGTCGGTAAACATGAACCATAAACTACGCAAATGGGACCAAGTAACACACTGCAGTCTTCATGAGGAGCAGTCCTAGTTGGAGGAGAATTGGATTTCTGGTGCTGGAAAACAGAATGACTTTGGAAAAAATGACTCGCTGGATTCGCCAATTTTGTGAACGCTCTGTGATTGGAAATCCTTTTAGTAAACCGTTAGGCAAAATCCCGCACCGAAACTGATTTTTAGATCGCAGTTGGACGCCACTACAGCCAGGAATCCAATCCCACACGCGACTGACCGCTTGTTGGTTCAGCACCAAGGCTAGCCCTGATTGATCTAGAGTCTTTACCCAACAGCCAATCATGATCCAGTATCCGCCAATGGTGCGTCCAGAAGACATCAAAATTTCCAGAATGTTGTCGCATACACTTTATATACGACGCGCTGGACCTGGTTTTGGGCTTTCAACACACGTTGAGCACCCTTGGTGTTGTTTAGATGGGAACGCTAGCTTGGAAGTTTCAGACGGAGAACTAAGCTGAGAAAATACCGTTACCAACGTTGTTTCGTTTGAATCAAGGTTTGTGTGAAAACGAGAATTGACGCCTGAATGACATTCATTTAGTTTTTCTGAGCACGCGGTGTATTACAGTGCTTTACAGATGTGTCTGTTATGGTCTCCCTCCATAAAGGAAATGGAACTACGTGTTTCCACACGCCGGTAGCCAAACCGTTGTCTACTTGGTGTGGTGTCTTTGAAGGTTCTGAAGATCGTTCTGTTGAATTCACTTCCTATACAACCGGTAATACGTCCATAGAGGATTTGTTCGACTGGGTTGTGTAACTTAACCGTAGCTCGCAAGCCTTCTGTATACCAGCAATAAAGCCCTATGAAACAGTATCTCAACAAGTTTAAGTTTTTTATAAATATTAATAAAAATTTCCCGGGGACATTTTTGGCAAGGAAAACATCGTGCTACCACTAGGTATCCTCATCGTTGCTAAGTTGGAAAGGTACGTTGTGAGCAACAAACTCAAATTGAGCAGGGTTTTTTCTAGTGTACTTGCATTTCCCTGCTGACACCGAGCTTCGAGTTTCGATGGTCACTTGACAATATGTGTTTTTCTGTCCTTTCTGTTTCTTGTTCAAAATAGTTGCTCAAACATTTTAGCATTTAAAAAAAAATAATTCTCCTGATAAGACCTCAGAAATATTTGTTTATTTTTAAATTTATTTACATTAGCTTGAATTGGTTGAAGAATCTAATTGCGCTGAGCTTCTTGTGTGTGTTTTCTCTCATCTCCGATCGCATACACTTTATCCATGGCAGTTGCCCTTGTGACCCTAAGGAGACAACGTTAAATTGAGTAAACATTTGATTATCTCTGTGCGTTTAAACATCGGTGAGCACAATTTCTCCTTCATTTGCATCCACGTTATGATCCTGTCCGTGTGCGCCTTGAATGTCTCAATTTTGGCGCCTGCTGATAATGTGACTATGACTCCCGTTTCTGAAGTTGGAGATTGGGCGGAAGTTGAAAGCAACCAACGAATTTATGACAGTTTTGTCAGTAGTTCGAACAACCATTTCCATCATTCTGAATGCCGGAAGCCATGGGGTGATGGATGATAGCAACCTTTGAGCATCCTGATTTATGGTTACTTCCGACAGGTTTTTGAGCTTTCATCCACACAAGCGTTTGCTATCAGTACCGTGTATACTATGGCTGGCGCGTATGCACATATATGCATACATAGTCAACAACCCCGCATCAAATAGCCCAACTTGAGAATGGGGAAGAAACTAGTCGAATGTGGGTCGAACATGGAGTCAGACGGGCTCACAAGTTTGAACCTGCCGAATAGGATCCCTAATTCTGCTGTGACCGAGAACGGATGTCAACAAAATCCATTCCTTCAAAGAAAATCGTCACCTGTATCAGTGACGGCGACAGCAGATGAGATCATATGCGCTTCAACGACATAATGGAATCAGGAATGGCAGAAGAGCGAATATGTGAATAAGAGGCGATACCTCATTAGGAACCTGTTTTCCTTCACTCACCCCGATGATGGCACCATGAGAAGGTCGGTGTGTTGTGAGAATACGTGTAAGTGTGCTGTTCATGGTTGCACGTGGGATGGGATACTGTCATGGTGTCTGGATCGGAGGATAAATAGGGCCTTCAGTCAGAGCCTTGGCTCAAAAGACCAACTGGAAGGCAGCGGTGGTTGACGTAAGACTATCAGAACAGCCTGAGGAGTAAGTCGCCAAACACGATCCAGGCCCAGTCTGGAGGACCAGGTGTAGTGGTCCCACTGTTACCAAAGACAAACGTGGTACGACAGCCCTGTGTGTGTCACTTGTATATTCCCCAGCACACTTCAGTGGGTTATGGAGTTGCACAAACCGTCCTATGGCAGTGGAGGTCCTCAGAGTCTGTTTCGAGCCGGTTCCGTCAGTAAACATTTCTGAATAGTTCCACAGCAATAAATCCTGTCTATGTGTACAAGGAAGTGTCCGAATTTGCAGGTCGAACGCCAGTTCATTTCACAAAATTTGCAGTCCATGTTTTTGGAAACAACCTTGGCACTGAATAGTTGAATTTATCAAAGGTTAGGCGAATGAGAGAATTGGAGTGGACAAGATTGCATTTGCTTGTTAAAGGGCCGTTTTATTTTTACGCCCGTTGGCGGCGAGTTTGAAAACATAAGTACTTGTGAAACTCTACTTGGGCAACAGATGATTTTTGAACACAATGCAAGAAACTAGATGTGAATGGAATAAACTGCTTGATTTATGGTTCAATGGCTTTGTTCTGGTCACAGTTGTTAACTGCGGTTATCGCCCCTCAGCAGGCATGGCGGCAAGCAGACCAAAGGGCGCCGCCGCATTATTTATGGTAATATTCCTCCCACGGTCAGCATTTCTTCATCAACGCATTATTGGCAATTGGGATCACAAAGTTAGGTTTGCTAGTGAAAAACAAACCAGTTGTCAGGATTGTTTTCCCTGTACAATTGTTCTGGTTTGTCCGTGATCAAACTGATTCACTTTGCCTCTGCCAAGTGTTCCTTGCATCGCTTGTGTGCCGCATTAATGAGCGGTTCGAATCATGGTGTGCCTCCACGACTGGGCAGCGAAGAAGATGACTTGCAATGGTGCGATGATAATCCCAAGTTTATTGTGCTCCAGATATACCCTGGGAGATCCATGAGCATTTTTGTGATTATATTGTGAAAAGTTTTTCAAGGAATCATGATACAGGTGTACCAAATACTTGCAGGATGCAGCTTAGTAGCATTACACGGTCAAAGAAGACCTGGTTGAACGTGCTACTAAGGTTATCGGAAGCAATCCAAAAACTGGTTTGTGGAAACATGTAACTCCGGCGAACGATCACTTCTCCAATTGGTGATAAACATTCCATGTATATACACACTTGATGGCACGTGAGAAAAGTACCGTAAAACACCGTCTGCTTAGACACCTTAACTAAATGTCAGACCTAGAAGCAAATTCTCGTTGTCACACAAACTGCGAATCAACAGAAATGAACTGGACAACCTGTAAAGTTCTTCAACCACAGAGCACTCACAAAATGGTTGAATCCAACCAGTAACGTTATGGAAGTACATTCTGTTTTCCAGTTTGAGAAACCCAAATCTTCTCCAAATAGCAATCAAACTCTTACATAAAGTGAATTATCTGACTGTACCCCGTGAAGTTTGTAGTGTGTTCCTCGGTCTCAGTTGCTTAGTTTGTGGCTCACGTTTACCGACTTTTCCGTGAGGAATCCTTTCGGTCCTCCGCGTTAGTTCGTTCCCTGCAATGTCTTGAAGGATACCACAACTGGGCATTGTGTGGCATTTCATCGTATAAATTTAAATTTTACCTTCGATCTTCATAAAATGCTCATAGTTTACTCTGGCCTTCCACATGTGTTCTCCTAAATGAACAAACATTTCGGCGATTGGACGCATCAGTACTATCTCCCGCACAGAAATATTACAACCCCACTGTAAAATAAAAGTCCGAACTGGAGGTTGGAAAGGAAGATAACCTCATATTTGTCAAGTCCCCTCAAACCGCATGGTTAGCTGACAGTTTTTGTTCTATTTGTTTTGCTCTATTCTACTCTCACAAACGTTTCGGGATTTTGAACAGCTATAAGGGCATAAGCAACTTGCACACATACCTTGCATTATAGCTTTGGGCAAAAATGAATATTCACGTCAAATACTCACATATTTTCCTCATCATAAATCCTGAAGAGCTTTAGAGGGTTGAATTCGGTAAAACCTGCACTGACTAAAAAATATCTAACATTTTTCGGGTGATTTATCCAAGTTTTTCATGAAAAAGTCCTTTTCTCACCCTCGGCAACTCATTACGGTTTGCTTCTTTCTTCTCTGTTCAAAATGAAGCGAAGTTTCTGAGGGACAAACTCCATTGGAACGAATGTCCTTCCCACAAGAAAACGATTATCGACTCTCAACACAGATGGGGAATTAGTTACACGCCCATTTAGTTACTCATATATTTCTATTTATTCAGGACGAATTCACCGACAGCTTACGGAAAAAATGATGCCCTGACTTATTAAGTGCCGGGCCAAAACCCTGCGTTTCTCAACTTAAATTCCGAGTTGCAGAGTTTAGTCGTTCCGGTCTCTGCCTTGCTTGTTGTCTATCGACTAATATGCGGTCGTTTTGAGGCAGACATCGACAGGACAGTTGAAGCATAACGCGGCCCGTTCGACCGCCCATTTGTGTTCGGTGATGAAATGTGGGGCTACGCCGTCGCAAACAAAATCCCGGACACTGATTACGGATTCGATACCCAGATTTAACACGAAGCCGTTTGCCTCCAGTGAAGTTGTGTTGCATAATAGGTATTGTTCAGATCTGCACAAAAGACCTTCAGCCAAGAAACTGACTCGCCTTTACCTCAAAAGCTGGTTTGATTGGCCCTCGATGTGACTAACTCCGTTCCACTGATTGTTTCCTGTGAACGGCTTTTCCGTATCAAATAGAATTCAGGTTGAGTTCTCCGTCTGTGACATTGGAAGTTGTTTGAAGGCGTTGGTCAGGTGTGTTCACCTGAATTGCCCCACCGCATTCTCAAAGGGTAGCTTGATAAGTAGGTCTGGGTTTATGCAAGTACCTCTTGATCTGCCACATTCGTCCGGGTGGATGCTCAGCATACTCCTAGCACAGGTGCGTTGAAGATTTCAAGCTATTCGGTTACAGCAATCCAGATAACCTTCATCCTGTGGAGATGACAACCATTATATCTTGATATTAGAGGGGATACAACCGATTAGTCCTTCGCCACCCAGCGTTGCCAGGTCTTTGGTGTTGGTGACTCGTCCTCATAGTTACGCTATGTGATTCCAACCGGTCGCTCCTACGCGTGCGTCAGCATTGTTTGGGCTATCGTCCTCGCATTCTGGCACAACGATTCTGATTAGTCCATGCTTGGGAGCTTCGGTCTACATGTACCTCACCGGAAATGTATGTCATTGGCCGTGTGGGGATTCTGAATACAGACATATCGCGCACAGTGTTATGGCTGCTAGGCAATTCTCACCAAACGTTTCCCTAAAAAAACCGCAAGCGAGTACCCCTAATTACTCACGGGCTTATGACAGAACGCGGAATAGATAATATCACCACAACGCATTAGCATGAAAACTCAGCCGTATATAGGGCGGAATCCCACACAAATTCTGCCTAACTGTTAGCAGTTAGGTGCTGCTATGGCGGAGAATCCTAACTCGCATGAGATTAGCCAGAAGTACAGGCCTGCTTACCGGTCCAGCATCAAGGCGAGGTCGGAGTGGACTGTAGATCCAACAACCAATCATGGCTCAGTATCACCCGAATGGCGGTTGCCAACGTCTTATCCAAATGGAATCAGAATTTCCAGTGCTGTCGCCCTATACGCTTTGAATACGACGCGTCGTTCATATAGTTCTGACCTGGTTTTTTGCATTTACTACACCTTGTGCACCTTTGGTGGTTATTTTGCCGAAAACGCTAGCTTAGGCGGTTCATACCGGGAACTGAGCTCAGGTATTGCCACTATTACACCCTAAAATGGAAAACCTCTCAACTCCAAGAAAATCGGCAACCTGAATTTATATAATGATGCCAGTGGTCTGGAATTGGGCGGCCGCGCTCCATGAGTAGCATACTGATACGTCTCATTAGACAACCCACTGAACGTTCTTTGGAAACGCTCTGAAGCGTCGGCTCACCATGATGATCCAGAACCGCGAACCACGAAAGGGTGAATTTTGAGATGTGCTTCACTCGCCCGATGACATGGTGAGGAGCAGCATACCCAGTCAGAGGGACACAAACTATTATATCTTAATATCAGAGGTGGCAGAACCAATTAGTCCTTCTCTGCCCCCCGTTGCAAAGTCGTTGGTGTTGATGACGTCCTCACAATTACGCCATGTCAGAATTCATGATAATCCTGACCGCATGCAGCAGGCTTAAAAAATTCATAATGTGGAAGACGAGGCCAAGCGAGGTTTGGGACCAGACCAGAGAAAAAAATTGTGATGATATTTACCAGATCAGTTCATCACTTTCACTGAATTTATCTATGTCTCTCGCTTTGCGTGGTACTTCTTAATTTCCTTTTTCAGAATTCTTATTCATAGTGGAGTGGAGTTTGTGAAATCTACTTCGGATGGAGAGTAAGACTGTATCCTGGCCAGGCCAGGGCTTCACGAATTCGAACAGTACGTAGTTTCAAAGATTCACTCATATCAACTGTGCAAGGATGCAATATTTGCTCATTTTTGGCTTATATGGGATCTCATAACGAATACTGTTTCGTTCTGTAGACAGACCATATCTGGAAAATTCTTTTGAGACTTGTTTAAAGCCTGCTGTCCTCTTTTTATGCACATTACTGATTCGCCGACTTCACGTGAAAGGTAAATTTTTCTAAGAAATGAGACCTAACTATCTGGCTACTTGACGAACTAAACCATTTCTTTGACCCCTAGTTTGGAACTCCTGGCACATGCACATCTTTTGAAGAAATCTGATTGAAAGGGTGCTTTGTACTTTATGCAGACTCAATGAGATTCGTAGCTTTCTGGTCCACGGCAAATATCAAAGTGAGGAATGGAGATGGCTGAGCAGGACATTGCACCATTTCGAATCTTTTGAGTGATTAGGAGCCAATTTTACTCGCGTCTGGCGAGAACCTTAGATTGACTATATCCTGGACTCTGTCGCCACGGATGAAGTTGGCGGGGATTTCGAGCACCTTTTTGCGGCCGCAATTTCTTTGCTGTAGACAACCAAAAGAAGATCCCGACAGTATGTAGTAAGATGGTACGGTAATTTCTAAGCATCCTGATACAAAGCACTGCCTCTAGACAAAACCACTACTCAGCCATGTGGCATCATATTTCTTGAAACTTCGGACGACGGTGTCAATCGGATCCGCCAGATTATGACAATAAAATATTTAAGTTCATCCTCCAAAAGGGAAGTAAGGACGAAAAGCATCAATGTACCCATACTTTTGCTACCGGACCTATCCTTTTATGAACATGATTCATAGATAACATAATGTATCGGTTGGTTTCAAGCTGTTTTTGGTGAACAATTAGTGCTAACGTTATGTTCACTGAAGCTGTAAAACTGTTACATCCTCGGAGGATAAGGCCACGGAGAAGAACCAGTGACCATATGGTATTGTCGTGGGACGGGTATTTTGCATGCGGCTAAGAACAAAAAATTACTTGATTTGTTTCATTCCATCTGCGTTATCTTTTACATACGAGTTAAACTACTGAGCAGAGCTGGTATCAACTGTATCTGTACAACCAAACCATGCGTTGTCAAATTAGTAGGCAGAATAATTTTTACTGTAGTTCCCATTAGTTAGGGATGCTAGCATTTACGAGTGACTGGTAGACGGACGGTCGTTTGAAGTGTTCCAGGATAACGCTTTTGAAGTATACTACGAGGATAATCATTCTACGGGAGGCTTTGTAGGCAAAATGTTATCTCTTACGGGAGCAATGATGCCAATATGCGGGGAAACTACTTAACTCTACTGCAGGACGCATATAAGCAAATAAGCCGGCAGCTAGATAGACCGAACACCACACCCACAAGTAAGGTCACAGATTAGGCAAACGGTTCGGTGCGTATAGGTTTTCGAATATAGAAACCTCAAACGTTTAACCTCAGTTGTTTGGAATTGCCCTGTCTGCGTCCCAAAATGGAGAAGAGCCTTATGTGACTGGGCTTTCTGGGGTCCGTCCAAGCCTCTATGAGAAACTGAGAAAAATATCTGATTATTGAATAAAACTGGAGATTCACGGCGTTTCCTGGATTCCTACCGATTGGTTGAGTCGGATGATTCATGTCTGACGGCCTGACCGGTTCACACTTTTACATGGTGAAAATTGTTACTAGATATTGACAGGTATATGGTAAGAGTGTGTAAAGGCATATACGCACCCCAAGTCGACAGTTAACGTTACTATACTTCATGATTCAAGTCTCCTTCATCCCGCCGTTCAGAGAAACTGAGGAGTGCATAGGTGAGTCAGTCACAGACATCAAAACGTTCCTTCACAATTTCTTTTGCTGGGTTTAGATGGTGAAGCCCACACATCGAGTTGAATGTAGTTCAGCATACTACTAAGTAAAGGAGAACTGATCCACTAGAACGGAATAAATCAATGGTTTTGGAACAGTTAAAGTACGATGAGTAGACCGGATCATTGAATCGATCTGACTTGATCACTGATTTAAGCACGTCAGAAAAAAATTGCTCAGTGAATCCTACAGAACTGTGTGCAAGTTTCAGGAGTCGATTTACTTCGTTTTTGTTGCACAGTTATGTCGAACGCTGTAGATGTACTCAGAAACCGTCCTGGACACTAGGTACGTGAAATTTTCTTTGTGTGTGGTGTCCGGCTACGGACTACATAAACGAGGGATTCAGCTGGATTCCAGGTGAGTCGCCCGCAAAATCAAAGTTGTTTGTAAACGAGTGTATTTCGATGATTTCGTGCAATTTGTGTCCAAGTAGAACCTAAGTTTGACAGAAACCCGCGGACCGCGCCTACCTGACTAGCCCCAAGAACGGCGAAACCCGTCGTGGGCTGTCGAAGAATTTTCAGCAGCCTTATTAGTAATGCATTACGTCTATACAATGTATTTTGATATCTCCAATATCGTGCCATCCCAAACATGAAACGACCTGGTGCAGCACATTCAGCGGCTTAAAAACAACATAAACGAGCGCTTCAGCTGGGTTCTAGGTGGATCTCCCGTAAAAACCGAATTGGTATGCAAATGAGTGTAGTTCGCTAACTTTATTGACTGTTCCTTGAATCACTCATGCACACAACCTTGAGGGCCAGAGCATTCAGCCACTTTCCTTTTGTAAAAGCGGAGAGTTTATTTGTCCACGTCCCGTACACTGACCAAAATTCGACAAACTGTGTTGCATCCAGATGCAGTTTAGTGCTGTTGTGACATTGCTAAAGTGAATAAACTTGAACTTTAAATATGATTGGCATAGGACGTGGATTTGGGGCCCACAAGAAATTTCGAAACAGTTGGGGGAATCCACACACACACAGACGCAGTTTATTCAAAAAATTCCAACCTTGTTTGAGCCGAATAAATTTTGGTTAGGTTTCTTCTATTGAATCCGCAACTGGATTCATTATGAGGACAGCTGCGATGAATCCACCTCTTCCACAATACCGGTAAAGAACTTCCCAGGCCATAATTCAGACGCTACCAGTTGTACCGCACCCTCTGTTTGACAGTTATTCCAAGAAATGCCAAACATTTTGGTTTACGACCTATTAATTCTGCCCTTCAGTGTGAGTGACGATGTTTTTGTTACAACAGTAACTGTCCTCTTTCAGGGTGGTCGGACCTAGAAGCACATTGCAAACCGGAATGCCGCACACATTTTTCGACATTTTACGAAGCAAATCCCATAAGAAGGTGATAACTTGCATTTAAGAGTGAAAAACAGCCAGTTGTTTATGACACAATGCCCATCGGAAAAGCATTGTCCGAAAGGCCTGGCGTTTGCTTGGGTGAGTCAGTTTTCGTTCAAGTAAGACAATATTTTGCGTAAATATTTTAGGAACACATGCAGGAGTATGCCAGCGGAATGATGTTATTCTAGGTAAACAACCGAACACAGCTGTTTGTGTTCTTTTGACTTGCTCTGAAATGCATACATGCCAGGGGTGTTCAAAACGTTTTGGCGGGAAGTCACTGTGCAATATAGAACTTGATTAGACGTAATACATTACTCATAAGGTTGCTGAGAACTCCTCGAGGGCGCACGACTGGTTTCGCCCGACCTTCTTGGGGCTCATCAGGTAGATATAGTCCCCGAGTTTCCATCAAGCTTATGTTCGACTTGAACACAAATTGCACAAAATTCGGCTTACGCGTAAACGAGGATTTTAGCTGGGTTCCGGGTGAGTTTAGCGTCAGAAACAAAGCAGATGAGTGTATAAGTCGAAACTTGACTAGTTCAGCACAGTGGGGATCAAGATCAAAGCTCAGAGAACCAGAACTCGCATGACCTTTTGTGATGTCGTGACACGTAGCTCCACCGTCAAAATGTCCCCAGATTTGCCCTTCGATAAAATATGGATTGGACGAGGTTCGCTGAATCAAAGTCTCATTTCAAATGACTTTATACTAGTACCTCAATCCCCGCCCTCTTTTGTACTGTTACGCATTTTTGTATGTGAGAACTGACTAATGGAATCAGAAACTGGAAAAAGTTCACTTGCGGAAAATGGCGATTTTCACAAACTGTCGTTTCACCCGATTCATTTGTCCTCCGGAATAAGTCATCGGTGTGACTGAACTGTGACCGTGTTAGTGGTCGCCATTCACCAACATACTGAATAGAGGGCATGCATTGCTGGCTATTCAACAATGAGGGTAATTCGAAATCCACTCGCCGAAGAGACCTAGATTATGAGCTTTGGGCGATATTTCAAAGAGTACCCGTCATAAACTTCAATCGACCTCTTTCATTCAAGTTACTGCCTGTTTACGTGTCATCTAACTAGATTTTACCACTTGGGGTCATTTCGTAAACAGATACTACATAATCGAGGTTTGCAATGAAATACAGTCGGATTCTCAGATTACATTCATTTGAAAAGTAATTTAGTTTTACCAGCTGAATTCCCGCTGAAAATGCTCGTTTACGTCATTCTTCAACTCGGGATCTGAGCCTGAATGATGAACACCAAGGAGGACGAAAGCTGCCTTGGGTTGTCGAAGAGTTCCCAGCAGCCTTATGAACAGTGCGTTCCATAATGAGTCAAATTCGTTTCACAGTTGAAAACCAAAGAGATCTACGCAGACAGATGAGTTGATGGGTTTTGAACGCACGCTCTGTGTGCCTTTTAGCTAATGTTTGCGTGTTCTAGTAAATCCGTGCTCAGGAGAACAAACTGGGCACAAGCTGTCGGTGATACAACGTCCAGGCAGACGGAAGTTTAATTAGGACACTGGGATGCCATGGGATCAATTTAGCAGTTGAAATACTATCCGTACTCAGTCTGAATAATAAAGCAATGGACATGACAGATTTCTCGTTTTTTTTTCGTGGGAGTGTGCAATCTACACTCGTACGCCTAGTAAGGAGGAGTCCTTTCATATACAGTGGCACATAGGGCACGGAGGTTGTGATGGAGCCGCAGTGGTGTGAATGAGCCCTCAGAAAGAGAATAGTTGGATGGGAATGGCCAATTGGTCTGTTCCGATGGATGTGAAACGAATGAGAAAACATTAACTTGAACAACTACAAAATTCATTCTGTAAAGGATCTCAACGGATAGCGAAATTGTGAACAATCAGACCAGTGCACGCACACCGCATCCGGATGATTCACTGAGCAGTTGGAGGTGGAGGTAAAGAGCGCAAAACCCACCCATCCAACAAACCAAATCTACAGACCATAAACATGCCACTGGTGACTGTTACATGGCTGGGCATCCCGCCGATTCGTTAATTGCCTCTTCGAGTGGTCTCAACATTCAGCTGATGTGAGCAACCAATTAGTCGCTCCTCTAACCTTGCCACAAACTAGTCATCAAGCCCCAGAATGTTACCTGAAATGTGCGGATCATTTCATCAAAAAGATTTTTTAACCTTGTATTTGATGGCGTCGTGAGACTTGGGAAATCTCAATTTAGACTTCGTCACATCAGTGAAGCCAATCTGTGTTGAGGAGCCGAGAAACGCTGCACAAATGTTTCATCCTTATCATGAATCATCTCACCAAACTACAGAATGCAGATTTGGACCCGTAACCTACCGATCAGTCGCCGAAGACTTAACCGTACGGTCATGAGTGTCTGTATAATTAGCTCGATGTTTAAACTGGTTAGCACTGTGAAATCTAGTTCTGTGGTGCATCTGGCATGCGCCATTTCCGGGATGGGCAGAACTATACGTTATGACCGTGAGTTGTGACCAGATTTGCAGATAAGTGGGTCGGTTTGAATGCGGTTGCTGTCGAAGGCGAAAAGCTTAAATCCACCCTTCACCTTGTGAACATTTAGAAAATGGACACGCAAGGTATGAATTGCAGTCAGTGGGTACATTTTCGAATATTCTGCTCTCACATCTGATTTAAAGCGCAGCAGGCATGCTTTTCAATTTTGAACCAGTATGCCAACAAAAATGGTTTCAAGGACATTTTTGTCACAAGGTCTTTTCATGTTACACAACTGCAGGGCTGAGGCACAGTTTCGAGAGCTCGGTGAACTTCAAAGAGAAAGCCGAGTGAGGGATGACATAAGCAATCGGATGACCTCAAATTGCTGTGCAGACTGTGCTGCCGTTGAACTTTTAGCGGTAGGTGGGAGTTGGTGTGGGGGAGCCGAGCAGGACCATGATAAGGTAGGATTATTGGCTGAGATCTAAATACTGACTGCTGATTTATCGTGAATTTTGCAAACAAACTGAGGGAATCGACAACACCTTATTGCAATCATATTTCTTTTGAGGTCGTAACGAGGGTTAAGCATGTATGTGGCCAACCTCACGCCTTCAAGCAATAGGTGTGATTTCGTTTTTTGACCACAATAGTCATTATGGGCTACACAGACACAGCGGAAAGCAGCCAAGTTGTTTCGAATTGGGTAACGGGATCCAGGTGTGAGAAAAACGAATAAATAAAGGGAAAATGAGCCGAATTTTGTGTTTTTGGTTCGCTTTAGCCGAAGTAACAGCTGTCATAGACTACAATTAGAGGGCTAATCAAGACATCGAATGCTTTTTCATTTACACAACGCACTACTAATGCAGCACCGTCTCATTATGAACATTGATGAGGCGCAGTTTGGCATGCAAGTAAGAACGAACAGTGATAGACACTGGGGAGCTATGATTACCCGCTGGGCATAAAAAAAGGTGACACGTACAGTGGGTTACTAGGGTGTTTCACTCTGACCTTTGACTAGTAAGCACACCTACATACATGTCTATATCCTTTTCTAAATGTTCACAAAAGTCTACGTGACCGGGTTGATCAAACTAGTTAGATCCAAAGACGTTCACATTTATTTATTTTAATTTTATTTACTTTTATTATTTATTTATTTATTTATTTATTTATGTCTATTTCGCGAATTCTCCTCAATATCACGATAAATCTTCTATAAAAAATATAAAGCGACCAAATATGAGGATCTCCACTTATAATGGAATTAGGTGTAAGGAAAAAACGGTTTAAATTGGCGCAAATTTTTATAAGCACTGGCAGTTGAAGAATTTTCAAGACGTGCGGAATTATTACCCATCTAAGACGCAAGATGATTTCCGTGCTTACACCTGCGGAGTCGTCCTTGTGGTGTACTGGCATCATCAAAAAATATGGTTGCTCATAGCACTTTACAGACAGCATTGTACCAAATTGGCAAATAATTTTAAATTCTCCAATGAACTTTTGATTCCGTGGGGCTAGTTTGTGTAATGAATTGAAAAACTACGACAATTATGCGCAACTCGAACGAATGAGGTCGTTCGTATCCTGTTGCTACCCCCCAGATACAATGTGGCAGCTCTGTTGCATGGGTTAGATTAACTGTACAGGTTTACCAAGTTCTGCTGAAACACTGCTTTTGCTCTGGAAAGAAGAGTTTTTTGACCCAAACTCAAAACGATCATGGACAGGGCGCCATTCCTTGTGTCGCACACACAATAAGATCTACGATCCGGACCACCAGACAATAAACAGACGCCCTATCCACCAAACGACTAAATGTCATACACCGGTCGTTAGCGGGGACTGCCAAGAACTCCTACAATTTCTGACGAAAATTGAAAAACAAAACTCGAATAAAGTGGTCTGCAGCCGAAAATTCTGTGGCCAGCTTTACTGATTCATTGGTCTTTTCCAGAGAATTACCGGAAAAAGTTTGGAGATTTGGAAAAGACAGAAGGCTGGAAATCAAACAGAGGTTTTGTTAACGTGAATTTTCGCTTTGATCTAAGCTGTTTTATACCATGTGACCAGTACATTCAAGAAAAAATGTTTCAAACCGATTTCAATTGCGGACTGTTTGTGGTTTAACCAATTCTAACTAATTGAATGCATCTTCCACAACTGTCTTCACGATGAAAACAAGTCTGGTATTCAAAGATTTAGAATAGCTAGAAAAAACGCCTACAAATTTATTACGTGCATTCCTAATGTTGCATCTGTGCGTACTGGGAATCGAAAGTTTTTTTTCTTAGATAAGCGTAATTCAAGTTCACGAGCGGTTCTCCCTTCTTGGGGCTCATCGGGCAGGCAGAGTCCTCGAGTTTCCCTCAACTTCATGTTCTACATGAAACCAAATTGCACAAAGTCAACGAACTACGCTCATTTGCATATTAGTTTAGTTTTCACGGGAGATCCAACTAAATCTCTCATTTATGATGTCCTTCTTTGGCATCTTTTCAGCAACCTTATGTGTAGTAGGTCACGATTATACAATGTATTGGGATACTGGCCAAACGTACCAACTGAAACATGTGACAGCATGATGCTGTACCGTTAGTTGAACAATATCATAAATGAGGGATTCAGTTAGATCGCCCGTGAAAACCAAACTAGTACGCAAATTAGTGTATTTCGATAATTCAAGCTTCTTATGTTATACCTGTTTATCACTTACCGACCTTGCAGGTAATATCTGCGGTTCCAGTATTCCACTACACCATCTTATCCATTCGGTCAGTAAGAGTTATCAACTGAAGATCTGGCACAGAAATTAGATTTTTTTAGACACCACAGAAATAACCCGTACTAAAGCATAGTTCCTTCTTTTCTGGATATTATATAACTCGAAGGGGAGGGCTGCCGTTACCGAACAAGAGGACTTTGTGGATAGTCCTTTGCGACGGAGGCAAAGACAATGGGTATACTAGTGAGACATGGTCACATTGCAGCTAAACGGCGCAATCCGAACAGGTACAGCTGACATAGTTGAGCGGCGCTCTAGCCGGAAACAACCCCACATGGTCGTTATTCATCAGGGAGTCACAAATTCCATTAGATTGTCACTTAGCTCATGACCAGTTGGTGGTCCGATAATGGGTCACGTGACAATGGTTTAAATACCAGACAACAGCTGTCCACTCCACTTGAAGAAACGCTGAACTGTGAAAATGATGGTATGAGATACTGGATTAAAAATGGCCTATTGGGATAGTGGAAGTTTGTGTGAATGTCAGATGTAAAGCTGTGTTTCAATAAAGCTATCTGGGTCTTCTGTAGAATAGCCAGTTGAGTCGATTCGTTTTGGCCGCTGTAACATTCCTTCCTTCTGCTGGTTTCCTCCACATTGGGGCCACCTCCACAGTTCTCCAATTTTTTTTTCATTGCAGAAGGTCACTCGCGTTAGGACAGAGACCATTCACTTACCAAGCAGATACTTTTATCGCAGCAGAACGGTCAAATAATGAATACTACATTCAATGATATTTCTTCATTCTAGTTAGTGGTGGCTAGTTAAAGGACATAGCCACTGTTCATAGGTACTCATGGCGTCAGATTACCCATTACGTGTCGGTCTTATAAAGCTCTATTTTCGGACTGCAGACTGAAGCACCCTGCTATTTGTATCCAAGGTCATTCAACTGCATTTTCGTATACATGGAAGATATGACACGGCCATAGTTCAACTACCACCTATACGTCGGTATATCATTGGTTAGGATCGCCGAGGGTGGCTTACCCACCGCACAGTGGTGCCTGTCTTCAGAAGCTGAAAAACGTTTGAAAGTCACACAATCCTCATCCACTCTTTTGGGGAATAATATAGCTTTTTTTCAGAAACAAGTCAGTGCGAACTCTGTGTGTGCAAATGAAAAACCTTACCGGATCTGGTTTATTAAACATGAGAGTGTGTGAAATGGGATGCTAGTGAAGGGTGGGGTCAAGCAGTGGACAAGAAAATTCTTCAGCTGTTTATCAGGATCGTATTTCAGAAATGTACT
>SJOL01006514.1:253589-270506 GCA_004794785.1 Opisthorchis felineus
CTTCTTACGATTCCACAAAAAATACTTCCCCCTGAACTGGTATGGCGCTTTATTTAACCTGGATAAATTAACCCGGCCGGGTTAAGAAGCATGACACATGATTGTGGGTGAATCTAAATGTCTGCGTAATCCACAAGCCGTAATGCCAGCGTAGTTTTGAGCACACTATTAGTCCATATGTAAACAAATTTTTGTCTTGCCACATAAATTTCAGCTTACAGCTTTAGTCTAATTGTTCCGCCCTCATTCTAGACTATACACCGTCCAAGTTCAGTTATCTCCGGCTTTACAAATTTACGGCGTAATATTGATTACCATTAAATGTTGTCTATTATTGTGCCTTTCTGTCTTGAAAGGCTACCCCTAGCTTCTGAGCCAGAAGGGGTTTCCACCAGCATCTTTCAGAGCCAGTGATGAGGCCCTCTATTTCACTTTGACTAAGTTGTTTGAACTCATTTCGAAGCAGAAGCGAGTTCTGGTCACTGTAATTTTATTCGGGGAAATAGCCGGAGTGACTATTGCAACGATAGCGTGGTAGGTTTCACACCTTTCATGAGATGATCGCTAGCTTCCCTGTACTGCGACGCCTTCCCGCAACACAAGAG
Organism: Opisthorchis felineus; assembly: GCA_004794785.1. Lineage (NCBI taxonomy): Eukaryota > Metazoa > Platyhelminthes > Trematoda > Opisthorchiida > Opisthorchiidae > Opisthorchis > Opisthorchis felineus. Next base: position 254,195 of record SJOL01006514.1, read on the forward strand.
ACCCACATCCGAGATCACCACTCAGGTTGGGAGTGCATCGATCAGAGCCTGGCAATACGCCAAATGCAGCAGCATGACTAATAATCATTGCTTTCCTTGAGTTCACTGAGAGACTTTGACTCTGTAGGCAGAATAGCAGTTTCAAGTGTAACCGGATAAAGAAGTGGGGCGACCCACTTCGTACTTTTTATTCTAACACCTCTTTATGTAGTTTGCAAGCAACTGTCCTAAACTGTCACAAAATCGGCGGGGTTTGTAAATTCTGCCCTCCATTACCATTCGATCCAAGGTACCGGAAAGAATGGAAACGAAATTCAACTTGATTAGTTGATGTTGATGATGCATACCACACTGTGTTGCTATTCCACAATCCATTAACGCACAACCTACTCTAAATGAAATAACAGTAGCTAAACTGGTCCCTTTTTCCCACAAGCTTTGTGCGTCTTCAAAGTGCAAAGCCCCGCTACACTCCACTGTTGCCCGTCTGAAACTTCTGGGTGAATATAATAAGATGCTTGATCTGTTTAACGATCATAACAGCCACATAAGCTACTATTATACTGTGGCACTTGTAAACAATGTCTGAGTAACGTTTGTCAAACTGTGTCGTTTTGCGGCGTCGTAGAAAAAGTTCACTGAAGCTGAAGATGCATTTTTCCAGAGCAATCGTAGGAGTAGTTTCACTTTATGGTTGAGAATCGACTCAGGAATCTAAATGCTTTAAATGGCTCTAATCCCTGGTGATTTTGAGCTGTAGCTGCAACATTTACGCGAGCAAGTTATGCTTAACCGAGTACTTGAGGATAAAGCGGAACCATTAGAGCAGCAGGCTAAACTACCCACGTTAGAGTGGCTGGAATGTGATATGTTGCCCAGCCACCACCTATCAAGATCTCTGCTGACCTCGTGCTGACGAACGATTGGAGGAGAGAAGGTCATGAGATTGGTAGGCAAAGAGAAGGTGACTGTATTTGAACAGGGTGCTGTGGGATCTTCGCATCTTCTAGGTTCAATCGGTGAAGAATCCTGCAAGCGCCTGCCTCACATGTGATGTTAAAAGGTGTTTATCTCGTCGATGTTCTAAGATGCAGCCACCTCAGTTTGGGTATTGGTGCGAAAGCACAACGTGTGAACCAGAATACACTACTCATAAGGTTGATGGAAATTCGTCGACAGCCCACGACCAGTTTCGCCCTTCTTGGGGCCCATCAGGTAGGAGCAGTCCCTGAGTTTCCGTCAACCTTATGTTCTACTTGAAAACAAATTGCACGAAATTAGCGAAGTACACTCATTTGCAAACAAATTTGGTTTTGCGGGAGACTCACCTGGAACCCAGCTGGAACTCACGTTTCTCTAACCTGGTGGTTTGAACACCTTGAGTGACCTTCGTCACCATCGTCTTATTGGCTTTTCAGACCCCCTGCGGCGCACACACTGGTGAGTTATTTCATGTGGTTTTTTTCATCAGAATTTAGTGCACGCTCAAAGTTCAAAGTTGATAACACCATCAACAAAATCCAGCAACGCAGATATTCAAACTGATTGCGTGTACGAAATCGGTCGTAGGGATTAGAGGGCGACCTACATGGGAAAGCCACTCATGGAACTGGAAATACCCATAAAAGATTTGCACAATTTATGCCTCTAGATCTTACGAAATTTCAAAGATTGCCCCGTACACCCTGGTGGTCTCAAATTCTGCCTCCGCTTTCCGACTTTATTTGACTTCGGAAGCTAGATTACTTTATTGTCAAATGCAATCACACGGTCTGAAGCGCACTCACAGCCTGGATGCAACGAATTCACCATCCTGTATAGGCGATGGACCACTCAAACACATGCTTTTTACCCATTCCATAGTCCTAATACCAAGTACCTAGAAAGATGCACTGAACTGTTCGCCGTGTAGTGTCTAACGGTTCCTTTATCCGTTCGCTTTTTAAACCTGAAAGTTGTACGACACTTCCTGACAGGCAAGACATGTTCTGCCAACTCAGCTGTCAGCACAACGGACACAAGTTCAGATCCAACTGATTGAAAAAGAAACAAATTTGGTTTTGCGTTGACCTTAATGAGCTCAGGCTTGAGAGAGGAGAAGCTATGGAATTTTGATATACGAGAAGATCAAACTTACCTGAACTAATTCATGAAATAGTTAAAAAGGAGTTGGTATGTTGATTCGCAAATTTAGGCCTGTCAATTCCAACACTGTTCCGGGAAGGTCACACATAACGCTTGTGTTTTTCATAGTACGGAAAAGATTATAAAAACAGGGACTTCACACCCCACAGGTGTTTCCTGAATATCAGCATTACGCTGAGTCCACGGACGCTAATTGACACGGCCGGAACACAGGTGTGCAGTAGGTACTTTTTTCAGACCAAATGACATCCGTGTGCGCATTTCGCAAATTTGTATGTCGACAGAACGCGGTCTCAGTGTTCACACCTGGTTCGCTCAAATAACAAGGAAACCGATTGTACGATTGTACCTCTCAGTCATCCTCATCTTCGAAAAATAAATTCAAAGTTTCTCTGTTTAAATCTTTAGTTCATTTGCATATTGACTGAAGGATCTGAGGCTGTGACTGACGGCACACGGGCCGCGTCCAGATTTCATTGCAGAGTTGTTCAGTAAAGTTTCGTTTGTTCACTATATATATATATATATATATATATACTTTGCTAAGAGAATGTTTCTAACTCGCAAGTCAACGATGCACCGAAATTTTATTACTGCTGGGCAGTTTGGTTGAAAACGTTTCATCACAAGTCGAGGTGAAATCATCAGTGCGTCGTGAGTGAAAGTGTGCTGAGGTTGGCAGTGCGTGGCTGTTGCGAGTACTCAACCAGTTCGACCTTGACCGATCATTGATCCTTTGGTAGGGCATTCCTGTTGACTTGTTGGTCGAACTTTCCTCTGATTGGTGGGTGTCCGGCTGGCCTTGAGAGAGTACCAAATGTCGGACTTATAGCAGTGAGTAGGTTATCGCCAAACGTCCCCCACTCTATTCCGAACGTATGGCGCAACCTAGTAAAAACGTACAAAAAGCGGATTATAAAAATCATCCGAAAATTGCATGACATAAATGAGTATGTTGTTTTCAGTTGAGCTCTTCGATTGGCAAATTTTAGAAGAGACCAGATTCTGTCAAATGTGTGTGCACCTACTGAATTGTTACAGTTTGGAAGGTTTGGAAGATTTCGATCAAGTTCTCATTAATAAAGTGTTCCGGAGTTGTTTCACAAGTGTTAATTTTCTATCATGTATACTCCTGCCCGTAAACTCGGTGGTCCTCAGTATTGTATATATCACTTGGACGAAAGTAAGGGGTACTTAAAAAAATTTACGTGATAGTGGAGACGCAAAAACAAAACACAAAACTGGGAAGAGACAGAAGTGATGATCTGCAAAGAAAGCTCTGATTTTCTCATTACAGGCTCTAATGGTTGTGTTTATCACAAACAGAAACCAAAGACTGTTATCACCAGGGTCCGATGAAAGCCCGTGTAGAATACTTGACGTACTCCGGGAACCCCAACTTAGGGACGCGCAACACCACAAGCCGGGAATTGCGGAGTCCTAAGATTTAGCAAAAAAAATCTGTACTACACGTGCAAAAATTCGTTTAGGAAGGGGATTTCCGTCAAAATTGGTTCAAATCCAAAGAGGGCCGGGAGAGTACGGCAAATTGATCGGAATTAGCGACAAACGTACGTACATAGCATGGGGAAACGCAAATGGTCAAGAAGCAAACGTAAAAAGTTCATAAAAATTGGTTTGACACGTCAGGGGTCAAAAGTTCATGAGTGTTTGCGGGTGAATGTCGAATCCATGAGGAAGACGCATAAGATAGTGGGTTCAAGCAATGAGCTGATTTGAGTGAGAGAAATGAGGCACACCACGTCACGTTACTTGAGCTACCCGCACACAGCACCGGACACCAGCAGTAATGAGAGGAAGAAATGGTACAACTGACTCAAGCCACAGTCACCTCTCGCAGTCCTTCATGTCTCTTACGGTGACTGGGCGCCCAAGTTCCACGCACCCCTTTTAGTATACATATCTTACGTATATCTCTGGTTACTGAACCATCGAGGGTCGTGAGCCCTATCGTCCTGACGCACCCATCCGACCTAGGTATGGCGGTTGTTACAATCCTCTCCGTCCAAGCACACCGCATGTGTTGCTCTCCAATTGCCAATATCAATTGTATGTTTCTTCTGAGAATCATTCACTTATGCCTCAACTGAAGCGGTGGAATGTATCCTCCAAGGCAGCTGCGTCAAAAGGTGTCGGCCGTCAACTAACTCTGCCTCCACTGCCGAGTATATCGGTGTCGCTTGATTGTGAGTGATATACTGGCTGATCTAAATAGGAGGCTTTGCACCAACGTGAGCAAAGTTTTTCGTGCTGCAGCAACCTGAACCTGGCTCACAAGCAAATAGGCCGCACCGAGATCCCATTGCGGAGGTATTCAGTACAGTTTTACTTGTTTGCTATGAGTAATACAAGACTGTTTATAACTCACATATAGTGCACAACCGGTTTCGCAATAAAAACTCGAGTCATCCTATGTGCAGGATATTATTCGAGTCTAGTCTGCTGTTCGAGTCAAAGATTGATTATCTCAGGTTCCGGGGACTTCACCTACCTGATGAACTTCGAACAGGGGAAACCGGTACTGGGCTACCTGTTGATGTTTAACTGTCGTACAGTACTAGTCTTCTAGCTTATTCTTATCAAGGACAATGAAAATGCGAGTAGGAAGAACAGCAGAAAAGTATTCAAGATATGGTTTTCATTTCTTTTGTAAGCTTGTAAGCAACCGGTTTTTGTCTGCGCTACCCATCACACATCTCCTTGACCAGTAGGCTATAAGCTGAATAGGGAGTGAAAAATGTGCATCAGATTGAAACGATCAGGCCAATTTGGTTTTTTTAACGGAACAGCAACTGTCGAGTAATGTTTGAACAGTAACAAAGTTATTCAAGACGTTTCAAGCTTTTGAAGTCATCACAACTGTCAACAAACCTTGTGCTTTGACGGACAGTTGGCTGAAAGGGACTAGCCTTCTCACGTTATACAGAGGAAGCTTTATTTTATGTGTCAGGCCCGATCACACTCCGATGTACTAAAAGAGAACTCTGCGAATCTAGTCAGCTGTGGAAAAGATGAAACTTTCCATACGAATAGCGTCGATCAATAAGCAACAAACTATTTGGCTTGGAAAATCAAAGTAAATATGTAGTCACCATGAGACTTGAAGCGGTATATTCACGTGTAGTGTCAGGTAAAAATACAAAGCACTTTTGCCGTATTCATTGACTGGCTGATTACTCGTTCTATTTTCGTCTGAGGAATGTTCTGTTTACGCCTTTACGGCTGCGTCATCTGTCGACGGGGTATGCTGACATTTGGCAAAGCCTATCGATGTTTGATTGCTGATAATTCATAGGATCAAAGCGACATTACCCTAGTTTGATGGAGTTTAACTCGGTTCTGCACTGTTGCCTTGAAGAGATCCTACTATATGATGCAACCTCAAAGCGTCATGCTTGAGGTGGTGCCTTGGGCTGCTGGGACAAGCTTTGAAATAATATGTGAACAGGTGTGACATATTGAATAAAATAACTCAGTCGCTGTCACAGTAAACTCCACATACATACTGGACTGGTCTTGCTGATTCCTTCCTTCGATATTTGTACTGTGAAAACCGCCCTCAAGAGATCCCTTACGTTTGTGGAACTACATTCATGGGAGCTCAAAAAGCCATCCGAATAGTATTAGTCACTTCCTCTGTTCTACTTTAGTCATAAGGCTGTGGTGATCTTCACGGTACGATAAAACGAAATGAACGATAATACCCATCTCTAGTCTTGTCTGGCCTAATCCACGAAGTCAAACTGAGGCAAACCCATTCCGAACCTATCCTGTCCGCTCTGGCAAATCTCACAAAGACTGGGACACCGGGCCCCAACGTCGTTTAACGCAACTGATGCACTCAGCGTTTCTCAGTTATTTGGATTCCGGCGAAGACCATCTGTGATGGTCAAAACTTTGAGCAAGAAAACGCCGTTTTCGCAATTGTTTCTTCCCCAAATATTCAACAAAAATCAATTACATAAATGAGGCTAACTAAACTGCCTCACGATTTTAGTGGAGGTGACTATCTTTGAAGGAATTCAGTTTCCTTTCTGACAATGTACGTACAAGTTGGCTCCTACACTTGAGCAGTGCAACCACTGATGCAACTTTGTGACGTGTGGCGAGATTCCTATAAGACGGGATAAAGGTTTCAGGAGAATCCGCGTCCAGTCCGCTTGCAAACTTTATCATAAACCCATGAGATGTAACCATGTGATACGAGTGAGTAACTATTTAACTGATTAAGGACTAACGTTGGGAATAAGTGATGCTGATATTCTGGAAATCCTCTGTAAACAGGACGCAAAGTCTAGTGTACTTGCGGACCTTCCATATAACTGCTGAGGCCAACAGAAAGGTAACTGTCCTGGATGAGAGGAGGGGAATTGAAAGTAGCCAGCGGTCACGTGTTTTACTTACTAGCCATGCTCTTTGCACCGAATGAGGCTGGCGACTGGGATCACCAGGCGACAGCGGTACCTTTTTTCTGAGATTCATGGTTGCATTTGGCTGAACTATCATCAAGTTGTCCAAACCTAGAAGGTAAGACAACCGGGTCTCTAAGTGGAAGACATTGGCTCAAAAGTGCGTCCACAAGGCAGTGGTAACAATAACAATATTAGCGGAGTCCGTTGGTCTGTTAACAAATCAGGTCAGGCAATTAGATATTCCCGTAAAACAGGCTGGTGGACTGGCGGTAACACAATCGCTTTGAATGTCGAATACCGAGATTCAGACCTCTGCATGGACAACGATATTCACTACTGACGTGGTCTACTAAGAGAGGACTCATCAACACATTGATGGAAACATCGAACTGGTTCAGTTCGTAACGCTATGATGTCGAAGAGGATGGATTCCATCAGTGATACGCTTCAGTGACACTTGTTATGCCCTAGGCAGCCAGTGTTTCAGTGATGAGTTTTGTTCCTGCTTTGATTATAAAACAGTACGTACCAGTTGGTTCAGTATGGCACTTGGATAACAACTGACTGAAAACGAGGTGCACTGAACAACCGATGATCAGTATTTCACAAAACAGAAGCAGATAACCATCGATTGTATCCATTTTGTTACCCAGTAACACCAGTCTGCAAATTCACGTCGGATTAGAATCCTAGGTACTCCCAGAAGATGTCTCAAAATCCTTCGTACGCACAAGCTACAGGGTAAGACCGCTGTCCACCTAAACAACACTTGGCCAGCTGGGCCGGAGATCGTACCTCATGGAATCATCAACAAAACTTGGCGTTGAGGAACGAATAATGACACAAGTTTGCCGTCGGTACAACACGGGAAAATAATGAATACTTCACAAAAGCTGAAGCCACAACAAAGTCTACTGGAATGGAAACGAGTCACAACTTTCAGGAAGGTTCCCATCTCTCTGAAGAGTTTGGAGATTTAACTTGAAGAGGTTACATCTCATGATCCTGAGTTGAGGTGCATTCTACACAAGCTGGCTTTATGTTTGAACAGAAACGTTCTATCAATATCATTCAACGATTACTTGTTCCACTATTTTCAAGTGTAGCATCTTTTCAACCTGAGCAGAGAACCAAGAGCAAATGGGAAACAGCAGTCATTCAGATTGGTGGTCCTCATTAATGCTAACAACGAAGATGGCAGTATGAGCGGGTTCACATGCCTCTTGTCTAGGCACATGAACAACAGATTTGGTACAGTGCGACTGAGTTGGAATGTACGCGGTGTGGTAGATCAAAACGTGTACATGCTTGTCAAATATAATAACGATGGTAGTTATAAATACATTTGACGTCTCCGTGAGTTCGTATCCACGTGATAAACCCTTCTTTGAAGTACAATACACATGTATGACTGTATTCACACTTACGAGGATGTTTGTGGAAATCAATAAATTGGAAATTGTTCCCAGCACCAGTCTTAACCAAACCTGAGTTTGAGAAACCGTGACCATACTCATCATCATCATCATCATCATCAGAGAGAGCAGCCTCAGTTTTGACATTGACGTGACCGTACTATATAATGATGAAAAAATGCTTACTGTGCCTTAGGAAATTGGTCTTCAGAGGGGTATTTAACGAAGGTGGTCTTGATATCAGTTAGCCGACTGAGAGGTTTCCCTGTAAGAATTTGTCTGTGTAGACGATAAATAGGTTCTCCCAAAAATCCATTCGTTCGTTTTTAGTGAGCTTAGTTTCGGTTGGATTCGGTTTATGTGGGTTATCTAAACGAAAGATGTGCTTACTGGAGAGAAAATAGCAAATATAAGCGATGACTACCCAAAATGGAGAGTAATACCCCCCAATTTGCTTATTGGAAGATAGTTTAACCTGGTATTTCATCATTGTAAAGGAGACAAGGGGGTAGGTGCTGAAAAATTTGAACCAGGTGAGAAGTTTTCTTCATTCCAACTGTTTCCGGTCAACGTTAGCTTTCTCTGTGTCAAAATGCAGTGTCGACCATGGGCGTTTTTCGCATTGGGCATGGCACAACGCTGTCGCCAGTGCATATCCCCATTATGTTTCAACTAACAAACAATTATTGGGCGTTTGAAGACCACCCATGGAGTAACATTCATCCGTTGACCCTAAAGGTAACATGGCCACGTGAAATAACAAGTTAGTGACGATCTTTCTCTCAGAAATCCGTCCCACCGCGTATGGTCCATCCTTGTTTGAACAAGCAAGAGTGTCACCTAATGGACGGGATTTATGATCTCGCAAACGGATACTTCTGTATCCGCGTGGTGATTCAGCAACCGTAACTTAATGTTCTGTGCAGTAAAATCTGCTGGAACTCCACGATGAGCTGGACAAAAATAGACCGGATGACGCGATTCACTCACAATGGGTGATTAGTGCTGCCGTTTCCTGCCTGGTCGTAAAATGCGGTCCAGCAATCGTTTAACGATGGACGCTCGTGGAAAACAAGTAAATGGAACAGTGGTACGGCACTATTAAGCTTTACTAGAAAACAAAAGTATTGTTTCTGTGTAGTGCTTGTTGGCTAAAATCCCCTAAAACGATCTCGCGTTAGATTCACATTCAGAGGACTTATTGGCTTTTTGGCCGTAGACAGAGCCTTATTTGCAAATAAAAATTCGGGTGTGTTGCCATATAACTCGTTTTTTATGGTTGCGGTGATAGAAATACGAAAAACGTGGAATTAAAATTATCTAAACATAACACACTACTCATAAGGCCGCTGAAAAGTCTTCGATGGCTAACGACCGCTTTCGCTCATACTTCTAGGGGCTCATCAGCTACGTGCAGTCCCTGAGTTTCCGTGAATCTTGTGGGGACATACTCTGACAAATTCTGTCATTTGCACACGAATTTTGCCTTGACAGGTTACTCGACTGAATCCAGCGGAATCTTACATTTGTACTGGCCGCTTCAGTGCCACACCAGGATGCTCCATGTTTCATTTGGTTTGATATTCGATATATATATATATATATTTATAAAAATAGCACGTTACTCTTACGTTTTCTCAGAACTATTCGCCAGCCCACGACCGTTTTCGCCCAGCATCAGGTGTGTGGACCATTATAAACGATGTACTCAGCTGAATTATACTGAGTCACCTGTGAAAACAAGTTTCATGTGCAAACGAGAGCATCTGTAGAATTAAATTGGTTCCTGAAAGTCATGAATGAAATTTAATGCCACTGAAGCAGTTTACCTCATTAATTGTTAATGTTCATTGTCCTAGAAAATGAAAATCGGGTTTTCAAGTGTTTAACTGGTGAACTGAGACAATGCTTCTAGTTTTCTGGACTATGAACGAAAAATGTCGGGGTGAACTTTTTGTCCGTCGTCAAGTGCCAAACTAACTCCTATTGAAAGTTATCGTTGGGCTAAGCAGACACAAGCTCATCAGCTTGAGAAAAAAACGTTATAAACCTGGTTGGATGTGGGCAAGTAGTCAACTGAGCGGCACGCACATCCTCACTGAAGGTCATGTAATACTTAGTCAGCTGAATAGTGCCCATACAAAAGTACATGTGGTTATATTACATTTTTACAAGGTTTTACAGGCTATGCACGACTTTTATGACTTCCTCATGTGGTAAACACACATTTTTACCCGATGTGATGTTGATTGCTTTCAGGTAAGTCGGACTTTTAGTCGAGCCAATGGTAAATGAGTGATATGATATTCAGTGAACTATTCATGAACGTGCAAGTATTGTGCTGTCGTCTGATAAGTGCTCATTAGCAGCCGAATACATTATATAAGCGTATAAATGTAGTGACGATGTAAATTCGGCCTTCCTACTACATTTAGCTTTTCTAAAATTTACTAGCCGAGTGTGTTCCATCCTACGTAGGTTCACAAAGTTCTTCTGAGAATGCGCCTGAACACAGCAGTTTCTTGAGTTTGTCCAGCAGTTTAGCTTCTCACATAGCATTGGGATTATCGAATCCGCGTGTAACGTGCACACTGGTGAACAGCCGTGGAAATGACAGAAGGGGCTCGTTGACGTCAGCACCATTAATTCCTTGGCCCGTACGGACGTTCATTTCGGTAATCGGTCAGTATACTCTTGAGTTCTGTCAACTGATCGGTGTAGATCGCTGTTCGGCCCTTGTATTCCTGACCAGCATTCATTTTGGCAAATCGATATTACAATGAGAATTAATCTACGATTTGGACACTATTTGGATAGTGTCTGGATACCCAGACACTCGGTTTTATGCTTATTTTTTAATAGCGTTCAACTCTTCTCCTCCACGAGTTTTTCATATAGAAATGCAACCGCTTTTTTGCTTCTGGCTTAGATCAACCAAACGGTTCGCGGGGTAACATGACGTTGACCCTTTTTACTCCGGTAATGGTTAGGTAGTCAAAATTATTGTTTTTCATTTGACTGTACCTTCTGTCATAGTAACTTTGCTGTACCAGACGGTGATGATTCACGCCATACCGGTGTATGGACGGGGCTTGCTACACCTGACAGCAACACGTGATTAGGCTTTATTTCGTTATCATCATATCAGCTGATCATCTGTCAAACAGCCTGCATTGCAATGCCGTTTGTTGACAAATGGCTGGTTGCTGAAAACGACTCCCAACAGTCTAGTCCTCTTGCAGCGTAATTTTTAGTCTGACCAGCATTTGACAAATTCATACAACTATCCGGCCACTCTTGAATGGTTCAATCTGACCCTCGTGGAGAACCTGATAATTTCGAATCAATAGGCTTAGAATTTCAGCGAATGCTTTATGCGCACTTGTGTTTGGGTTGTTTTAGCTGGAACTGAGTTTATCAAATATCGAACGAATATTCCAAACATTTTGTCGGCGAATCGTACCATCCAACCTGTTCATGGTAGAAAGCAAAAACCTAACCTGGTTCACTGCGGAACCCGTACCTTAGCGTTTTTTGCCAACGTTTCCGTGTCGCGTATAGTCAAGATTAATTCTGAAGTCTCTGAATGCACTACCGCAATGCATGTGCCTGAACCATGCGTTGGGTACAACCAGTCCACTGTGGACCTCTTGCGAAGTGAGCGAACAGTTCGAAATGATGATGTTCAGAAAGCCGATGATACAAAATGGCTTTCATTAAGCTGGAAGACGCTACTGTCTCAATTCTGACATGGGAAAGAAACAGTGACAAACCCGAGGTCAGTTATGTTACGCGTGGTAACCGGCGCGTAGTAGCAATGCTCGACTGTACCTATCGAGAACCGAAATAGGAGGATTCCGCGCACAAGGAGCGTACCGGAGACAGAAAGCAGGCATCCGAACTGTAAACTGCAGGCACTAAATACGTACATACGCAATGAAAATGAAGGAATGCACAAAAAACGAAAGACCAATTACAGGGCTGAGAAACGTTAAACGACCAAGATCATTTCGCAAGTTTGAAGGTCACAGAACCAGGTAGCAATGTGATCGGGTGTGTGGAATGGAACCCATCAACGGGAGGACGGGGTGAAATCTGTGAACCCGTGCCAACATAAGAATAGACGATGGATAGTAGTGTCTAGGCCTATACAGGGAAAACGTGTTATCCTTGCGCAGGCACATCCAGAACTGTCATGTTATGCTACATAGTCAGGTGAGTACTCTGCCGCTGCTGAGAGTGCTGCTCAGAGTTAGTGAAGGAAGTATAGACGGGAAGAAGGTGATGTTGTGTTTTCAGCCAAAGCCTGATCGGTTGTTAACATAACTTTTTGAACGCAAAGTCCGGATATATGCAAAAACCGGCCAGGAATTGCCTACTAACCTCACGCATACTGTTTTTTTTCTCCAGTGCATTGGAAGCATTCCATTCTGATTGCAGTAGTCGTTTATGGCCCTCTGATACCCACACCGAAATTCACAGAGAACGCCTGTTTAATGAAATAAACATCTTGGACGTATACAGCTCGCATGATTTTCTGCTTTGAGGTTCGTAACCTGTAATGTTGCTTTGCTTATGTGATTTGTAGACGAGGGATGTAGGGTTTTCTTGGCAGGTATTCTCAGATCGAAAACGGTTTATGAGGGATGCAAACATGGTGTAAGAGTTTCGCGAATGTTGGCTTCCAAGCAAGAAAATCAGTCAGAACCGGTTAAGAGTAGCTCAGACTTTGGTAATTCTGGTTTTAAGGTCCCAAATGGTCTAGCGGGATTCAAAACAAAGTTTCTGACTGATTTTAGATTGGTAGTTGTGCAAACTGATTTCCTGTGTCTAGTGATTCACAGAACTCTTGGATTGGCTCTCTAGCATGAGTTGCGCGTGTTAATCAATAGTTGGGAGATATTAAGTGACGGTTTGGAAACTAGATGTTCACACTTGGGTATGTTTTGGAGGAACCAAAGATCGTGCGGTTGGAAGGCCTCCCTTCAGATTTTGTTTACCGACTTTTGAGCAGGGGTACTGAAGATTGGAAGTAGGTATCGCCTTACCGATGGACCATCCAGCTTTTCAAACCTGAATGAGTAAGTCACCATTAGAAGCTATCGGAACAAAGTGTGCTCGTTTTAACCTCAGTTTTTGCGGACCATTTTGTTCCAAACTACTGCTTAGATCACATTTTTCTTAAGTACACCTTATTGGAAGGCTAGAAATTTTACAGTTACTTTAAAGATTGTTCATACTTATTGTCGTTTTGGGCTCACTTTCGGATTAAATTGGGTGTGTACTAACGACCCACCCTAACCGATTTTAAGCAACCTGGCCTTTTTTTATAACCATTACTGTTTCCCTTGCAGATACTTCGTGGTTAGAACCTGTTAGTTTTATGGTATCCTCGATGCAAAATTCCTTATCACAAACCCGTTCACTGTATTCCATCAACCGCAACCAACTGGAATCATCTAGAGACCTAATCCTAAAAGATACAGAATTATGAGCAGTACAAGTGGGTTTCATGAAAGAGTTACCGTGCGTTCAGGGCAACACTGGGCCCACGTGTTTCCAGAAGGGATTTTCTCAAAGACGTTTCGTACCACCCCTATTTGAGAGAATGTTGTAATTTTTAACCCATTGACCGTTACTTGCGACATAAACTTGCGCCCAAGTGTATCCTTGAACAAAGGGGTGTTATGAAAAGACCTTCAGTGGCTAAACCTCATAGAATAAACCAAGCCTACCGCGAAACCCAACAAGTCGAAATATGCTTCCTCTGCATATGCAGACTTATTCTCCTTGATGTGGGCAACCTGAGGTGAGGTATGAGCAAAAATTATCTATTTGCTATTTAACGGAGGACAGTAATCATTGAAACATATTTTAAAGAACCGGAATAAAACTTTTCTTTACTGGAGAATGGTCTATATACACGCGGCATGTGTATTCGGTAGTACTCTGCCCCTTCGATGTCGGAAAACACTAAACAATGAAACGGATCTCCCAGAGTTCTTATAATCAAGTTGGTGAACATCCATAAAATTTCCCCTTTTGTTTAAAGGCATTAGGACGCTAGATGTAGTCACTAACACCAGGACCATCTCCGATTCCGAATGTTTTAAAGTACCAACCGTAAATCACTTTACGTAAGTATGGTCAAAAGAATAAAAAAACTAGTCTGTGAACTTCTTACAAGATTTTCGAAATTATGCATAGCACAAGACACCTACCAGTGTGATCAGACTCGTAAATTGGAATATCAGCCGCCTATTCCCAGGCTGCATGAAATTGGAACAACTCTGCACTCAAAGGTGTAATCATTTGTACCGGTGATCTTTCGCAACGTGGTTCATAACAGATGTTTGTTTTTGGAGATTTTGTCATCTGAGTGCCTTGTCCGCAACAAACCATTCGTAACCACAAGTCCTCCAAATCCACAGCTCCTCAACTGTATCCCATGACAAGTTTCCCGGCCAACGCAAAACGGAGAATCTAACTTGTGATCAAATGAGTATCTCTTGTTCCTATTTGGGACCAAGTTGTTTTATTTTACGAATTTCATGCTGGAGATCAAGCCGTGAGGTCAAGTTGTCTGACCACTCAAGCCCGTCAACCTCTATGATTGCCTGGTGCAGTCGGCAACTGCTCGAAGCGAAAAGAACATAATTGGCCAAAACTGATTCCCACAGGAGCACAGTGTGTCTGGTGGGAACGCAAATTAACTGATTGACACAACAACACTCGAAGATAATGGTGGTTTTATCGCTTTGAAAAGGGTCAGTCGAAACAAGAAGGGTAATACAATTTTTATTATTGTAAGAGAATGAACAAGACTGTGAAGCCGAATAAAATCGGAGTTTTTGGAAATCCCTAGTTGCAGATAAGCAGGTATGACCTAAACACTGAGGCTCTCCATCGTATACCCGCTTGGAGCTGGGCAATTTTTCATCCATCTGTTCAGGGATACAGTTACTTCTCACAATCGGTTCTTTGGAAGCATCATCTACAAAAGATTCTGCATCCCACCGTTAACGACACCATGCAACACAGATTGATTTCTGATACTTGTTACATGTTCGGATATTTGTACGGTATTTTAAAGAAGTAAATCTCATCTAGTATCTCCTGCTCACTGGTGATGATTGCCCGTAGGGAGGAAAAACCTCTACAGAGCTCCTAGTCTACTTAGCTCTGCTTCACTTACAAGACGAAGCAAAATATCTCGTGAAAATCCCCGAATTTTCTCACACTTCCAACAATCTGTAAGTAGGTCAGAGGGTGGGTAATTTCAAGTGGGGGTATTTGCTACACGAGGAGCCAGTTAGTAGTTAATCATGTGGTGTGGTTTCTCTGATTAGAGGATAAGTGGCGCTGTATCCCGTCTAGGTAAGAGTTGCTCACACTGCATATCACCCATTCGTGAACGAACGGTTAAGAGTTCGAACTACTAGCCGGATGGTCACGGGTTCGAAACTCCGTGAGGATTCATGAGATGGGCGATGCTGGGGATTCGCAACAATGATAAAACAGCTATGCACTGTTTCGAGGCTTTTCAGCATAGACTGCTTTTATCTACAACACAAACTCTCGGCTAAAAATTCCCAAATCTCCTCACACCTTCAACAATCGAGTTTCGCTCCTATTGGAGCTCACGCGCTGTGCATGACCTCGGTCATGGCGCCATTTAAACCCTGGAAACTCGTTGTGCTCGGAGCTGTTCGTGGTACAATCTGCAAAACTCATGCGTGATCCAATAGTGGTATGGGCACACAAAGATTGAAGAGGGTGTACTTGGTGGGTTGGTCTAATGTATCATTGAACCGGATGGTTAGCCAGGGTAACACGACACATTATACTACAAATACTGTTGGCTCGTTAATTCACCCCAACCCACAGTCTAATAACTTGCGAACTGACAACCACGGGCTACACTGGAAGTTTGCATTCAAGGACTGTTGCATCATTTTTTAGCTGGTTGACGGAACCATCAAGGTCAGATCATGTTGGTACATGACGATTTTGCTAAGCGAACCAAGTCCACACATCGGTGTAAACTGGAAGTTCTCGTCACTAACAAACTAAAAGGGCATTTTACGGAACGTCCCTCTTTCGCAGTCCGCTTTTGCCTAGTATGCCCATGACAAACGTGTTCCTGATACTATCTGCCGTTGTGGTTGGGAGGACAACATTTCGACTGACAGTAATTTGGAAACTGGATTGAATGGACTTTTATAATAGTTCCATAAAAGGTTGTATTTTAAGGTTTCTGGATGCCAAAATGCTATTTCCTCTTTTATTTTAACTAAACTCAATTAAGGACTTTCTGAG
>SJOL01006514.1:273538-301308 GCA_004794785.1 Opisthorchis felineus
ATTTCCGCACAACCATCCTTCCATACATTTTGGATGCTTCGCCCCTTATCTACCGCTTATGTAAGCAAATCTATGAATCCTTCGGGAACATGTAAATGTCGCCGCCATCGTGAAGGTCAAATTTGCCAACACGATCACGTAAAAACTAATTATTGCTTCGTCAGCTGCAAAGTCGATCTTGCACGTACTCCTAAATAAACTTCCACGTTATCCAACAACCTCGTACAGCCTAAACATATTCATACCCTATTGCATAAAACACCGCCGTGATTGAATTCTTCAGTCTAGATAATAGCCTTCGGAACAGAGCCTTCTTGTTCTAAACGATTGCTGCACTGCCTTACAAACCCTTCCTAATCACTTTATCAGATTGGTTGAGTTTAGAGAAGCCAAACTACTCATCGTCATCTGCGCCGTATTAGCCAACCCACAGTCCATATCTCTTCATCAAAAAACACCTATCTATTTTCATTATGTTCCCTCTAACTTTTAGTAGTATCTCCCAACTGTTCGGAACTTCATTTTTTTGTAGTTCATTCCTGTTCGTTGTTTGTCTGATCTCAAAACATTGTTCTGTCCAAAACGCCTTACATTATATGTCTCAAGGGATATCCTACTGCTTCGTAACCTCAAACTTCCGTGACTCATGCTAACATCCATCTGACCCACGTCACGTTTTATTATTTTAGAGCTTTTTTAATTTTCTTTTGTCTGCTTTTTCATCCTTGGCACAGGATTATTTGCACACCTGTAATAGATAGGACGCAAGTTAAGTTGCAACTATCCCTAGATCCTGGATGTACCGATTCTTCTTAGTAGTTTGAAGGTGATTTCCTCACCAGACTGCTGCCCGAACCTTGAGGCCACTTGCTGCGAGTGCACGGTGCACCTCAGAAGCCGCGATTATTACCTCACATTTGACATGCTGACCGATTTTTAGTTATGGATTTTATCGGGGGCAACTGATAGCTCAAAATGGATTTCACAACAGGGATAATACTGCGTTCGCTCTTCATGGATAAGTGGTGTCAGTATCCACTAATAGCAAATCATATTATTAATATTTCACTAATGAAGTATTGATAATCCGCGTTAAAAAGGTCTACACATGAACAGAGTTTTCATTAATGCTTGCTAACCAGGTAGTTTTGGGAAATTTTAAGTCGACGACGAAGGTAAACAGGTTTTACTTTTCACACTCTTTGGCTCCAAGTGGTCAGTTCAATTTCAGAAAGTAACTAAACTCCAGGTAGGAGTGATCATGAAAGTTTTGTCAGAATCGGTTGGTAAACCAGAGCCAGACTGAGTGTTCTGTATAATGGATACACCGACCGCACATTGGACATGAGAAAAACTATCTCGAACAAATGTCACATTAATTTTTCTTCCGTAAACTGCTATAATCTGTGGGCGCCGTGTGTGGCCTCGTGACGCCTTCCCACAATATGCCCAGTCTATGAGAATTAGCAGCCCGAGAAAACCGAATCCAAAGTTTTTTTTATCTACAATTCCTGTGCAAACTAGAGTCTCCTAAACATCACGATATTGTCTCTCCCAATAACAGCGTAAAATGCAGACGCAACAAACAACTCATAAACTTGCTGAAGACTTCGACAGCCCACGACTAGTTTCGCTTATCAGGGGGCTTATCAGGTAGGAGCAGTTTCCGAGTGTTTACTTGAACCATTATAACCGAGAGATTTGGCTGAATTTAGTTAATTCTATCGTAAAAACCAAATTAGCATGCATGGAGCCCACTTAATGACATGACAATGTCAGCCCACATGGTTCCGTTTGCTTTTGAACGAACATCTTATGTACGGATAACACTGCGTTGTTTACTTACATTGGGAAAAATTTATGTTTAAAGTTTTCGGGTGTTCAAAAATTGATTATTTTGAAAACGAGCCGAATTCGAAGTGTAAAGTATTTTTCACCGTGGAAATTTCGTTTATAGCTTGGTAGTCACTCTTGCGACGTTTCACTTAACGAGCGATTGACAGGGTAGTACTCGCAGCGGTTCAATAGGCCGTGTCACGTGAGAAGGCTTACCTAATTGGTTGAAACAGTCAGAATAAGCGTGACAATGCAATCAGTGTCAGCGGATAGGATCAGAGCGGTCTATACCATACGAAAAGTAAGGCGGGATACGTGTAAAAGGGAATAAAGTGATGACACCGTAAAATAGCGTAGCTAAATCAATGCGATATCGCAAATGTAACAAGCCATTGGAAGGTAAGCCACAAGCTGCTTTTGAGCGCATAAAATCCATTTATAACATGATACGTGTCAAGCCATGGTGCGAGTTCCCCGTGTCACTGACCCAGGGAAATCTTAACTTATTAAGTCAAATCAGCTTCATTTTGTACAACCAACGCACGGTGTTGGACAAGGCCAAGATTTGAGCCTTGATCTGCCAGTAGCGGAAAGATTAACACCCAAGCGAAGGTTTGAAGCTTTTAATAATCGTTTGGTAATTGCTTTCCCTTATAAAACAGCCCGACGAAGAGTCATTTCTCGGTTGCCAAAACGACCTATTTTTTCGTAAACGAACACTAATATTGAGGTCGCGTCTCCCGTTAAAAAAAAATCGATCTGCAAATGGGTTAGTTCGCTAATAGTCCGTATAGATCCTCTCGTTACAAGAGTGAACGGGTTGGAAAATCAATCCTGTATACTTTTCATTGTCCTACCGTGAACTCACAATAAGAGTTGTCACCCAGGTACTGGTTTACTGTCTGGTTATCCGTTGCCACCTAAATGATATCGCCCAGAAGGCAGTGTTATTGTCTGCTGTCTAGAAAAAGCGCGATGTTCCGATGAAAATTGAGAGGATCGACATATGACTCAGGTGCTGTGGTGTAGCTGAACTAATGAAGCTGTACATTGCCATCTCACCACTATTTGGCAGGCTGGTAACCGTCAACAGGTCCTCGATTTTACTTCCTGGCTTTACATCAACCGCTTCTTATCGGCACTACCGTTCGATCCTCACAAACCGCTTGTGGTTGTCTAGTGTGCGCGGCCGCCAACTGTAACAATCGCTTTTGTTCGGCAGACCAGTTTCGGATATAAATCAATCAGGCCTTTATTACAATAGTCTCAAAAACTCAGTTAATCCTTGTAACTAGTCATATAAACACAGCTCATTGGCTCCTCAAGCCTTCTGGGTCTTTTATTTTTTTAAAGGGGACAGAGTCCTTGAAATAGAGTTACAATGACGCGTTTTTCACAAAAAGCACTTGATTTTCACGATGAATTATTGCTTAATAATAATGGAAACAATAAGAGTAAAATGTATGCCACAACAGCTATACTATATTCCAGTTTTACCATCATTCACGACACCGATGAAATGTATTATCAACGCTGCGCGAAAGAACATTGGATTGAGAAAGACTACTGAAGTTTTGAATCAAGTTGGACAAACAGGCGATAAAACTTTCCACCCAAATCCTCCTCTGATAGAAGGCTGGATATTAATTCCCTCTTTCCTGATACATTTTTTTCGTTTTGCACTGAGCGTCATACCTGAGAATTTCGAATCAAAATTTGAATTCATCCCATATTTCCGTGAACTAGAAGCAAGAAGAATCACCCTAAACTCGTAGCACAACTTTAACAACTGATGTCCATCTGTTCACAGCCTGGTTTGTTTTCGAAAAGTATTAGGAAGGTCAGATTCCTGAAAGTAATCCCGGAACGCCCGAAACCTACTGAGACCATAAAACTCCACCAAAATCTCAATAGGAAAGCCGGCAAGCATGCAGGCCAAGCAATCATCCATTCAATTCAGCAAAAGCCGATGAGTGTTCCGGCACGCCACAGAAGCACGACCGAATATGATCAACGTTCAGGCATTTCACAGAAGCGCGATCGATGTTGATGGGTGTTCACTAAACTCCTATCAGGCAGCCTGGATCAATGTCTACAAGAGCCCTTTAAATAGCGCGGGGCCGTTGTAACTTTTGCACTCGCTTGTTCGGAATAAAGCTGTTGTGTTCCTTGTCGGTGAGCTCTTTTTCTGGCACCACGCACTGGAGCGGAAACAGCAGTCAGATATAACAGACTGGCGGCTCAGCAGATGTAGCAGAAAGCATGGCTCACTCCATGTCTACAGTTATCTGGCGAGCAAAATTAGGTCAATTTCGTAACTGTAACTCTCAGCTATTTGAATTTCGGTTCCTTTCGTTAGGTCTGACTTTTTCTTGCGCGGTTAATGGGAGGTTATTTTTGGGCATAAAGAATTCACATTCGGAGAATCTAAACGGCAAAAGCTTCTGCGTTTGTTTATCATAAGGAAGAAATATTTGACCCACAGTGTGTCAGTCAGCGGCAAATGCCAGATTTCCGTCTCACGCTTCCAAGGAATTTTCCCAATTAGGGGTTCCTTATTAGGAGGGATAAGGTACAAAACCATTTAAGTGTGCCTACTGCCAGCCTGAGAACTTCCAGACTCTGCCGAACTACAGGAACACGTAGACTGTCAAGGTAGGATACCCTCAGAGTTGTCAAACACATTCAGTCCTATTGAAGAGGTGATCGTTCTAAGGAGGGAGGAATAGACCGACAAATACGAGTGTCATACGCGGCCACAGTTGAAAAGCAAAAACAGTGTGCTGCCTTATGGTGAAATCTAATATTATGATCGGCTGAGTTTTTGGTGGTATAATTCTACCAACATTTAACACTGCTCTGCTATGTACAACGTAATCTTCAACACTTTCGCTGATTGGTTTTTCTGTGTACCCCTTAGTGGGACCAGCGGACAAATCCACCTTCTTGTCCACCAAATTGGATCCGAACATTTTGGTTCAAAGTTATCTACCATCTAACAGACAGGCAATATTCAAGCAAATTTTCAGTGGTTGGAAACGACCAAGACGCTCTGCTTACGTCGGGACAAAATAGACTCTGAACTTCAAAAAGAAACAGCGGTAAGGCTTCATTGACTGATTTCAAGTGAAAAAACACGTGATCAAGTTAAATGCATGAAGTTAGTGCTTCTTGTAAAAAGCGGAGTAGAGTGAAGTGTCCGGAAGAACAGTGAATCACAGTTTAAACAAACTGGTGAGTTAATGAGTGGCTTGCTAGAGGGTGACGTAACGCATTATTGAGCGAACTCGAGGAGTAGCAAGAATATCTCTATCGGGCGAATGAATTTATAGATTCAGTCCGACCATAGGATGCAAATTCTACCACATGTAGCATCCCAATCGAATGATGGATGATTTTCCTGAAAACGCTTGCAAAATTTTTTCCACTTACATGCATAAAACAAGCGCTGAGTTCTTGACGCACCATGTTCTTTTAGACCCGTAGTTTCGTCATCTCCGAAAAAAAGACGACACGTAGCATGATCGCAATGGCTAGGTTGTGATTGCGAGATACTGAGGAGCGACGACAAGAGTGGAACTGACAGACAAGGTGATGTTACCTAATATGTGTAGTCAGGGATGCAGTGGTGGCGGGCATTTTGTAAGGATGAACGGTGTTCTTAGAAAGAGACCATCCAGTCGTGCAAAAGACGGAAAAAATGTGGCGGAAGCCGACAGATACATGTACGTGTGGACTTGAAAATGGGAATTCCCGGGAATCGAAAACCCAAAGCTCTAGTCTGTTCTCGTCAAACGATTCACAGCCTTGACCAAAAGCTCCCAAAAATTTTGCTAATTGGGTACAATTTTATCCACTTAAAGTAATATAGTGTGGAGAAAAAAGCCCCAGGATATCGGCATTTCCCATTTATCCCTTCGGGTGCAATGGGGAAAAAGCATCGCTTTACGTCATAAGCAGGAATAAACAACAACATAATGGTGGAGCGGAGCGAATCGCACCAATGGGCTAAACAAGTCCGGTTCTTAAGTTCAATGCATGCTGAGAGGATTAGTCAAGATCTTTTGTGCGCAAAGCAGGGTCAATATTGACTGATCAACATGGTCCCATAATTTCGATTTGGCTTTGCACAGTAAAATTCTGTACGCTGTACTGGGGTCAACTCTGCATCCAATGAATGGTTCGTGTTTAGCAATCGATCGGGCAGTTTTCGGGACCCAGGTTGCAGACCATCGGTTGACTGATGTGTCACGTGACTCAGATAACGAGACAAACGTTCTAATATGCGTTTGCCTAAAGTCCTGTTCGTTCTGTCAACGTTGAGCTTTCAATTCACAATGGTACTGAGACACTTGCCAATGAGCACCTTTTTCGGTTTGTGAGGTGAAAACGGATAGCAAGTAAGCTTTAGACAGGACTTTCAAACCAAGCGGCACAGTACATCTAAGGTGACAGCCTTCACTTTCTTACATGCAGCAGTCACTTTTCTCAGAGTTGAACCAGCTAAGGGGCTGACAGATTGTTGCCCGACGTTATGTCCGGCATCGACCAGGATTATTACCTCTTTGAATGAAAATTGCGCAGAAGCGTTCTTGAACTCATTCTACCCATGAAGGTCATTCAGAAGATGGCGGTAAAGACGACAATTCTTGCATTACTGAGTTTAGGGAAACCCACCCAGGATTATGTCTGTGTTACATGTGTTTCGTCGCATCAGCCTTTTCGGGTCCCGGTGATGTGTCCTCGATGACAAAGACAACAGTTTACTAGATATCGGTGGTAAGTACCTCCAATGAACAGACGTCTGTGTTTCAGTGAGGCCCGTTATCGCTTTGTGTTCCCACCTTGCAAGGTCTTGCTTACGACAGCAACTTTTTGTTTTTCGTATTCAGGCCGAAATGTAAAACCTACATTCTACGTGCCAACCTCAAAGACCTAAGATTAATCAGGTGCGAAAGATTTATGCTCAGCCGAAGCAACCTAGTTAGAATGCGATGGTGAACTTTAAACTGACAACACCCGACTTCATTTTTTCTGGATAGGACAACTCCACACGTAACATTATCTTGATTACTAACTGCGTTCCTAAAAAACTGACCAATAACCCTAATATTAACAAAATTACACGCTAACAGTACCAGTTCGGCAAACGTTTTTGTATATATTCAACGCGAGTGCATCAGGGGATCAGGCTCCCTAGTAGAACTAAAATGCAGCCCCACGTCCCATGACGCCTTGTCCGAAGGAAAAGCAAGTACTGATGGGCTCAGCAGTCTTCGCAAATATAATTGGAAGAACTGCTTCATTTACATTGAACCTTCTGGTCACCTTACCCTCTCAGTTAGCTGAGGAATTCCTGAATTTCGACGGTAACGCATGTCTATAATTTAACATTGGTGATCAGATAGTCTTGTGGAGATTGGTCGAAGAAAATCTTCCATGCAGCATCCGCGGTTCTGGAAGACATTGCCTCCTGAACACCACTTCATTCGACAACTATGAGCACTTAACCGACCCTTCGCCAAAATTTGCCATTCTGTGCGGTCGTATTGAAACAGCGGCACTTGGCCCTCTGGCACAAAGACAGCCCATGCCTCATAATTCCAAGATTCAACAAATTCCCAGGGGGACTTCTATACTTTGTTGTGCTAAGTGGACTTGGGAACGCACATATCGATTATCCTTACGCCAGTACTACAGGTCATTTGTTTTCCTTTTGTCAGTCAATATTCCTCTTGAGCACAATAAATTAATACAAGAAAACGCTTTTCGAAAAGTCGTACCAGTAGTTTCAAACTCCATTGCTGTTTGGTGTGTTCGGCGAGTGATATATTACAGGAATAAATAATAAGTAATCGATTGTTTATGACTGTTTCTATCATGTAACAAATGAAAAATCAACCTGACTTTCTCTTCCCAGGAATCCCAACTAATTGGGACTCTCTTGTCAGTTGGGACATGCAAATACTTGCCATCTCTGTATTGGCGCAACCCATGCTTAAGGTTGAATATTCTGTCTGTGATCAGGGAAGAGCCGCCGCTGTAGATGACGTTTGACCTATTAGTCAAGAACATCACGAGAAATTCTGTCTGACAGAATAGTGTTTTCTGGTGCGATACCATCAAAGCAAGTTCCAAGACAATCTGTCATGCAGTTTGCATTCAGCAGCTGCGTGGCAAAACAAACACATTTGATAAAGGAGAGGTTGTTTTCTCCTTACTTATCAATGTGGTATCTACAGTGGGATGTGGGGATATAAGCCCATGGTTGATTGATGGGGATAACGTGAAAATTCGAACTTACTGACGATGCTGTAGGGCGGCGTGTGAAACATTCAACCGCAGGTCAATACTGGTCTGACTGCAGTCTTGGTGATGCAACCTTGGTTACAAATCAGAGTAAACAAATATTACTATCCATTAATGTCCCACGGCCAACCTTCTTGTACCCAAACAGCGCCAAGTTACAAACGGTTGATTGGTTTTCCCCTTGTTTTCAATATGCACCAGACTGACGTTCTTATCTGATTATCGCTCAGTTGAAAGCGTGGGAAGGGTTCAACTTGGGCTTTAACCTTTCATCAAAGTTCTTTAAAAAGTAGTAAACAACCGATAAAACAAATTACGAACTACACTAGTTCTACATCTGTGGCGGCCGTCTCTCTGGTACTTTTTATTCGGGTTGTTTCCTAAGCTTTTGGGCACTGATTTCGACAGAGTTAACATTTTTGGGATTAACCAGCTGTGAGCACCTCATAAACTGCTGGGAAGACTCGAACCCACAACTTTTTGGATTGTCGGGGAGCACTACTGTTAGTGGGACGCATTGTCCAAATAGTATACTGTCCGGTTACTCAGTGATTAGTCCTGGGTTAGAACCATCGTGGGAGAGTTATATTTCTCCTGAAACTATATGGCTTACATCAGCAATGCTGATCCGATTTTTCCACCAGAACCGACCAATGCTTTGGAGACATCGATGCTGAAAGACTGACAGCTTTCGTGTGTTAGCTGCTATGAGTCTGCACCATAAAGCAGTATGGATCAAAATGCCGCATTGTAAACCCTGCCCTTGACAGAAAAACTGACGTCACACCGGAGGTTGGCAAACGTTGCTCTAGCCTTCCAGATTAGAGAACTAATCTCGTCTCCAGCCAGCTCACCGGAACTTATGTAACTTATATATATATATATACATACAACTTATGTATAAATATAAATTATGTAACAGTCAGACGAACCTATCGACCACGTCGACTGGCTCATCTACAAGCATGATCTTTGGGTTTAGCCACAACCAGTTTTGTAGCAGCTCTTTGCAACTGTGAAGGATCCGAACCAAGGAAAGCAGCATTGTCCGTATACTCACTGTATACGAGCAAACTCCCCGGGAGCATTTCATTCCACGAGAGTTCAGAGATAGACAGAGAAATTTTGAGTAGCCCATCAATAACGCGGTTGAGGAGAAGTGGTCAGAAGCGCAGCCTTATCTTACACCACTGGACATGATGAACCTAGCCGAAAGCTTGATATATACTCGTACGCGCCCACAGGAGTTTGCATACAGTGACCTCATAAGGGATGTCACTTTAGGAGAAACACCTTTGAGCAACAGACACTTCCAAAGCTTCTGACAGTCAACGTAGTCAAAAGCAGCTTCCGAACCAGGAAGTGCAACCAGTTTTCTGGACCTAAAACAACACAAATTAAGGTTAAATATGCCATGCAATTTCATGCTGAGTCTCAGGCGATTAAAACGAAATGGTGGAGGCAGAACACAATGTTTCAACTAGAAGTTGGTCTAAACAGGTTTCGCTTGGGTAGATGGATCATAACCAAGGGTATGTCTGTCGAAATATTGTGACACACTTATAATCTCAGCGGCACTTAAATTACGTCGGTATAACGTTCGCGTCTCCATCCTAACCAGAAAGGGCAATATAGAAATAGTAGTTCCAGGTGTTTGACTGGCACTCAGAATGTTACTCATCAGACAGAGTGGGTGCACGTAAAGAACAGGGAAGCACTATCACAGCGTCGTTTCTCTGCAGTACGGTGCGCGGCAAACAGGCCACCCCGGTTGATGTCTCAAGTAACAGCCTTTACTGGAGTAAATCCGACTTTTGTGACATCTAGACGCCCAATCCTAGACAAAATGGCAATGCGGATTCTTGCTGAGAGAATTTGGCTCCAGGGTCTGGTCGCAGCGGTTGAACTGGGACTACCAGAGCATTCTGAAGTGTAGAGGACAAAGAACACCTCAGATGTCCTGCTTGAAGTCGGAAAGACCCAACCACTGTGTATGTCTGGCTAGCTAGTTCTCAACTTGGGATCATTATCTCAAGGACACACACGAACTCTCTGAATCAGAGAACTGAAATGTGACTTGTTATCTCCGTCCGGATGTCCAAATTTAATAAGTCTCATAATGTGTTGAGTTTTGCTGCGGGCAACAGTAAAAGCCAAAAATACAAACTTTCAAAATGTATCTAGTGGGTATATGTACTGTCATAATATGGGCTCCTGGGCTTAGGCCATAAATTTCCAAAATTTTATCAGGAAATGTACTAACTAAAAGTAAGTAATTCATTACGAAATCTGATCCCGCATTTGGAAATCTGAACAAACGCCATCTTTTTAAACTGTGTAACAGTTTTTCTATGGTGCTGCAGATGTTTCATCTCATTCCCGTGGCTTGTCAGAAAGACTTGCACACCCAGCGTGTGCTTGCGTTTAGCATTACAGAAATAAACCCTCCGCCTCTGTTTTAAACCCGAGTGCGTTTGAGGACAACTCTCGTGTTGTAATCAGTTATCTTTCGTTCTCTCTAGAATTAGAAGTGACCGAACCCGTATGCAGTCGATCCACTTTTCTCAGCACTGATCAGGAATTCTACTTGTGTGCTATCATTAGGGCTAATTTTCCTCCATTTCTGAACCAGTTAGTTGTAAACATAATGTACTGTGCAAACCTTAGAGGCGCTTCCGACTAGTGACCTCCAAACACGAGCCTCCGCAACGTACAACATCGACTTGTCGCTCAATTCGTACGCCAAGAGTATTCTTTCTGAACTGAACAGAAAAGTATTCTTCCCCATCTTTTGGGCACATACCCATTTTTTTCAAAAAGTATGTTCATCGTTTGTACATCGATTTGTTAGAGCTGGCACCCACCGCAAAGTTCTGCACAAAAGCCAGCCGGTAAATATTTTCATTTACGCCCAAGTTTTCTGCCAACAAATTTTTTCGATGGGAAAGGCTGACTGAAGTCCTGATGCGACAGGGTCACTCTAACAACCTGACCTAGTCCCCGGGCATTCTGTCTGGAAAGTTGAACAGATGCAAGGCGTTAACTGCTCTCACCTGGTTATAATTGTGGCAACGTGGCTGACCAGCAAACCATCCCCTATCTCTTCAGTGCACTTATGTCACAGTCATACAATTAAGTTACCAGCCATTAATTTATTGACCAGAATAAGACCTCCTAAAAACTACACTTTGATGGACCTGACACTGTTTCGAACAATAACTATACAAAATTATGATTGCCAGAAATTTTTAGAAAGTCAAAAAATCCCGCTTTTTACCAGTCTACTAGCCACGGCAGCCGCGATAACTTCGTTTCCTCTCAAAAGTTTTAGACGACATTTGCCCGGACCTAATCTGCCCAACTACCGTTTGGGCATGTTCACTTTGCGAACAAAGACACTTCCAGTCAGAGTGGAACAACAACGGTGTCTTGTACGTAAAGTACTTTGTACATGCAAATTTTGGCGCCAGACAATCTGGGCTCCCGTGTCCGACAGTCTCATAAATCTTGATTAACTGTCCAACCTTTGGGATAAATGAGCAACTGTGATCATCGTATGTCAGTGACAGAAAACTAACCGGGTTGTTTGGTTTTATTTATGGAAAACAGGTCAAGGGGGGAAACAGCTCCGACAAGACTTGAATTGCAAGATGGTGGGGAGCGGGTGCCGCACAGCTGTTTAGAAAACCTGTATGCTAGGTTTGATGCAACCATCGGAAAACTAGGTTAGCTGACAAGGTCACTATTCCGGTTGGTCTGCCAACCGATCGATAGATTGAAATTATTGGCTCTCTGACTCTTTTCACTCTGTGTGGGTGACCTTCAGAGTGCTCTGCGCCGCTTAGTCATCGGTGCTTTGGGGAACCGACTAATGTGTGCTAGCCGTGGCCGTGGACTGTGTATGTTCGCCATTTTTTCAGCTCTTCCTCTCTGCTGTCTGATTTGGTGTGAACAAGCATGGTTTCGCTTGTCAAATCTCTGACTACAACTACCACCAGACTAAGTGGAGCCATAGCCGAAAACCACGAGTGACAGGCACAAATCACCAACAGCTAAATTGTCTTCAATTCAGCAATTCTTGAGTGCCAACGCTAATGCATGTGCTGTCAGGCGTGTCAGAGATAAAAATCTGCCATAAAGGGTCAGACGGATAAGCGGAAATTGGGAGGGAGTACTGGTGTGGTTTACGGAAGTGTTTGCACAAACAACTAACACAAAACACGCAAAAGGAAATACATACAAAAACTCCGAGACAGTAACGTGATTATTTTTTCTTGTTTTAAAATTCGTTGTTTGTCCACCATACGAATACCACCTAACCCCCGACCATTTCAGCTAGCTCCTAATTTGGTAATATGTTGGAATACTGGTAACTTCTGTCCTCTTATTGGTAGTTGATCATGTGACTGTTGGGCCGTTCGCCAAGCTTTGCATCTGCCTTGCAAACTTGTTTTCACCATTTGAGAATACTTCGTCAGTGGACGCACTGTTCCTTAGATGAAAATTCCATTGACACCTAGTTTGAACGCATGCCCAGTTGTTACTCAAGCCGTCGACTCAAAATTCGCCCTTGTGGGATTTCTGCAATATGATGGAAGTTTATATCTTGCAAATAATCAAAGGACGTGACGTGATAAAATCGCATGAATGTAAATGTGACCATTGTAAAAGACTCGTGAAAAGTGATTGTGAAGCGATGGAGGTAACGGAACCCATGGAAATAAACAACATTAAGCGGTGATGAGATGTGTTTATCATCGTGAATTTTTTGACCAGTTAATGGGCTAATCCGTCTACTGGAACAACAGTTTTAGCTGCTACACTGACACCAATTTGACAACCGGTATTGCCTTGTTACAGCGTAACACCGTCCATATACATTCTTCCTACGACAGTTGGTCTGTGCGCCGTGGTTTTTATACTTGTGTTAGTCGGCAACCGGGCTAAGTGTTCAACCACCAGCCGGGAGGTCGCGGAATCGAAACTCTCTGAGTTTCGTGAGATGCTCACTGCTGATTATTCCCGACAAGGATGAAACAGCTGTACAGCGATTCTCAGTTTTTCAGCATAGATTAGCTTCACTGACAGGATGAAATTTCTACTGAATATGATAAATCTCCACACATTACTATCTAAACCAGTAATTGCCAAGGGAACTGTGCTGTTACCAGCCAACCCATGCAGCAGCCTTCGAAGTCAGTGTTAGAATCAAGGCCGCATTACAAAACTGATGGGAAAACTCCGGTGAATAGTAAACTGGACAAATGGGACGAAAACAATTTATACTCGTGAAAGAAAATACTGAAGCTATCAAAATGCACGATCTACTTTACCTGGCTTATACACATGGTGATCAAGGAGGATACAAATTCAGTCTGGAAAAATTGAAGCACGCGGAAATACCGGGAAAGTAAGACAGTTCCTGAAGGTATGGCGTTGCATCAAAAACTCAAATGACTGATATAGCACTCGACCCAGTTAATGCATAGGGTCGGTAAATTCATGGGACAAAGTCAGGCAAGCAGAACTTCCGGCAAAATGGCTGCTGGAAAATCGACAAGACAAGGGTTGCCGGGAGCGATTTTAGGGGACAAGGTCAAAGGCCATTTGGGCATCAACCAATCAGACACCAGGCCAACTAACAAACGGTCGGGATCAGTCATCCGAATGGTTAGTCGCAGGAAACTGTCACCCCTCGCCCAAGATGGTTTATAGATACTCGAACACAGCGTTGCACAGGGACTTCACAGGGATTTACCACTAAACGACAAAACCAAGGCTCATATATTACGTTCTCGGGATATAATTGAGTTGATGGCAAGACTTTCACAGCTATACTGTCAAACTCAGAGGGCAGAATACTGGGCACAAAACCTGAGCTACCAACCGTTCCATCAATAAGACACCGGTGTGTGTGTCGGAAAATTACATGACGAGACCAAATGAATATGGCATCATCCTGCAGATTAAGGTCTTGTTCCCTGAAAGAACCATGGATGTACAAACAGAAATGGTCCACACGTGTGTTTCGGACTGCCGACCGATCTCCGAATACGCAACAGAAGTTCAAGTGTGTGTAATACTGTCAACATTCTGTCAAATTGGATATCAGGAAAGACAAACTAAAGAGTTTAGAATGATGTTAATCTTTTTTGGTGATAAAAACAAGACATCTGTATCCATCTAAAACCCGATAACAATCTAACATTCGTGCCTTGAAGTGAGCTAACCTTACAGTCCTGCATCTCCTGTGTGCGCAGCAGCTGTTCAGTGATTTCCTACGCATACGAGTGTTCATTGTCTCTCTCTCCCTCTCATGTTTCTGCAACTGACCATTTAAGGTATTCTTCATAGATCAGAATTGGAGTTAGAGTGTAGATCATTTAAAGATAGGCGGTAGTAAACTTTGCGACGTTTAATCCAACTGAGGTGATACTGTCTTTTTTAACAGATTCACCAGTTCGTTTTTATATTATTTCCCTTGGAAGTAATGTTGTTTCACTCCCTCTCTCCTCTGTTACTCTCCTCACTACGTCCTCGGAACGAGATGGCCCAGTGGTTAAAGCGCGAATTTACTAACCGGAAGGTTCGTGCTTCGAATCCGACCTCCGGCTCTCGACTTCCTCTGTCTAGGCTTGGGCAACCTGACAATATCCCAGCCCTCGTACTTTCTTCGGGTGGCATGGCAGTTAGGCACCGAAAGGGTGTTGCAGCTGAATGATTCTTATTTTTAGCTTTATCGAGATGAAGACGCATCCTACGGGAACTTCCAAACAAAGGTGACTCATGGGGGACGTTTTCAGTAAGAGGTATCAGTAATATAATTAACAAATATTTTGGTGCCCTTGAATGTTTTGAGTCATAGACTAAGATGAAATTAGTCCCCTTAATCGCAGCGTAGTTCAAACACACTGGATTTGCTTACATGCTTGTCATTGGAGCCTGTCCTGCCGATCGACAGGATGATTTTTGTCGTGGCCTGGTACACTTGAACAATGTACTCGTAGAGGGGGATGAAAGTACAAATATCAAGTGACTGGCATCCTGTCTGGACGGTTTTTTTTGTTCAGGTCCAGCTGGCCCCTGATTGAGGTCAACATTGACTTGAACTAGATTTGCGCGGGTTTCGAAGGTATGGATACAAATCAACGCAAGGTAAATAATAAAAGGGTCGCCCGACGGAAACCGACTTAATACTGATTTCTATTGCGTCAGATTGGGAACTGAGAATCTGAGGGTTCTGGTGACCAGTCGAGTATGCTACCACAAAGGTACATTAGCGTATCCCGTTGTGACATTAAACACAGGCAATTTATGGGACCCCCAGAAATGTTAAGTTGATCCGCGTTGCTTCTTCCTCTGCGACGTCACAATTACCAAGTGTAAGCTTGACGTAGTCCATCAACCAAAAAGCAAGCGTACCAACAACACCTACGTCGTAATCCGTTCAACGCATTAGTACTCAAAATTTTCAGTTTATGACACCCTCCTTTCGTCCACACAATATTATCGTGTCCTCTACCTTATATGCATTACTTGAACAAGCAGATTGGGAAGGCTACATACAAAACGAAGCTTGTCTGCCCCCAACAGAGGTCCCCCAAATAGAATCCACGGTCTTGGGGAACACAGACACTATTCTTCAGGAAGCGCCCTTTCTTGATGTTGCTGTACACAACACAATGATAGCTTATGCAGTCGTTGGGTTTCGTAAATATATAGATCAGTTTTTGTATGTCATTGATATCGGCCAGTTGTTAAAAAGTCGGGCAGCAAATTTTTTGTGGTACAATTAGGCAACAATTTTTGTAACCACACTAAAATCCGTTTTTCACTAAGTGCATTGTTGGAAACGAAATTAGTGAGTTCTTCGTGTTTTCGCTTCCCGGGATGAGGCCCAGATATTTCTTTCTGAAATCAAACAAACTCCAGCTATGCTGTTGATCATAACATGTCGGTACCAAACCAGGGGCGTTCCTTCATTTTTATCCCAACCGGACAAACAGCGGTCGATTGTTGCTAAGTTCGAGCAAACGTCCTTCGTAATCAAGTCTATTTAGCAGACAAAAACTATTCTGGTGAGAAGGAATTGCTGTATACACAAACAGTGCCTGCTGTCAAACGGATGAATTCTAATCACAAGACAAAGAAGAATTCCAATAGAGAGAAGATCAAACGTTTATAGACGTATCAATAAGTTTGCTGCAAACTCTTCGACTGCCCATGACCGGTTTCGCCCTTCTTGGGGCTCATCAGGTAGATACAGTCCCCGAGTTTCCGTCAACCTTATGTTCTACTCGAACCCAAATTGAACGAAATTAGCGAAATACACTGACTTGCATACCAATTTGCTTTTGCGAGAGACTCACTTGGAACCCAGCTGAATCTCTCTTTTGTGAAGTTTCCAGGCAACTGAATGCGTTGCACCAGGCCGCCACATGTTTCATTTGGTGGGATATTCGAGATAAATGCGAGATCTAGCTGGGTTCCAGGTGAGTCTCCCGTCAAAACCAAAGAGGCATTCAAATGAATGTATTTAACGAAGATCGAACGTTCTTTTCCCATCAGGGCTTTTCATTTTTCAGTGGACCCCCTTAGGGCTGAAACGTATTTGGTTTCGATTCCTTATTAGCCGTTTCGGTAGAAAATTTACGTTAGTGAGATGGACTCACTTACCGTTTCATCACCAGCAGAGCTTGAATGTTTTTCTTGGAATCGGATTTCAAGGTAAATTGGCGAGATATTTGAGGACGTGGTGTGCTGTCACGCTGACCAAGATGACGCTGAAGTACGTCTGGGCTCATGTATCCGATCATAAACTGTCAGTCAGCTAGCGAACAGCGCTGTCCTGTACTGCAGAAGCTGCAGATGCAACTCGGTCAACATTGTTTTGTGTCTAGCCCAGATTGCCGACGCATCATAGCCTTTTTAACAAACAATTACGTGTTTAACAGTTTTTCACGTCATCGTGATCCGTTCTTAAAACCAGAAAATTTATGTACAAATAGTCTGGAATCCATCCCTTAACACCAAACGATTCCCATAAATCACTTCAGTTATCCGTGGCACTACAATTCTGGGGTTTACCGAAGCCTGTATTACACATTCTACAATAGACGATGATGTTTTTTTTCACTGGCCATGCCCTTTCTCCCACGGAACTTCAAAAACTAATATCGTTCAGTGTAAAATAAACCATGCCTGTTCGGTTTCTCTGTACTTTTACGGAAGAGTACCTCTTTGCATAGAAGTATGTTGAAAATATCATGCAATTACTAGCGATCAAGGACAACTTGTTTTTCCCATGGGCTGGTGAACATTCTAGCCGTGCCCATCAACGTATACACTGATTTCCCACCTAGAATTTAGAACGCAAAAAAGATACCAGTTTCTTTAGGTTAATCCATAACAGTTCTCCGGACCGCAACGAGCAGAGCGCCGAATTCATCGCCCAAGATTTGTTGAAGTGTTTTTTTATTGTGCGAGAATGTAACCAATCAAGAAAATAACGGTTAATCGATCCAGGAAAGCGTTTGGTATGCAGTTGTACCCCATAAATTAACAAGTTTGTTTACGGTATAGCCCTGCTGTTGCCAGACAAAACTGGGTAAATCATTCTGTAGGGCAATGTGGGGAAAGGGCGTTTGGTAAGCCTTCATGCGGGAAGA
The DNA here is from genome assembly GCA_004794785.1 of Opisthorchis felineus. Lineage (NCBI taxonomy): Eukaryota > Metazoa > Platyhelminthes > Trematoda > Opisthorchiida > Opisthorchiidae > Opisthorchis > Opisthorchis felineus. The sequence continues at coordinate 291,352 of SJOL01006514.1, forward strand.
ATTTTTATGTTTTAGCTGGGTTGTTTTAAATCGGAATCGGGTAATATTACACGCTTAAGTAAATCGCTAATCTGCCAATTTCCGGTAAACCCATTACTCCATAGTTTTTGTACGTGATTTTAGGACGCATACTACTGATTGTTCTTTCAAGGTCAAATGCACTGTTGTTGTTTCTCGACTTTTCCGCACACGAAACACATTAATGGATATAATCCGGAAAACGTCAGCTAGTTACAATGCAAACTAGAATATTGTGAAGCGGTTAAATTAGGATTTATGTTTCACGGAAGGCTAACTTCGGAAAACTGACTCAGTGGCTCAGTGGAGGTTCCCCCGTATCAAAACGGTGTACGATAGGGGAACAAACTATGCAAAAACTTACATTCGGTTCAATCTTCGTTCATTTAGAAAGCACGGTAGTACTCTACTTCATGTAACGTGTGGGAGTATCTGTGAGTCAGCTAGAGTGAACTTGTTTCCGAAGGTCATCCAACTCAAATGGTTTTGGGTTACCTGTGTCGGCCTAATCAACTCTCTGGGACTTCCCTTCATCTATCCGTACAACAGTTTTGGTTGCGTGGAGCCAGTCACACCTTGTTCGGCTTATTCGGCAAAGTGATCTCTTGATGCAAGCATAAAGACGCTTAATGAAAGAATTTTATATTCGTAATGTACTACTCATAAGGTTGCTTAAAGTTCTTCGACCGGTTTCGCCCTTCTTGGGGCTCATCAGGTAGGTGCAGTCCCCGAGTTTCCATCAATTTTATATTCTACTTGAAAGAATTTTAGTTTAATAAGCAGGTTGATCAGAGGTCTTGCACAATATGGACGAAAATGCTAGGTCATTCAACAATGCTTATTTGACAGAATGTCTACAATGATAGCTTGATATTGTGCCACAATTTCAGGTAATTACGATAGATACCTTTCTTGTGACGGTCTAGAACCACTGGGTGGAATATTCGAGTGTTTTGCTCAATCCTTTTGGTTGTTGAGAAAGTGGACCTAGTGTGGCAAATGAACTCAGATCATCACTTGTTAAGATCTACCATCTAGCTTTAAATACTAAAAACGGGAAAGGCTGGAAAATTGTACGTAAAATGACCAGCTTGATTTAATTGCCTGGCACGCGAATGAACGAGCAATAGGTTTTCTTGAAGAAACACTACTCAAATGGTTGCTGAAAACTCTTCAACAACCTACGACCGGTTTCGCACTTCTTGAAGCTCATCAGGCGGGCACAGTCCCCACGAGTCTCCGTAAACCTTGTGATCTTATTGAGTGCAAGTTGCAACAAATTTGCAAAAATACACTCATTTACACAACAATTTTGGATTCGTATTCAGTTGAGTCTCACGGTAAAAACAAACTGATTGAATCTCACGAAACCACCATATATTTTTGGATACGAAAGTATCTCTGGAGCACCGAAGTTGGCCTATCCTTTGCGAGAGAAGTGGATTTTGCGCACTCAACAGAGTATGCCGACTTGTGCTGATGATATTTTGGCAAACCATTCCTGATATTGGAAAGGCAGCTTGGAATGGGACTGCCTACAAACAAACTAAGCCCGTGTACTCGCTAGGATTAAGTTCTTTCGTCTCGTCCGTCATCACAGGATATACTGGGTGCAGTTGGAACGTACACTCTCAACCTTGCAGCCCAGAAGTGGCTGTCTGTCATTTACTCACGAAGCCTTGTTTAGGCAATGTGCGAACAAGGTGGTTGGATTAGATAACAATGGAGCCTGCAAGAGCCGACCAGCTAAGTATCTTACAGGACGGTTAGAGCTATCGGAATTAAAACAGTTCGTATTCAGTAGGCAGTAGGAACAGACGGCTGGGGGATGCTGTGGACGCTGTATTGACAACTGGTTCTGTGAACAAACTGGTTAATAAACAACATGAATTAAGCAAAACGTAAAATCAATAATAGCGCGATCGGTAGGAGCAGCAAACGTGATGGTGAGGAAGCAGGGCTTTTTGGAAGCAATAACGAGTAAACACCGAATAATATACAAATGTACGGATACAGGCAGTCAGGCAGTGCAAATAGACGGTGTACAGAGAAAAAGCGGCACGGAATACAGTCAATGCATTCGGAAGGTAACGGAATCTGTCTGAGGAACAGGTATCCGGTGAATTTCGCACACATTAAAAATATACCAGCAGTTTGTTTAGCTGACAGCATGACGAAGCAGCACCTTCCACATGTCAAATCGGAATGCGCACATAGGTCCGTTTAAAATAAAATCTTGACAAGGATTTTCCGGTAAGATACAGTGCCAGCGTCGCACAAAATTAGGACCCCTGGGAGGTTGGGTTGGTGCAGCGGATAGCGCCCTTGTCTACCATCCGAGGGGTTGCGGGTTCGATTCTCGGGGGAGGGGTTCCGTTAGAGCTGATACGAAATTGCAAGCAAAGACTGACAGGCAGATATTGAGGTAGGTATGGCAGATTGACCTTAAGCGTTAACGAAAACCCGGGGAACGGATCCCGGGGATGCAAAACGGTGTTATAATAAACAGATGTAAGTCATGCTACTCACGAGTAGTCACAACAATTAGGTTGAATAATCGATGATCGCTGTTGATTCACAAGAGGAATCAACAGTCTTTCAGTTGGAGCATTATGGATTCACATAGCTCATTTTTCTTTGATGTTCTACCATACGTACTCGAAAGCTGACCACGTGATAGCCGACCCGAATAGTATGGTTCCATAATCGATGGCTTCGACTATTGTGATGAGTCCTCAAGGTCAAGCGCTGGATACCTCCTTACTGCCCCCAGTTAAACGCTGCTGCGGCCAAGAAGTCCATCCCGCACGGGAGATCGGCCAAAGGTCAGGCGCTTGCCGGTCCAGCATCAATGCAAGCTCTGACTGGCCGAAAGTCTGCATTCAACTGCCAACCATGATCCGGTATTCGCCGAATACCGGTTGCCAATGGCATGTCCAGAAGGCGTCAGAATTTCCAGAATGTTTTTACCACATACACTTATAAACGAGGCGCTGTACGTGTGTTTCGGGCTAGCATACACGTTGTGCAGCTTTGGTGTAGATTGGAAGGTCCAGAACGAGAACTAAGCTGAGAAAACACAGTTATTGCGCATATCTTCAACGGAAAATTGAAATCCAGATCAATTTTAATGTTATCGTTGGTTGACTTAAAAGCGTATTACATATCGTGATTATTTTGCCAAGTACAACTCCAGGAAAGGCAGTAATTTTTCGGTCCTTCGGAAGTGTTGTAAAGCGAGGAACGTTTCTTCGTTACCGAGTACTTTGGTTCATTGAGCATGGTGAATTAGCACTTGCATCGTTTTAGTTAATTCGATATCCAGTGAGATACTCATTGTTATCATTCGTTATCGATCATGCTGGTTGAAGTGTTATTTGCATTACCCAGAGTCGCAGTCAGACATTTAGACTTTGGGCATATCGAAGGTCTTATCCAATTGTACTGGGAGTACTTGCGGGAGGTCCCATATCGCTGAATTCCGTGGGTAAGTTGGCTAGTTTTGGGTCACCGGTCACTCAAGTCAATTTGTTGTCAAACAACTTGGCAAATGCTGAGTATAATTCACTTGTACGCATACAAGTATCGAAAACTGAGATTCTGAGGCTGCAATTTACTGGTCATCAGTTCGCGGAGCTTCACATTCTTTCGGTTAAAAAATCTAATGAGTTTATACACACCAAGTATACGGTTATTTAGAAGAGTGCAGTGGGACCTTCAACCTTTTCTTATGTGTGCTCGAAATGTTGAAGTACATACTAATGATGTATGGGTGCCCCAATGATTAACTATCCTAACTTTTCCACCTGAAAGTACTCGACAGCTGAATGCGTGAACACAAACTCTTCTGATGTGAAAAGGGTCTACCTAGTGGTTTTCGTCATTGTTCGATGGACATCTTCCCACATGTTGTTTTGTTGGCGTGATAATAAGGCGTCCAATGAAAATGTTTGCTTTTTAATCAATGTAATTGGCCGAACAGTTCGTGTCATTCCACCACCTACATCCTGGCCCGGGGAAATATCCATCCATCCTAGCTGTCATAGTGGGTATCAGCTACCATCTCTGATAGAAACCAGTGCACTCTGTTTGACATTGGCAAATTGTAGCAAGCCGATAGTGGTCTTATTGAATACACATTTACAGGCTAACGCGTACCAGAACCGTAAGCGCACACGTCAGTTGCTCTGAGGTGTGACGAGAAATAAGGGTTGTTCAAATCATGTCATCTCGGGAAGTTTGCAACTATGGTGTGTACTAAAGCTCCTCGAAAAGGTCTCTAAAGCACACACAATTGTTTTCGTGCAGGAACCAAACAACGTTGACATTGTTCATTAGTTAGAAGCAGTCAGGATGAGATGGGTAGGAACTTTTGGTGAAACTTCGTATGAAGGCCTTGTGATTCAAACATGTTTCCTGGTGGAGTGAAAGTGTGCCGTGCTATGATAAGTATAGCCTCATATTAAGCCACGCTGTTCCATTTGGGCCGACGAATAACGTTGATATCCGGCCAGCGAATTCATAAAGTGGAGGTGTTCGACATCTTAACGGAATGGATGGAACTATAGTGGGATTTGCATGATGTTGTTCACGTAAAATATCCGACACTGCGAAGTTCGAGTATGAAGAAAGGGTTTTGTTGGTTGAGTGAGGAGATCTGTGGATTTGTAATGGAAATCTCGTCCTGTAAATGAAGCCAGTCTATGCTAAAGAACTGAGAAGCACCGTACAACTCTCTTCCTCCGTGGTAATCATCAGCAACGCGCGTTTCATGAAACTCAGGGAATTTTCGACAACACGACCCCTCAGCTAGTAGGTTGGACAGCGGGCCTTGGCTTTTTATCATAGCTCAGCTTCACCTACGGAGCGATATCTCCATTAAGGAAGGTTTTGTTTTTTCCGTATACATCTTCGTTTTAGTTTGCACTGTACACCCTTAGGTAGCAAACATTTTTCGGTGTAGTTTTTTCAGTTGCCTGTAGCGAAATTATGATGTGCCGCAAGCTTTTTTTAGCTCAGGTAATACACAAACCCTCTTCTGGCAAGGAACGTGCAGGACAGTATGAACAATACATGACTTTGTGGTTTACAACATTTAAGCAAGTCCTAGGCAACTTGACCAATCAATAAAACCATGGTGGTTTCACAGTAGGTTTCTGGTCTATCTGAGTGCACAAAACAATCCTCAAAAGACTCACGAATACGGTTTCTTAATAAGACTCGAAATCATATTGACTGGTCGTCTTAAACCTGTTTTCTGCACTCTGAACAAAACTGGGGTTTGCATTGTGAGTATTTTGGTTTCATTGTTTGACCAAGTTGCTGTAAACTGCACTTATGTGTGTGCGTTTTACAATTTCACAAATTTTGTGATGGAGGAGAGTGACAGAGTAAATTCATCCAGTATCCCTGGTTGGGATGAACAGTTTCGGGCTAGCCTGACTGTACTGTGAGGAACTTGGCTATCCGTACGAAGGACCACTGGCCAAGCGGTTAACGGCCACTGCCAAATATCCCACCCAATTATTTGACACAGACCCAATGAGGTAAAACGTGAACTTGGACATTGTGTATCAACTGCCGCATACATTGTACCAAGTACTTAGTCTTTGTGTTGAGAATACCAACCACCCACGCTTTACCAGTCTAGCCATACTGCCGCCGTTTGGCGCCATGCAGAGTGTTGGAGGTGACGACTAATTTTGAGCTAAATTCAACTTTTCCCCTCATTGACTGAAACCTTCTAGATGAAGTTTTCAGTAGATTGAATCCTTGGTTCCCACCGACGTCTGTAATTTCCTAATTAAAAGCCGTCTACCTCCTCCCAAATCGGTCGATGGCGGACTTATATTTACTACTGTGACGGGTTGCCTGAGGCGTTTGTTCATAGACCTGTAAATATGAGTCGTCTATGTTAGCCGTACTGACAAGAAAAAAACCGGAATAGGATACGATCAAAATCCGCGGCATTTTATATCCTTGAACGCGCATGAACAACTGATAAAACCGAGACACTTTCAGAGCAACCCTTGGGTTAGCAAGACTGAGCAGTGACTAATTTTCAGGCTTGTAAGTTTGGTCACGTCAAGAAATCAGAATTGAGGACGCATCCTAAAAAGAAGATTTTGTAGATCCGTTCATTAATCAATAACCGTCAGATCGATCACTTTACTCGTTTCGCCAAATGGTGATGACTCATCAATGATTGTCGAACTTTGAGGGCCGATAAAATGTGTTTTTAACGTTTAGTTCTTGATTTGCGTTCTGCCGCAACTGCCATTACAACAACTCGTTGCTGAATTACATGAGTTGAACCTAACTAAGCTATTAATCAGTCCTTGGGCACATTAAGCCAAAATCTGCACATCACACCAAAAATGTGGAAGTATTGTTGTATCGAATAGATACTACGGAAGGATCCTTGTTCATGAAAGACTAACATGGATACACACAAGTTATCCGAACCCGGAATGCTCAACAATGTGAGCATAGTCCCATTTCGACCACCCAGTCTCCAACTAATGACTACCGCCGAAGTAGGCTTCCCGCATGCTCCCCCAGCATCCGAGATATTGGGAACGCCCAAGCTGAGGAAATAAGTACGGTATCACGTCTGTTCGGAAATTCGGGAGAACGTTATTGGCGTAAAAATGTGCACTGTCAGTGGAAAGAAATCTTATTCAAACAAACCAACACATCGGATCACCAACCATCCAATCTTAGTGATTCTATTCGGACGAAATGAACACTTTGATTCAGTTATACTTAAATTACCCTCGCGACAATCCCGCGGCGAGGCTTAAGCAGTAAGAGTGATGATCGACCACCAGAAAGGTTGAATTATTGAATTGTACATGCATTGATTGAGGCTCTCGATTTTCTCTTAGTGTTAAATGACTGCTTTGTCCGACTTTTTTGAATAATGACTTAAGGTACAGAACTCATTCGTCAGCCCCATCAAGTGACCAGTTAGGTTTTTGTATTCTCACTGGCGGAATTACACACAAACATAAGCATTGCGTTTGTCAAAAGCTGGTAAACCCAGAGAACATTAATTTGTTTCGATTAAGCACGAAAATATGGTCAAAGAATAACGGGAAATAGTTGGGGGAAACTCAACACAATGAAGCACCACTTCTATAAGATTCACACCAGCGCTCATGGTTGTTCTTCAGGTTAGTCAAGGTCACTCGGTGAGAGCCCGACACGAAGATCTCACGCATTTTCAGTTTATGCATCCAATTATTAGTCGAATTCGGCTACTCATCGGCTCCTTCGGAAAGATTGATGACTATTCAGTGGACATTCTGGTTACTTAGCAGTAATTAGCCGATTAGCTAAACAACCTGCTGATTGACTGCACAGTCAAGACGCGCTTGTAACCACTTTGGGTGGACCATTGGCACATTATGAAGAACGCTCATTTACGGTCTGAACAATAAAGCCGCGTGGTCGCTTGCAATACCAATCAGCCAGAATAAACCAAAGTGGACCAACAACGGGCTGAAAGATAGTTCTGCACTGTTATTTCCCATAAAATACGAATCAATTTGTCGGAACCGGTTAACATTTAGTATACTTAGTTCAACTAAGAAAGCTTACAACTTCTAGACAGACAGACATTACAGAACTTAGGAAAAACGTCTGATACTCGAATCCACGGCACCCAGACCTAGTGGGTTTTTATGCGTCTATTCAGATTACCTGTTATTAATTGTCCGTGTCTGGACAAAACTTACCTTTCAAGACTGGCAAAACTGATTTTTAGGATTTGACGGACCAAAACAACGGACAGTAAAAGATGCCACCATTTTTTCCATTTAGTAAACTACGTGATTGTTGGACTTGGTGGTGGCATTCATTCATTCCCATGTTCAGACAGACAATTAGAAATGATATGGCCTGTCACTTCGCTCGTATTTCGACGTGATGGAAAGTAAGCTTAACATGTAGGCTGGAGGCACCGGCAGTGCTGGTGTGTAGTGAGTCAGGAGCGATGGAGCTGAAAATAAATCTTGTCGAACATGCACTGCATCAGCCGTCTGTCGGAGAAACCGTGGTTTTCTACTGCATGATTGTGTTTGCAAATAGTTTGTTAGAAACAACCCGCTATAGGGCAAAGTCACAACAAAAGTGCTATTGTAAGACTGAGTTTCGTTTGATACCCTGCGGTCTGCATGAGTGTTTTGCAACTGCCTTAAAATCGCACAGGATAGAGTAGATGACCCTACTTCCCGTTGGGGGGGGGGCAGCATGTTGTCGCTCCATAGCCCTAATGTTTCGCGAAAGTTGGTCCGGAAAAGATCCATAAAAATGCCGAGCCGATCTACCGGCTCTAAGACAGGTTTGATTTGATGAAATTTCAATGAGGATCTCATATGAGCAGCAAATTTTGCGACCAAATATTACATTTCATACTGAATTGTCGCAATATAAATAACGGAGTTACTTTCCTTTGAGTGAAACAGTAGTGATGTTGACCATAGTGATTCTTCCGTAGGAAGCAATATCTTCAACCGAAAGCGTTACTCACCATGAATAGATTGAATGTTATCAATCGATTGTTTCATTTTTCCGCCGTTTCGGGTCCCTATCAAACGCCATCATTCGGATTGTCTCAAACTCTCTATTGGTTGACAATATTCTGAGCACGTCCTAGGTATGTCGATACCGTATCAAATTTTCTCTTGTTTTAACAATCCGCTAATGCGATTGTTTTGTCAAAAACTGGGAGCAACAGACTCATATTTTACCCTAAGTGAAGCCCACATGCCGAACAGTCTTATACATGCTGGATTTAACCTGCACGCGAGATATTCCTGTGGCTTCCTTCGATAGCTTTCTTTCTTTTTTTCAGCTTCTCGTGGACGGTGATAACAGAAATCAATCATTTTAAACCCCCAGTGCCTCACCCGTTTCTTCATCCGTGGTCTTAGAAAAGTCCTAGCAACAGCACACACTGATTTTCTGATGGTTATCGTAGCGAACTGGCTGACCAGACAACTTGACCGCACCGTCAGAAAACTACCGAGCAGATGAGAAACTGAATTGGGATGGGAGAGTGGGATAAGTTAGTTTCCGTCATTCACAACGTCGCAACTGTCGAAAATGCGAAAGGAGTAACCAGTACCCGATTATCAAGATTTAGGCAATTGCTAGGTCAGATGAATCGCCCGACGTCTGGCACCGGTTAGTTGGTGGAAGTTAACTGTTACAAATCTTGCCGTTCTTTGTTTTTTTTCGTTTTTTTTTAGACAATAACAGGACTAACACTACTATTAGATGTATTGGATTTATTACTGACGCCGTTACACTTTGGCAACAAAATTACGATTTTCGGCGTATAACGGTACGAGAGTTACGGTGTTTACAGAATCTGTCTGAACACTGCTCGTTTTCTCCTGCCACTGTTACTCAGCTCAGTTCACGCCAAAGGTGCAATGAGATCGATTTTGACGCTTTTTGAAATATATTAGAATTTTCGAGTTTTGAATCCCAAAACTTTTACTTTCAGTGTAAGTCAGAACAGGAGTACGTAGAAAATTTTCTGTCAGGTTGGACAGATTCCTGAAAGTAAACTCAGAATTTTCAAAACCTACTGAAACCCTCAATCTTCACCAGTAGGGAAGCCGTCAGTCACCCAGGTCAGAAAAGCCAGCAGCTGATTGGACGCTGAAGGAGTCAATCAATTCACCAACGGGCGACAATGATGAATGTTCAGCCCTCTCATAGATACATGGCCGACGGTAATGGATGTTCACCCAAAGCCGATCGTACAGTCTAGATCAACGTCAAAAGTGCGCTTTAGATACCGCGAGGCCCCTTGTAACTTTTGCAGTCGCTTGTTTGCAGTAAAGCTGTTGTGTCCCTTGTTGGTGAGTCTTTTTCCGATACTAAGGCAATGGATCGGGGACAGCAGTTAATTACGACATTTTCCAG
>SJOL01006514.1:312764-347562 GCA_004794785.1 Opisthorchis felineus
TTTGCGATAGGAGTGTAAGGGAAGTAAGGTAATTCCTTGCAGTGACAAGCATGTCTACATTTATGGCATTGGGTATGGTGCCTTCCCCCGAGGATTGACGGTTTAAAAAGGTTGACCCAACGGTTGACCGTGAACGCCGGCTCATCATTCAGTACGGTCGAACCGCCATAGAAACCAGAGTCCGGTTCTGTTCAGAAGGTACTTGCTAGGCGCAGCCCATAGATCTCAGGGGTTGGGGGCGAACTTACTGAACGGAAGATCCGTAATTTGAACCGAAAGCCGACGTCTTTACCCCCCTGTGAAGGATTTCGAACCCCTAGCAGTGTCGCAGCCCTGGTTCTCCCTTCGGCTAGGAATGCAGTTGGATACCAAAATGGTGTTGTAAACCTTTCACACAAGAACACTAATAAACTGCATATGGTATTTTGGTGGAAACGGATGATCTGTCCATCTGACTGTCTCTGAATGTCGAAAATTCTGTTCACAACGTTGCAATCTTTTGTGTCCAGATCACTGAGGTTCTAGACTCGGCGAAGAGGCCCAACTTCAACTACGGTGGCCTTATTACCTTTTTGGATCATCAGAGAAGTTGACCTACCACATATTTTATTTGTTATCTATAGTCAAAACCAGCGCCTTAATTTAAATCACTATTTTTATCTGAAGGAATTACAAAACTTGTAATATTCTCTTCCATATTCCATCCGTCAGAAACTCAGCAGGTGACGACGTATCCCACTAAGCTCTCTAGAAACTACTGAAAAACATGCATGCGCCACTCGATTAATGCATGGAGAGCTGGTGATTAGCACAGCGGGTAGGAAGGTGGCTCAATTCAGAAAGCACATGCACTTTTACCCAATGTTTTTAGACACTTACCTAGGCAGTTTGAGTTGTCTGAATTTTGAGTGAATCGTTTTTTGAACTCCAAGAAATCCGTCCTAGTTATGAATCGCTGTTTTTCTTGCCTCGGATATCATCCCGTTGTGGAATAAAAAGAGCGCAAAAATCTCCGAATGGTTCTTGCATCGGTGCTTGCTAAGTCTGAGTTAGGTGGAAGCTGATAGGTTTTTGTGTTCACCTCATCAAATCTGCGAAAATAATGAGTATGATTTGGATACAGATTTGGATACAAGCTCTGTCAGCATGAGTATGGAACACGTTATGCAACGTAACCTCCTTACAGCGTTGCCCTGTTGAATAAACTAACCGCCATCCTACCGCCTTGCATCTTAAAAGTGCATAGTCATGCTTTAGGATGTGCAGTCTCTTAACATGGCCCGTACATTTCAAGCAGAGGCATTGGGGATTGAGGAGAATCTTACATACCTCGACAGTTGTATTAGCCCCGACGGAAACGCGACTGAACAATTCGGAGCAAATGCTCGAAACACGTTTGTTAATTTGCTTCACTTGTTGCATCAAAAAGATCGGCGTATCACTGGGTCTCAATCGTCGCGTCTACCGGCTGCAGTAAGGGCTGTATTGTTGTATGGTTGGTCTGTGCGGACAGATGATTGGAAACGTTCTCCGGTTTCTGACCACCGATGCCTCAGAAGCGTTTCTGTGTCGGATGACGTCAACAAATTCGCAACAAGGTAATCAGAAAACATGTGTTTGGTTGTGCATCATGTACTTTGGTCGCAGAAAACATCCAGCACCATCAACGGAGTTGGCTGTTCATGCGCTACACACACCTGAACATCCTAAGCCGAGACGAGTGCTGTTGACTGTGTGTTTTTCAGAATGGCGCAAACCGTGAGGTGGAACGCCTGTCACTTAGCAGAAGGGTGCGAGAGATTACGAAAGGCTTGGGTGTTTTGGATGGGGTTCCGGTGACCCCTTCTGCACTTGCCTGAAGACTGCAATAAATGGCGACTAATCGATAACTGTAGCTTTCGTGCCGTTAGTTTCTTTCCATACTATCTGACTGACCACTTGGAGGTGTAGGTACTCCAGAAAGCTTACGATGGGCAACAACGATGATGATGATGAGCGTAGCTTCACAACGTTCTGTTACAAATTCTACAGTAAGCAAGAGTGACAGTATGAAAAAGTCATGCTCTGACTGGGTAACGAATTGATCCCCTCGATTTTTTAGGGTCAAATCAGTGACTAGAAATCCTGTTGCATCAATTCAAAAAAGGCATCTTCTTATCTTTACAACATTACGTAATTAATGATTGTCTCCATCAAAACTGTGGAACGACGTGAGATGGTTACCATTGGATGAATGTCCCTCAAATTTCTGAAGCTGTCGACAACAGAAAACTGTTGCGCTATTGCTGTGCTTTTTTTGTATGGTTTTAGCCTAGCAAGCTGCAAAATACTTAAGACCTTTGTGTTTTCCATCAGCCTGAGGAAATCCGTGAGTTATTCGCTCCATTTGATATACCAAAAACAAGGAATTGCTTTTACGTGCACAGCCTAGGAGGTAGAACAATAAACAAGGTGCGTGATGTCCACCTGAGCACTATTGTACCTAAGACTTGTGTGCAGGTACGTCCACAACTAAACCAGGTTACTTGCGGGTACTTGATTTTTGCCGTGCACAATGGATAGCTCCCTTTTTATAAAGGTGATCTTTCACCAAAGGAGACCTGTCATATAGGTGCAGCAATTCAAACTTTTCATCGGTCCCCTGCCATCGCCAAAGCTTTATTAGAATTGTAATAACTAAAGCAAACAGTGTAATTTGCGTATAAAATCACAGTCATTGTTAAAATTTCACACTTCAGTTCAGGCAACCACATTTGATTAACCCCTCTGCATCGGTGTGCACCACTAAGTTGACCGCCGACCAACCCGTCATTGTCAACGTGCCTATCCAAGTAATAGGTAAATTAGGGAAGTCGATGTGCTCCCAGCTGGCTATTGCTCAGCCACAGCGGTTCCACGAGTCCGCGAAGACTAGGTATGCGACTGAGTAAACCCTGCTGATACCGTGATTGCCTATACCAGATATCGAAGAAATGGTTGTACGGACGAAATTAATGTAGGAAAATTATTCGTACATGCCAATCGGTGACCAAAGAGGAGGGTGCCTTTAGAGCCAATGTCTACTGAGCTTCGGGAAACCAGCCACTCGATCCCAACTAGCATATACGACACAATTTATGACGTCACTTAAAACGCTTTTCGTGGCACTCGTGTCTGACTGATTCGCCATTGAAGTTGCTCATACTTAAGGCAATTTTCCGCTGTGTATTCAACAGCAAGTTTGTGACATTCGTATGCAGGGCAACTAGAGAAACCAACAATCTGCAGTTTGGAAAAATTGACTCGCTCTCAAACAGACTGATAACAAAAGACGAAACCTAGTGTTCCTCGGGCTTCTCCTCCCTGAAGGAGCTTCCGTGACTAGCTTGATTGCTCACGTCATTCAAGGACGAATAATCATCAAGTTAGAGGGGACTGCCCAGCCTCTCACAAAGATGAAAACCATAGTCATCACCGTGTTATTCCTCCAAGGAAAGAACTTTGAATTAAATCTATCCCCTCTTCAGCGCATATGACACCAACCCGGATGGCTCGGACTGCTTGGTCATAAACCAAAGTGTTATTAGGTGGACCGCTAGGATTCTGAAGTGTAATGATCATTTCTTTATTCAAAATTAGCTTTCAGGGACAAGCTACGCAGGACATCAAATTGCATTTGAAGCATCGTGATGATTTATGGAGTGCTCTGGAGAGCCCACTGAAAGTGTGAAGTCCTACAAGGTTGTGGGTGCAGGTAATCGACACCTAGGTATCCTTAGTACGTTTGAAACACAAAACATTGTTTCAGCTGACATTTCGTTTTGCAGGCAACGGTAGTCTGTGTTGACTAGAATAGTGAAAAGCACGAAGCTCATGAATACGATATCATTTGGTGGTTGATGGGAAGAGTGATTAACTCGCACCCAGAATGAGGCAGTACTTTTAGTCAATCACATGGTTCATGTCACGTGGCATGACGTCATTTCATGGCACTATAACAGTGAGCGAAGGAATGCTGAACCATCGATTAATTCATTGTCCTCAAAAAGCTGGGCTACCATTAGTTCCCAGATCGAAACAAGCACGTTTGTTTATTTGATGTGTCTTGCGGCTGATTTCGTTACAAAATTACGATCCGGCTCTAGGTATTAGGAAATTTGGGTATTGCTATGTATCACGTGACTCAATTTCGAACGCATACATGATTGAGGGTGTGTTCGGATCAATACGACAACATATTAGTTGCTGGAAGAATTCGAAATTCCGAGAGGTGCAGCAATAACTTAGGATGTTCGCGGAATATACTCATTTGCAAACTAATTTGGTTCCAACTAGAGACTTGACTGAATTCCAGCGGAACATCTTGAATATCAAAGAAACTGAAACATGAGGCAGGCTTTCATTCAGCACATTCAGTTGGAGAAAATCGTAAACCAGATCTTCAGCTGGAATTCAGCTGAGTCTCCTATGAAAATCAAATCCGTGTGCAAATGAGGGCATTTGTCGAAATCTGCCTGCCCAATTCGGGTTAAATTGGAACACGAAGTTGACAGAAACTTCGTCCAGCCTCAAGAACGACGGAAAGCGCTAGTGGGTTGTCAAATGCATTTCACGTGTCGTGGTAACCGAAAATCATCGCCAATAGGACCCAAAACGGAAGTTAACCAAGTCCTTTTTTATCCTGTGCGTTCAAAACCTATGTTTTTCTGATTCATTATACCGATGTAAGCCTGCTGTTAAACAATGTCTAGCTGCCTCTATTGCAGTTCAGAAAATGAAGTTGAAATTACTAAGGACCAAATGGTATCCTTGTGTAGTGCCGATAGAGCTCCCATATCCTAATGTTTCAGAACGGCAAAGTGTCGTTTTCTCCTCCAATTCAAGTAAGGTCACTCGAAAACGTTGTGACGGCTTGTTGACCCTTGTGGTTCACTGAATTCGTCAACCAAAACCCACTTACGTGATATAACTCGAGGCCGCCCTAACCAGTAGCCTGAGTTACTTGCCTTACGGTCAAGTGAATTTTAAAAACCCCACACATTTTCAATTTATACTCTCAGAATAAAAGTGCTACTTATCATTTCGTGTCTTAGTTGCGAATTAGGATACGCCCATCTTCTGTCTAATCAATGCCTTCGATGAAAGCTTACTACTAAGCAAAACTTATCGAGTCTGCAGGACTTTAATGGGTATATGGTCAGTAAGCTGTTTGACGCATGTATTCAGAACGTCCCCTCTATCCGGTTATAGCCTAGACATCATCCAGGGCCGACAATTGACCCAAGTTGAAATTGTTGCTCTCGTGGACTACCTCACACCGATATATAACCTGATGCCTTTTCTGCACGATGCGTTCTCATTGTCGCTTGTCCCTTGCTACACATCTTTTAGACCGCACGTTACTACGTTGCCGATTATACTCCCATTTTTCTGTCCGCTAGTAGAGTGAATGTTGAAAATTTATCTCCAAGTGTTCCTGAAGCTGTTGTTCACTTACCAGGTGAGATTTACTTCTGTTAGTGACACCAGTTTATGCTGAAAAAACCGGAAAGTACTGTACAGTTTTTTGATTCCTAGTGGGAAATATCAGCAGTGCATTTCCAACGGAGATCAGAGTTTGGAACCCATGGCCTTCCGTGGTCAGTGGTTGAACATTTAACCGTTTAGCCACGAGCTGTCGAACAGCAGGGTGATTAGCTCTCACTTACCATACAATCACAGAAACCAAGTCACGTGGTTACGTGTTGATTTGTTACACAAGCGACGACTTGTGAGATTAAAGTTTCACTCATCTCGTGAAATTATTTCTCCTCCGAGCGACCTATAAACCGATCGTAATGTGAGGAGGTTTTGTGGTCTTCAGCTGAGATCTCATCTTTGAACTGATCTGCTTTGATTATGCTGCGCCAACTAGTCACAAAATGAAATTCTGCCACCATTGTAGCTAACTGTACACCGCTCAACGCGCCTTGTGCCATAATTGGTCTTCAATGTGACATTTCTATGTTACCCTCACTAATGAGAAACATTTGAACGTACCAATGTCTGGAGTGTAGGCAAAATTCAGCAAATCAGTCTGACCAGTCAAATCAAGTGGCTGTAAACTTCCGACTGTTCGATTTGCTTCTCTCCCGCAGTGATGTTGAGGATTCCACGGAAATCCCTATTGAGTAAATAACATTAGCGAGGTTCTATTGTGCTACATGTGCAGTTATTTAGCTTTCCCGGGGACAGACGTTTTGCTACTTAAATGCCAATATTTTTTTGATCATCAAGGTGGGAAACCAGGGCTCCTATATATCACTTATTTTGCGTGATACACTACCAGCACGCTCTCAAGTTCCAAAACTGACTGAGTTACTCTTGTACAATGATTCTTACGATGGATTGTTAGAAGGTAACATACTTTTTCGTGAAATATCAGTTTGTGCAAGTACTGTCATTTGCATTGCTGTCACACTTTTTGGAACCCCAACACACCCTAATCATTCGTTAGTGTCAGCATGGTAATGACTGGCAGATGCGTTCATCCACTTTCATCAGGATTGTCCGACTGTCGTATACCTCAGTCCTTTCATCGGTGGGATCCATTTTTTCTCTCCTGAGGGTGAAAAATTAACCGGGGCGAGGAGGATGAGGGCTTGATCGTGGGTAGTGATCCAAAAAGCTGAACTAGAACGGTATTAAGAAACACCATTTCAAAACCCAAGTAATTGGTTCGCTTTTCTAAAAGTAGAAGTCGTTCCTAGATCGATTACTTGGAAATTTAATCATAACTATCCGAAGGAGTCCAGAGAAAGAGCGAGATTTATTTACCTGTCTCTTCGGGGAACATTCTATTGAGAGGACTCATGAAAAGCCTTCCACACTCTGTGTAGGGAGTTTTGCAGTCGGGGATATTTGATACTCCAAAATTAAGTATTGTGAGGAAGTAAGTAATTCATTTTTGACTAACGGTCAATAGGAGTTATCAGTAATGCTGGCTGTAGGATTCAAGGAGGGAAAACCAACAGCTTCCGGGACGCACGGGCCAGTATTACGGAGCCTCATAATCTGTCTGGATGATGATTTCCGCTGTGCGTGGTGGAAAATGACACCTTGATACGGAGGGTCTGAGATGCTTTCAGGCTCCCGGACAAGGCTGATGGGATTGGGAATCGTCAGGAAATTCGTAACAAGGTAGCCTGAAAATATTACCGAATGATCCTCTACCAAAGCTGCATGTCAAATGTAGGACTGGAGAGGGGTTTTAGTTTGCGGAGCACACATTCAGGTTCAACACTAACGTTGATCTAGCAAATGATAAAGACAACGATGATGAGGATGTTTATGATGATATTCAAGACAACCGATGAAATTTTAAACAGTTTCTTGTGCTAAGACGTTTTGACAGCTTCCCAAAAACACTCCGCGCGTAATTTCTACCCAGAAAAACCGAGGCAGAATGTGATTATTTTAATGCGAATGGAAATAGCTGTTCAAAAGCACATCGTTTCCCAGCACAGCTGGACTTCGTCATTCACCGTGTGTATTGTACGCAAAACCCGCAAATACAACTGACTATAACAGAACATGTTTCACTCCGATTTTGTAGCCGTATAAACAAGTGGGACAACCATCGCAAGTGAACTGCAAATTGAACTGTTCTGCGATGAAAACATCAAGAAGAAACGAAACTCCCCTTTATACAACTGAATTTCCTCTGGTTGATTGCACGGGCCGAGTGTACTTTAGTTTGAAGGTAACAATTTCAGTTGACACCGAAAATTCGACCCTTTGGCTCATCGGAATGTAGTTTTCGTTTTAAATTCGATGATGTACTTTTGCCTGAAGACACGAAGACAAGTCTCACAGTTAATTTCAACGGGATCTGTGAGTTACGCCTGCCTAATGAACCATGACTTTGTGGCTGTAAAGAAAGCGAAGGGCATGCACGCGAATGACAATTATCCTATTGCGAGCACTGTTACTGTTTGACCATATATGTACGCCAACAACAATGGTCTCTTTGGTCCGGGCAATCCTGGCTTTTCTGAATGGTTTCACTACAAGCTACTGGCGGTTTGTCAGTAGTGAGATTGCGAAGCTACTCCTTCCTACCATGGTCAAAATTTGCACAAATGGGCTCCACTTTGCGCCACGAACAGACAGCACAGTATAATAAGAATACCAAATACTAACCATACCGTTGATAATAATACTACTGTGACCGCCACCGTCAAATCACACTATATGGGGCTTGATATTTCGGCACATAATTGACCGACGTTTAGCTGTGAAGCGCTAAGCCATCGGTGTTGTGTAAAAGTCCTGACCACAACAAGATACAGCGTAGATTATCATTTTTGTTGCTTCCGGCGCAAACCGAGTTCATGTATGTCGTTGGTGAACGAGGACTGAAATCCATATAATGTCGTTTTATTCGCCCGATAGATGAGGCTCAACTATGTAAATATGCGTGAAAATAATATTCATATAATTGTTGCTTAGACGTATCACACTACTCATGAGGTTACTGAAAAACCTTCGACACCTCATAACCGGCTTCACCATTCCTATTCGGGCTCATCAGGTGGGTGCCCATCCGAATTGGATGGGCAGATTTCAACGAAAAATCTTATTTGCAAAGGAAACTGATTTTTACAAGAGACTCAATTTAGTCCACCTGAATCTCTCGCTTGTGATGATCCGAATGCTTATCAAGTAAATTATGAAGCGGCCTGGTGTTGCAATTTCAGTTGAATCGGCTATCATAGACGAGAGATTAAGCTGGATTCACTTGAGTCTCCTGTCAAAACCACCCATTCACATCTTGTCTTTGTAGAGTCTGGTTTTCGAAGACGTAAGACGATGACACCGAACCGCAGGCGATAGTCCGTTTTACCGACAGAATAATCGTTGACAGTAAGTTAAATTCATGGTTTTGTTGGTGTGCTGGACGTGTACATCAAATCCATCGATTGCTTGGGTGGCTGAAAAGACAGCGGCAGGAAACATGTGGTCAAAGGTGGTCTTAAATTTGATTCCTTCGGTGTGATTACTGATTCGAAGAATGTGTCCTTGTAGAAGGCGGACACAGGGGTCACGGAAAACACCACAGAGGGGGCATCGGACCACTGTGGATGCGTAATCTGTCAGCGACCAGCCCAGTAGGAAGTCAAAAACGAGCCAGAATACCTTGTGTTTGTTTCAAGGAAGATTTTGCGTTATGATTCCCGTAGTGCTACCAAAATGATGACTTTTAAAAAAACTGATTACTCGTGAGTAGTTATGAATTCAGAATGATTTATGTATGAACACCTTGTTGCCTCTCCCATGCAAACAATTCAGAAAATCATCCATAAGCTGTGTGAAATTGGTACATTGGTTCCAGCTGCTACAGTTTCGATCACCGGAAAGTGGGATAGTGTTGGACGTACAGCCAAGCATTGGTGGCGATGGCATGTTCGCTTAGATCGTGAACTGGGCAGCTGCGTATTAAAGGCGATAGCCTTGATATATGAGCACCACTGACTGCACGATTGTAACATTTCTCTCATGTCATTAGCCGTTGGTGAGTTGAGTCCGGAAGTCGACATACAGGGAGGCGGCAGTTGTCGAAGTGACTCAGTTTACTGGTCAGTGCATTGTCTTCCACTCAGCACAAAGCGATGCAAAATGAGCTCTGCGAGGCCGACGGTCTTCTGGCATGAGCAACCTGCGAAACGTGAATAAGTCACCTATCTTTGGAGAGCTACTTTCTCCTAAAACCATCTTGAATACCTCAGCATTGCCAATCCGATAGTCCCATTAGACATGACCATTGTTTTGGGGACACCGATGGTCAAACACTGACAAAATTCCTATGTCCTGCACTCGTACGGGCCATGCTTCTGACCCATAAAGCAGTATGAATCGCATCGCCGCAGTGTAAATTCTGCCCTTGGCAGACAACCAAGCTTCACATTGGCACCATACGTGTCAGAGGTTGGCCTTCCAGATTTGAGAAACGACCTCATACAACTGCCTAGGTAAACAAAGTTAACCACAAAGTTGATTAGATCGCCTGCATGTATGAGCTTTCGGTTTGATCGCACCCAGTATTGTAGCAGCAATTTACACTTTTCAGGTGTGAGGAGTATGCTAAACCGTGCGGCCGAATTATTTACTTGACCAGTTGAGCAAATCAGCTGAAATAGAATGCGGCTACTGTCATCGCTTTGGCCTTCGCAATCCACTAGCGTTCTCTGTCATTCTTCGAGTAGCAATAAGACCTCGGCAGATCTTGGCAGGACCAGTGTCCATTTGGTCGAGTTGAATGGATTGGGCAAACATTGCTGAGAACTGAGAGCATAGATTCTTTACCTCATTTCCCTTCAAACTTCAAGCAATTTTCGTCATCCGCATGACTGCTTTTCCAGTAGTTTCTACCCGGGTCAGCTCGATACGCTTGGGCTACTGAAACTTGTCAAACTTGATGAATGGAGTTGCTCTGCCTTGGCTCGCGTAATGCTGACGAAAAGCGAAGTGCTAACTGGGCCCACACAATGGCATGATCAGAGTCAAGTTGCGCAGTTCGGAAGGAACGACCACCTTAAATTGAGGCCCTCCATCGTTAACTGATATCCAAATGGTCCGAATGAATCCATAACTGTCTTGAAGTTGGTGGCCTCCAACTAGCTCGATGCGAGTCTTTGTTTTGGGAGTTTGTACTGGCCAGGAGCAGATGGTGATCAGCACACAACCTAAGCAGTCACCCCCCTCCCATTGTCCAAACGCTGAGCCGCGACTCCAAATCTACCAACTAACTGTGTTTCTTCCGGACTTGGTCGTTCAGCCCGGGAATTCACATCACCCCAGTATTACTATATCCGTCCTTATTGTTGACCGAAGCAGCTGTGACAGATCTCTTCAAAACCCGTCCTTCTAAGCCTCAGACTTGCAGTCTTTTGGGGTGTGTGCTAATACGACACAAAAACACTGCTTACCGCACCAAACTGCATTGACCTCAATTGAGCCAGACAACCACACAGCGTAAAGACGAATGTTTACTGGGATCCAACCCAGTGAAGCGCTTTCAGCCTTGGGGCTGCGTGCAGCTCACACACCGTAGATACAACAAGCCATCTCGTCAGGATCACCAGATGCCTGAAGAGTGAGATGTGGAACATCTGAGTTCGTACTAAGTGGCCTGGGATGCACGACCGAAGAAGAATCGTGTAAGCGTGTTTTAGAGACACGACATACATCAACAGAGAGGTAAAGCAAGGTTTCTTTGAGAGAGAACTGCCGCCCCATTTGGTTTGCAGTACGGACGTTAAAGGCTGCAACGTGAATCAGATCCTTCGAGGTCAGTATGTGATAATTTTGGTTCATTTTTCTGGGCGAATATTTAGACACGGAACAATGGTTAGGGGACTGGCAAATGGACCGATCTCACCGCATCATTCGATGGGTAGGGCAGAGGTGTGGGCCGGTGAGCAAAGAGCGTCCAACCAGAAACATTCGGCTGCTTTCAAGATATATGCCGTTGCTGCTTATAATGTCTGGGGTTGAAACTCCTGAAGAGCCTTTACAGCTAGTAGTTCTTGTGGGAACGGTAAGTTTGCGTTGGGAAGTGCCCTACGGATTGCATCAATTAATCACTTGCCAAAATAGGGCGATGTTTGTAAGAGTGGACTGGACAGGTCGTATGGACGATATACAGCCCGTTCCCTTTGGACGTACACATAAACCTGATTGAAAAAGCTCTTATTATTTTTTCACCGATTTTTCTAAAGGAGCGCCAGATTGACCAATCGTGCCAGCTAATAGTAAAGACTGAGATTGAGATGGCTCAGTTGTTCAGGCACGAACTTCTTGACCAGAATTCTGGTGGTTTGAACCGAACCTCTGCTTCTCGACTGCTCCGGTCTGGGTTTGGGACACCTGGCAGTAATTCAGCCCTCGTGGCAGCTAGGTACAAAAATCGTGCTATGGCTGAACGATTATTACTTTTTTATCGTTTATTTTTGAAGAGCATGGTCACAAAGCAAGCCAACGTTCGATTTGTATCACTTGCTACATTCCTCACATGTGGGCCCCACGAGTCTTTCCTGTGTACTGGTTGGAACTTGTGCGGAGGTGCCAGGTGATTCATACTGTGCATTGTCGAAAGTAAGCAGTACGTTGAAACAAACAGGTTGGTTGGCCCTCTTTTGGGTTTCTGAAATCTTAGCTCACTCAGACTGACGCCCGAGCTCCACGAGGAGGTGGTTCAGGCGCCGACGACTACTGCTACGGATAATGAACTCTCTGTACATGGTAACACGAGTACAGCAATAATAGAAATTTATGATAACTGCTTGTGAACAGAGCTTATTCCTTACACCTTTGAAAAAGTACCCGATTTGTTAGTATGTTTAACTTCACACTTCAAACTTGGCTTTTAGAAGAAAATGGCATCAGTAAGCGACTGCTGGCTACTTCCTATGGCGTGGACCTTCGTGAAGACGATTACACCATAGTCGTTTAATCTTTTTAAGAAGTGCCTCTTTTTGAGAAAATTCACCCGTGAAAAGAGCAGCACGGATACCTTTTCGACTGCCTGTATATTGTGAATAATCATCCAAGAGGGGACTATAAAACTGTGTGGAGTTTGGATGAAAACCTCGTGTAATGGCTGATCTCGTTCATCTCGTTCGTGCGTTGTGGTCGGCATTTCAAACCCCGTCTTCCACTCTTGGGCTCAATTCGAATCGTGTTTGCACTCGGTCAAAATAATGTGGCATATCAGCTGATCACTCGACTCTCACGCTGCGCTCATTCTTCAATTTCAGGACATCAGCTTGGTGTAAGTAAAAGAATGAGCAATCAAATGGTGAAAAACGGCGTGAGTAACGCACTTTTTATCCCAAGCAAACAAGTGTTCGTTCTCGATGCTCAATTTACCGGTCACGTGACCCTGATATGATGGATTCGCTTCGTTTCACAAAAAACATTGTGCACGCGATTTTGATTCTTATGTGAGCTGGTTATTCAAACGTTCTGGAGAATAATAGCGGGTTGTTCAGCCACTCCCACTACCTTTGAAGGTGAACATTCTACTGAACAATTTAGTACTAAGTTATATCACTGATAAGAGGACTCTGGAGTTTAAATTTCCCTTTTACCAGTCAACATAGCATTTGACAGCTGCCTGTTAAGCACTGTTTAGATGCTAAATCCTCCTTGGTGTCCCCGAGCCTTTCTACCCTCGTGGGTCTTGAGGAGTCACACCTTTCGAAACTAGGTTAAACCATATCATTCACCTGACAAAAGTGCGATTTACTTGCATCTAAATAGATTACAATTCCGAAGAAGATGTTTCACGTGTTAGATGGCATCTCTAGTGAATATTTTCCAGAGGAGGGTGAGCGTGGTACGTTTAGCTGCGAACATTTTCACGCTCATACATTTGGCTTTTTTCTGAAATTTTTCAAACTTTAGTGGAGGACTGGAAAGCGTTGTCTGCCTAACACATTACTGTGTGCGCTGCACGACATCTGAGGCATTCGCTTAGCGTCAACGTGTGTGCTAATGGAATCCAGATGAAGTGATAAGTACACATCAATGCTCAGTCACTTACGTCTGTGATGTTTTGTTCCAGGTGGAGCACACTTGAATAGGCATCCCCGACACGACTGGTACTGAACGTTGAACTGGTACTACAGAGCTAGCGTAAGCAAATCTGTTCGTATCCAAAATTCATCCTGAACCAAAGTCAGCTTACTCGAAGAAGGTAGGCCACCTCGATACTGCTCATTTGGTCGATGAAAATTCTGAACGGTCAACTAACTGTTTCGTCTGTGATTGGGCTCATTATGTAGGCCGAGTGTCCATGAAGTTTACATCCTAATCGAACAACATTTGTATGTGTGTTGCGAAGGGCAATCAGTGTGCAGCACATTCATTCGAAGAATGTCATAAAGGGGAGATTTAGGTGAATTCCAGCTTAATCTCTCGTCATAACCAACCGGGCTTGCGAGTCAGTGCTTATCCCAACACCACAAAGTCACTACATGTGGATGGCAGCTGGGAATTGATTTTCACTGCCCCTCTCACAAGTGCAGTGCGTTCACCTGAAAGACGGGCTCATACTTCGTTTATAAAAATGCTTGCTGATAAAAGTAACCAGTTTCTACCACGGCATAATTCTTTAACGATCAATACTCACTCACTGTTTGGTCTCCTCAGATTCACTGAATCACAGCGATAGAAGAAACTAGATGCTTATTTTGTGGTTGTCTCTTTGTCACCTGCGTCAAACATTGTAACAGTAATTGCGTCCTTGTGCAATGACAGAGAATTCACAACTTGGCATATCTCGTCCCCAAATCTTCACGGGACGCTGTCATATTAAACTGAAGTTCCGGTTGGGCAAGCCACGTGGGAAACCAAAGAAATGTTCATAAGTTATCCAGCTCTACTGAGAATCCTACGTCAGTTTTGTTTTAATGCATAAAATTTGTGGCTTGCTACCGATTGGTTTTTCTGTAGAACTCAATTGTTTTTAGTGGAATGTGGAAAGGAAGAATGCAGTCGCGGTGATATGACTGGTCTCTAAGAGGATCAGATTACGATATTTCCAGAAATAGAGTAGAAAAAAACTGATGCTCCCGGAAATATCCCACGCATGATATTCTTTGGTTCAATCTGTTTTGAATTTTCTCCCCTGAGGAACGTACGACGAGAATCTCGTGGTGCTTCACTGGTCAGCTTTCTGTTAACCTCTGTTGACTTACCGTCATCGGTGGGTAGACTTCTGTAAACTATTGATTGTTTGAAATCCCCAAAATGAAAAGGGAGGTTGGAGGACCACGTTTCGCGCGAAAAATTAGCGGAGATTGGTGAGGAACGAACGACAAAGCATTAGTCTGTTTGCAATACCTACTTCGAGTGATTCCTAATTTTTTTACGTCTAACTTAGTCTACTTAGGTTTAAGAACGTGTAACTAGCCGGTCGTCTTACCAGAGGAAGAGAATGTTTCACCCGCATGGATATAAGTTTCACCGTGGTCGTAACATGGTTACCACCCCAAAGGTTGTCTGACCTCATCGGGTTGAGGCGTAAGAGCCGAATTTCCTGCCATTTGAGTGCGTGTAGAACAGAAGGTTGGCGAAAACTCAGGGACTACTTCAGACTCTCTGGAGTAATGGCAACCACTAGAGTTAATTGGGAGATCGTCAGCCAAGAAACACAGCAATCTAAGCCATCCATCAGAAATGGTTAATATGTACTAGTCCCGAAATATGATTACAATTTGTTAAAGTAACCATTCCCTTTTGCACCGGAGATGTTTTCTTCCATCTGACCTTCGAAACAATCTGTTTACCAGGAGGCCAACTCCATGTAACTACCAGCTAGTTTCTTGCTTATCAGCTCAGGAATTGTGCACACACAGAAAGCTGGTCAGCAACAGTTTAATCACTACGAACTATAGGGTGTTTGTCGACGCTCAACCGCGAACCCCTCTCAGAAGGTGGAAGACACCTACGAGTTGAAGTCGCACAAAAACAATCGCGCTTGCCCGATAGGCTTCGATAATGACAAAACACTTATCTTAGCTGGACTTTTCAGGATCCAGCTACATCTTTCTTATGGGTTACTGGCATGGATTCAAACGACTTTTTGCTAACTTCCGACATGCCGGCGCCGAATTTGGACTATGCCCTTTTGGAAAGATGTAGAAATCTAGTGCGCCAGTCATATTCCACTGACTCGTATCATTTCCTACCTAAGAGTCACAAACGCCCCCATTATATTCCAGTTTCCTGTTTGGTTCCTCATCATCATCATCGATAGCATGACATCAGGGTTCAACAGTGATGCTTGGCTGCGAACAACCATGATTTATATGAATGCCTTATTGTGAAGAAAAGAATAAAGGGGAAGGGACTTAGTGCTAGCTTACTACACTCATTCCGAGGTGCCCACATCTCCAGACACTCATTCAGTAAATCTGGATAGAACATCAAGAACGCCACTGACATCGATCAGCAGCCATATATTGCAGTGCCTTCAAACAGACTCAGTGGGGATCTCGCCGGCTTCATCCTGGAAGGCGAGTAGCACCGACAGCACCCAAAATTTTCGTAAACTCATTCATAACCTTCTGCCAAGTCAAAGGTTGGCCACCTCTCTGCTTCCGCCACTCTGAATTGGGCATGGAAAACAGCACTCACTTCGGCAGACGATGGTTTGGCAAACGCAACACATGTCCCAACCAACGCAGCTTCTGGTGCTGGACACATTTTTCCCCGTTGCACAGCCGAAAACTCGCTTTTTATTTACCTACTTACGCATTCTCCGACACCAACCAATACGAGATATAGTTCTGCGACAATGACTGTTGAATATCTGAAGACGTCTTATTTCCGCTGCCAAAACGGACCACGTCTCACAGCCATTCAATAAAACAGCCCGAAGTGCAGCCTTATACCCCCGTCCTTTGAGATTCAGGGATATACTGCTTTGACACCAGAGGTGTCTCAAATTAGCAAACGTGACCCGAGACTTGCAGATTCATGCATTGACCTCATCTATCACACTACAACCAGAACTAATACAACTTCCGAGGCACATAAAATGCAACACAACTTCGAGTGTCTTTCCCTGGATTGTGAGTAGTGTGTTCAGTGACTGCATGTCCACCAGCATGCGTTTACACTTGGTGGATGCAAGGTGCATACCAAAGGACGGAATGACTTTGGTCAGTTCATCCAAAAACACCTGCGCCTTCTCCTCCTCTTCGAAGACGAGAACGACGTCGTCTGCATATTCCAGGTTGACAAGGTTTTCGCCACACACTACTTGAATACTGGGGTTTTTGAGACTTTCCGACGTTCGTCTCATTATCTCGTCGATCACGAAATTTCATGGGAATGAAGAGATGCGCATCCCTGATGGACGCCGCTTTGTGTACAGGAAGCGTTTGGAGAGCTCCCCGTGTACCCTTGCATGTCCGAAAGACTGAGAAAACAAAGAACGTATTGTGTTCATAAATGCTCGGGGCATTCCTTGATGGGCAAGCGTGTTAAGAAGAACAGATCGGTCAGTCGAGTCGAATGCGCCTTGGAAATCCAGAAATACTAAAATTGTGGGTTGTTTGTACGTATGGCGTTTTTCTAGCACGTGAGAGAGTGTAAACATTTGGGCAACGCAATTGTGCTTGCAGTTCTCGATTCAGTGTTTCATGAGCCACCATAAGACGACAAAGCACCAGTGACGCCATCACTCTCGTTGCAACCGGGTTTAAGCAGATACACTTGTGGTTACCACACACACTACGAGCCCGTTTTTTGGAAATGCGCACTAGCACCGGCTCTCCTCAGTTGTCTAAGACAGTCTCGTTTTGCCAAATGCAGGGAAACAGACAAGCGCTGACTGAGGGTTTCAGCCCCATCTTTGAAAATGCGGGTGGGAGGTCATCCAGACCAGAAGCTTGGTGGCAGTTGAGAGAATGCCCATGTCCGTTCCATCTACGTTCACCGTCCAGAGTTATACGTCAGCTGTGGCAGCAGGTGGCCACGACATTTGTTGTTCTAAGTATTCGGCCCACCAGTCGAGGCGTTCTTCTTTATTCAAGATGGTCACTCCCTTCCGATTCTTGATGGTTTCACACACAAGTCGCAGCTGATAATAATCAGCTGAAATAACCTATGGACATTCGCGACTTTCTGGATCTCTTCCATTTACTTGGCTTTCGGTGTCCACCAGACTTCACGGAGATACGTGGTTCTGGAAAACGAAGGGAGAATCGACCCTGGAAGAGCACGTGTTCGGGATCCAAAAATGTGTTCCAAAACGGCCGACAAAGAGATATGAAGCAACTTTCGTCCTTGTGGACATTGAAGGCGGCCAGATAAACTGGGCGATGGGGCTTGAAGATTGATTTCGAGAGGCGTGAGGATTTTGGTTCCAGATGGTGCGCAGATGTTGTTTGCAAGACCGATGCAGGACAAACGGAGTCATCAGTCCTAAGTGCTGGGCCTACAATAAGACAGTTATTAATAGGGTGTTGAGAGGGGGAACAAAAAATATGTGAGAGAAAAAGAAGGGATGCATTAGCGGTAGCCTGTTTTCGCTTACCCGCACTGCTATATGCAGTGAGTAAGGCGATCCGGCTGATGGCACCGAGCGACGGCCGATGTGGCATGAGAGTAATGTCAGTTGTATATGTCATGGTTGTACGTGGGCTGGGATCTGCCAGGGCACCCACGTCTAGACAGGAGGACGATTGGGGTCCTTAACCAAAGCCGTTGGCTCAAACGTCTGAAAACAAGCCAGCAGTGTTGGGCTGGAAATGCAAGTACATTACCACTTTTACGGAACACGTCGCCACACATGTTCCAACCCTCAACCAGGAGGGCCAGGAGACTGTTTGTCAGACCTCTAACCATTGACCAACGTGGTATGAGAGACTCTGTGAATGTCGCGGGGACACCTCCCAGTATAGCTTAATGAGTCCCCGAGGTATACAAACCGTCATACCACGGTAAGGTCCAGTCTCTTCCTGACGGTCTTGATTGTTTACAGATTACTTGGAACAGCTGACAAACGTGGGAGAGTTCGTAGAATTCATGCTGAGTAACTCAAAAGCAATTTTACTGCCCGAATCTTTGCAAAAAACACGAACGCGCAACCTTGTGACCGGGATAATAGGTTAAAAGTAGCGGGGGGGTATAGGGTCTTAGTGTAAAAAGCCTCATGGCCTTAAGTAGAACGATAAAACCAAGGGCATTATAACAAATACACCTGAGCATTATGTCATATAAAACACCACCACTGCCATTGACCCCGCGTTATTTACGGGCCATACTCGACAAGAACACAACACACAACGACAGGTGGACTTTAGCTAGGCAGTCGTGCTAGAAATCGACAACATACGCGGCACTGCCATGTCCTGCAGGCTTTCTAATCACATACAAGCAGGATCACTTGCGAAGCTGCCAGAAAGCCGCGAAGATGCCACAGCACTCATTTTGACAGTAATCGCCCAAAGGGTTTTGAACAATGAGACACTGTAGCTAGCCATACCTGGAGCAACACTTGACAACGCCGAAGCAGGACAATAACTTGGCGGGCAAATGAAATCTGGAAGAGCGAAACTGTTTTCAGCGTGGTTGGTGAAGTGTTACGCAGTGTTACGCAGTGTTACGCAGTGTTACGCAGTGATGTACGCTTCAGATGGGCGTTTTCAATTTGACTTCGCTAGGAGCCCACCAGCCAAAACTTGCGTGTTCAGTTGACATGTTCAGAGTAGAAATACTGAGAATAGAGTGACGGCTAGAGGAAAGCGTCAGAATTTTGAAAGGCGATATAAGTTTGGCTCCAAAAAATAGTGGCAGAATTCCCTTGCAGGAAATTAGCACCGTTATAGCACAAATCAAATAATGCGTCCTCTGATGTAGTTTTGCAACTCGGATAAGCTCCCTTGAGTTGACTGTGAGCTGACAATGGACTCTAGAACAGTTCTAGTCCAACAACAGATACTCTGATATCCCGAATATCGTGCCAAACGAGATATGAGGCGACCTCTGTGCAACTTGGTCATTTGAAATATAACGTCATAATAAAGAGTTACATCAGCCTATCGTAAAATCCAGTTTAATTCACGTTGCGTTCAAATTGAACGTAAGGTTCGTTCAAGGGAATCTTGGAGAGTGTCGCTGTCTGGGGCGCCAGTAGAAGGACAGAACCGGTCGTCGGATGTAGAGAATTTTTCACGGGGTTATAAGTAGTGTTCCTCCAGGGTATACTTACTTTACGCAGGATAACATAGCTGGGATTATTCCCTGACAGGCGACAACCGTCCACGGCATATTCACACTCGTGCTTTCGTCAACAGCCAGCAACGACTTGCTGGCATTGTATCTGTAAGCGGTTAGTTTCGCAGCTGCTATCATAAGATTTGTCCACAGCATTGTTAATGGTGCTGTGGTTGTATCTAACTTTGCAGTTAGCCGACAGGAGTTTCATCAACCTACTGTTCTGCTGCTCAAAACTCGAATGAACCAAACGTTTATTCAGAATTGGCGTGTTTGTATCTGAAAATATTTTGTAGCTGAACCTCAAACGAAGCTAAGTGCACTTGACCCACATAAAATAAAACATTTCATGTGGATGCAAGCTTTGAGCAAAAGATAGATAGATAGATAGACAGACAGACAGACAGACAGACAGATAGACAGACTGACAGATAGACAGACAGACAGACAGACGGACGGACGGACGGCGGGAAGTGTCACCACATCGACGCCTAATTGCAGCGGGTTGTCAACTTCCTTTGATTCGATGAGCCCAAAATTCACACGGCTTTGAATAAACCGATGTGTCAGAGAATCCATCCTTTCGGTGAAGTCTAATATCACACCGACACCTTTTGAAATGTGTGAGAGTTACTCTGGCTATCGCGGGCCACGATGTGATTTCGGAAGCCGGATAAGTAAGGACAGGTAAATAATTCAGCTAATCTGAGTGCCCTAGCAGCAATGATAGGAGTTGCAGACAATAACCTTGGTGGGAAAACCCTGGTTTCGTAGGAGCGTCGAATTCACCACCAGCGCCTAGTTCCTAAATCGTGTCTACTTTCAAGATAGTCGTTCGTATTTCCCGAAACAGCACTGCAAACGGAATGTCAAACTGATTCGGGTGGAGTAATCCTGATTGACAAACCTTACCAATGATCTGAAACCAACGGGCTGTGTAATTTAAAAGTGTAACCATATCATTATTTCAAACTCAAATGCTTTCTGGAGGCTTGCGGGTTCTCTTGGTGCACAAACACAGACCGGTAAATTCTACAATATGCTGAGGAATCGAATAGGTACCTAAGATGTTGGATGCCTTAGAAACAGACAACGTCTGGGCAGGTTAGGAATGACAATGTTATACCATTATTCAGGCTGTGAAAATCTAGTCACCGCCATCCAGCTTTCCAGGCTGGCTCGTTGTTCTAAACCTACAAATAATTGAAGTGGCTAACTTTATTGATACCACCGAAACAACATTAACGCCTCGCCGGTCTGAGCAGTTCCAGTTCTTATACCCAGTGTGTAAATTGAATCAACAGCTGACTTTGATGGAGATGCTTTCTGAGACACGTAGTTGGAATACGCGGCGGCAACTTGACTATTGTTACTCGGACAAAGTTTGCTTCCACCCACATGTTTGTTGTTTTCCGAGGCTTTTTACCGTATGTTATATCCGCAAACCAGAGCTGGAAAATGTTTGAAGGGTATATACTAAACTATCAGATGGACTGCTTTATTGATTTTCCGGCGATTGATTTTCCGAAAGCCTGCAAGTCGAGCTGCGTAAGTCTGATGTGGATTGATATCCAACTTAACAGAGCTTGCTAACTCAATATTTGGGTGAATGTGCTCAGCCGCCGGGTCTCGATTTTATTGTTACAATTATTATTATATCAGGTTCCCAATCGCCAAGGGTATTGAAGAAATGCAAAACGTCAGTTGGGCTCAAATTATTATGAAAATAAATGCTTCGTGGATGATTGATTGCGAGCATAGTTTGGGCTGATTTTATCTTAGTGGCACACGAAAAAAGTGCGACTTGGAGCATGGTTATGGAGGAATTGTTCGAGTTTCACCCTACAGAATTCTTTAGATTCCATGAAGAGTCTCCCGCCACATTCGTCCAGCGCCTGCCTAATCTACGGTTATTTTCGAAACCTGATCACTACCAGTTTGTTGGATCATCATCTCAGATGTAATCAAACACTAATCTAATACTGATATGATACAATACTAACGGCATGTCTCTACCTAAAAGCACTCAGTCCACATACTTATGCATGAGGACTTACCCTAGTTGTCCAACATCTGAGTGAATCGATTGCCATGAGTGTCTTCCTATCCAATTTGGGGTTTACGCACACTGGCCGTTGAAAACACATGGTGTGTTAGAATGATGGGTAATAATAACGCATCGGTCAATTCTTTATACGTCGGTCTCGCTTAACTTGACGTGAACTCTGCCAGATCAAACTGACTAAACCGGCCAAAAACGTTGCTTGCGTGCATCAAAGAACAGAGGAAACACGGGAATTCTGCTAGATTACCGTTATACCTTGGTGAAACCTTTTCGAAATGGAGTGATCCTGACTGCGCTTTACACAAACCAAACATTCTCAGATCTCTTCAGGTAATTTCACTACAAACGGGTTGTTCGTCCAGTTTCTTGAAAGAACCCTACTGACAAGTTTATTGAAAACGCTTTCATGCTGTGTTACGAAACACGCTCATTTTTAGAGCAAGTTGGATTCACTTAGAACATATGGTTAGTTGAAACTCAGGAACTGCGCTTACCTGATTAGACTGAAGAAGCTGGAACCCTGTCTTGAGATGTCGACGGGGTTTCATAAACCTCATCCTTTATGTGTTCCATAGAAACACTCTACTGCAAGGTCACTGGTGCTTCAGAATTTCAGTGACTGCTGAAACTGAAGCGTTTAGTTTTCTAAGAAGTCCAAACATAATTATTCACCTCAAAATTACCAAATTGCGATATAAAATTATGATTGACAACAGGCGGACTGCTCTATCATCTCGTTAGTACAAGCGCGTGTCAGCTATTAAGTAGGTTGTCTAACTATCCAGTCATCTTTCTGCTTACCGGCCCAACTGTTGATGGCTCAACTTTTCCATCTTTCTGTTTTCTTATTCTCTCGGCATATCCATCAATCTACGTATTTATTTGTCTATCCATTCTATCTATTTGTCTATCTATCTATCTATCTATCTATCTATCTATCTATCTATCTATCTATCTATCTATCTATCTATCTATCTATCTATCTATCTATCTATCTATCTATCTATCTATCTATCTATCTATCTATCTATCTATCTATCTATCTATCTATCTATCTATCTATCTATCTATCTATCTATCTATCTATCTATCTATCTATCTATCTATCTATCTATCTATCTATCTATCTATCTATCTATCTATCTATCTATCTATCTATCTATCTATCTATCTATCTATCTATCTATCTATCTATCTGTGTATCTATGAGTCGATTTGTATATCTGTCTACCTCTGTTGTTATATTTATACCTAATCCTCTAAAAATCCGACGCTGTGTATTTCTGTCTTTTGGCCTTTAGTTGCAGGGTAAGGAGCCAACATCATTACTTCGGCGAGGGATAAGATGTAACACATCCCGAATACCTTGTGGATATGAGGTAGGAAAGAAATCTTGTCAAGTGTCTAGCGAACAGAGCCCGAGGGTCCTACGCAGGTGACAACTTGGATGTAAGATGGACGCACACTTGTCGAAAAAGTATATCTGGAATGTTTACCACAATATATTCCAACCAGTGGCTTGAGATGGAAGAAGGCTGCAGCCCGTCATTCTGAAGACGGTTATCTACTTTAAGCTCCCTCAGATGTGACAGTTCTTCTGAAACAATTACATGGGATTTAGCGACTTCATGGGAAGCACTTCTTGTGACGCTTAGTTTGGGATGTGCTTCTGCAATCTTGAGGCTTTTAGCACAGTCATTAGGAACAGGGGTACCTGCGCACGCGCCTTACGAAATGATTTATTCATTTTTTGGGAGTTTTCCGCAAGCTGCGTACGCCAGACGACTCCGGACCTACATGGAACGATTACAGAGTAAATGACGTCAATCAGAGATATCGGGGGCCTGAAGCAAATGACCGGAGAAACTGCGGATCACATGGTCGGGTGACACGTACAAATGCGTCGAGCGTGATCAGATAGTTCCAAGGCTGTTAGGCAGAGCATAACTGCAGATGAAAAGGTAATTGTCATTTATCTACGTCAGAAATTCCTGTCATTTGGAGGACTGTGTGAAACTTGGAAAGTGTCTTGGTTAACCACTGATGGTACTTGAGGGATCCCGGATGAATGACTTAAATGTCACCCTTTTTTCACACAGTGCCACCTCGTCTGCTTCCGTGCAAATTTTTTAAAAGACTATTCCATTTAAAACTGCAGTGTTGCTTCTAAAATTTATCGGAAGTAAATTTTACGTTGCCGGCAAGTATCTAACGATTATTAACCCAAATAATATTAAGAATGACTTTGGGTTACTGGACATGCCTAGATATGCCACTCACCAGGACCAAATGCGACAGCTGAAAGGCTGAATTTTACTGATGAAAACGCAACTTATTTTAAGATACAATGGCGGTTTAAGAAACGTAGCTAACTAGTTTCTTTGCTGTATGGCCCAGCTTTTGGAAAGGTGGTTAATAAAATTTTTCGTGGACTCTGGGGCAACGATGAAAAATTTGCCTTTGACTTTTCCAGGCTTTTTATGCACCGATGTTCTTGTCTTGTTTACCAAAACCTAAGGCAACTGCAAAATATTCTCGGGTTTCGCTAGTTGAAACGGAATTTTTGACAGTTGTTTTCTATTAAAAACTTGTGTATTAAAATGCAGCTTTTTCCATGTCGATGTTAAACCCCAAATCGGACTATGCTTATGGGTACCCACATGTGCGATTTGTGCTGAGACATCTATGCTAACGCTGCAGACCTTGCAGCCCACCACGGCCCGGGAATTTGGTGAATACATAGGAAATTCGGCCTGATGCACGCCAACTGACAGAATTGCAATTCAGAATGCTCTGGCTGAGTGAAACACCACACGCTTATGTGGAACAATACATTTGCACGTGCAACGCTGTAATGTAAATATTGAGTGGTGTTCACAAGAGAAGTCCACCGTTGGGAAAATTGCTCAGTAACTCAGTCAAAGTACAACGTTTTGTTGATTACTGTTAGAGGTTGAACAATGGGGAAAAGTAGTTCGTGGTAATACTGGACTAAGTGGCATAATACAAGCGACCGATCTGGTAAGAGCTGAAATTGTAGCGAATGAATATCTTGTAAGTTCATCAGTTTGTGAGGCTAGTGAGTGATGAGTGGAAATAATACTGAAAACGAATACTCAATGACCCCGGAAAACTACGTCCCTAAAGTTCGGGTTCTTTAAATGACATCAAGTTTACATATTGTCACTCTTACATGAGCTTTGTTATCGTATAATGGCAGTCATTTATTAAGCTTGCCGGCCCTTAGTCCAGGCCCCAAGATAGTTGGAAATGTTTGTGGATTCCCGGCTGCATGGGTGTTTGATGATAACTACATCTTCCGTGTAATCAAAAAACTGAAAACGAAATATGCGGTGCCCAAACAAATGGAGATGTTTTTTAAAACCAGACAAAAAGAGAAATTGGTTCACTATCCCACAAACTGCCAGACCGGCTGGTTCCAAATAACTGTTAGAATGATCAGAAATGCATTGGTCTGCAGATTTGCCTCAAGCGGAAAAAGTAAACGCATTAAACAAATAAATATTACACTCACTGGCACTGCCAACATTCTAAATGTACACTTTCGACTTAAATTAATCTCGCTGGAGTTGTAATCCATCTCCTACGAGAGCCTAATTTCCTAACTGGAAAACGCTTGTCTTTCAGAGGCTTCAATGTCTGCTGCAAATCTAACGCAAAGCATTTCTGACAAATCCTTGCACCCCTCTTCATCTGTTTATGAGTAGTTGATTTTTGGCTTCCCGAATTTCAGAGTTTTGGCTAGCCATCCAGAATACTGGCCACATAAAACAGCTTTCCCATTGAATACGTATCAGCTTGATGAGAATAAGTCACGATTCAATGGGTTTTCCTCAATCCGAAATGGGGAGGTTTTTGTGTATGATCGTAAACTCACTCATCTAAAGTGTCTCCATTCAGTGAAAATCCATAAAAGCTATTGTGATTTGCTCATAGCATAGTTTGCAAGGTGGATCCCCAGGCGACCACCAGAAAACAATTAGAGAGTGTTTCGGTCAACCGTCAGAACGTTCACTCCTAATGGATGCTTTGCTTTCATTGGAGTGAAACAAGAAAGGCTGGTTTAAGTTGAACGGAGTTTGCAAACAGTCATTTATATTTATTTATTTATTTATTTATTTATTTATTTATTTATTTATTTATTTAGTGCATTTGTTGTCTGCTAATCAGGTGGAGTTGAGCTGTGTGCCGAGCTTGGCAACTGTATTGCAAACATTTCGTCACTATGCGCGGAGACAATTTCAGTGCACGGAAATATTTGAAAGCCCACTGCCAAGCTCGGCGAACAACTGCCAACTGCCACCTGATCACAAGCCAATTAACCCAAACGAACTATCAATATTTTGACACACTGCCAAATTAGTGCATCATTAATTACGTAACGGTACACTGGTCAAACGCAAGTCAGTTGCCGGAGTATGTTATTCACCCCTGAAACTAGGAGAACTAGCCAAATAGTTTTATCGATTTGTTACATTCGTATTTATTTCTCCACATTCTTATCTGAAAAATAGCTGTTCTAAGTAAGTTGAATTCGGCAAAATCTTCGAGTGTTTTCCACATGTTACGGCTTCGCTCGTGTTCTCCTGCTGTTGTCAATCGGAATAGGTTGGATTGTAGAAAGACGTTGCAACCAACGAATAACAGGTAGTTGTCGAATATAGTAAGAACACAAAGAATGATGGAGGTAAGTACATCGTATTGTTAGCCGGAGGAAACCGGTTTTCGGTAGCTCTCAAGACTAAGTTTATCACGTGGTTGCGGCTCGGCAAACCACAGAACGCATTAATTTCGCTGGCGAAGAAAGTTAGTGAACACGGTTATTGGATTCTTTCGACGGCTTATGCAGAACAGAATTGCAGTCAGACAGACAGGCGATGCTCGTCTATTAATGAAGAAATTGCACGGTTTTGACTCCAGACTCGTCTTACTCATAAACGTGGTCATTTAGCTGAAATCTGAGCTACCTAAATGTTTTATTTGTAAACTCCTGCAGGACGTTCGTTTGCTGAATTTGGGGAGAAATTTTTCGACCTTTTGAAGTAGACAGTTTTTTTCTGACAGGACACATGCGCCTGAGGCCTATCATAAACTGGCAATGTTTTGGAATATAGGTAGCTCGGGTGCGCTGCTTGGTTGTTGGTCTGTTCGCCGAGCTTGGCAGTTGGATTGCAAACGTTTCATCACCAATCGAGGTGACATCGTCAGTGCGGGGTTGAGTGACGCACTGACGATGTCACCTCGATTGGTGATGAAACGTTTGCAATCCTACTGCCGAGCTTGGCGAACAGACCAACAATTAAGACTATCATAAACGTTTGACTGGGTCCTCCATTAAGAATAAAATTGCCAAATGATATAATTCGCCTAGGTAATGCTCCGTTTTGCTGTTTTACACATCTGTGCAGCGCGGTTGGTCAGCTTCCACGATTGGGTCTTGTAGTCGAAATTTTTCGAGTCGAACCTAGGAGCCACTCACAGTATATGTATACGCAAATGTATACTGTTCTCAAGCCAAACAGCGAACGCGTTTATTAGTGCTATTCTGGATGGTTTGCTGTTAGTAGGAATCAACCAAATGTAGGAAGGGAGGCTTTTTCCTTCTACTGGATACAGCGGACTTGACGGAGGCACGTTTGTTCCGTATTCCTGTACGTGTGAACACATTGAGCAATGGACGGGTCATATGCTCGGTAATGCAGGCGCTCTCCTTGCACTAAACTGGTGAACTGAACTCACCTGTAAACTAACTTGAAGTTACTGGGAAACCCAATACGCTGAATCTCTTGCTCATGGTATTCCTTCCGAAAGTGTTGTTCAAGTCCGCCCCACGTTTCAGCTAGCACAATATACGAGGTATCTGAGCCTTCTTCCGTATAGTTTCACTTACCACATACTAAGTGTATTGTATCATGGCAAGTGTCCCAAGATGTTGTGTGTACGCGGGATATTTGTCCTTTTTTACCAGTAGGTTTCCATATTCTAAAATGCTCGTTTCGCAGTCGTTCCCCATCCTTTCGATACCTGTTTTTTCAGATTAGGTTGCCGTCAAAATATATATTTCAAGGGCAGGTTTAATGAACATGCTCCGGTACTCATATGTGGTTGCACTAACCGGATGATGGTTTGTATGCATTGTGCAACACACGTCTTGGTGGTTAGGTTGATCAAAATTGTCTGACAAACTTTTCTAAGTCAAGTTGGTCATCAAACGTTGCCATCACTATTTAGATGAACACTATGGATTACCATGTCTCCAACGTCAGATGCTTTTATTTGAGAAATATATGACCGCTAAGAATACAAGGTGAAAAAGAGCGTTTCTGGGGTTAAACTACCTAGGACATGGGTCAGGTCTTGGTGAGGTCAAAAACCACAGAAGAGTAAAATGAAAATTGATAAGCAACATAGAAGTGTCAGTTCTGTCAAATGCAAACCTTAAAAAGCTGAAATGCCAACAGTAAACTGCACGATATACTCAGTTTTTAAGAAGGACGGCGGAAAATGAATATACGTGGTGTTGAACCACCAGTTTGCTCAGACCGTAGCCAGGAATCTTCACTACCTGATAGTTGCCCCGAGCTATCCAAATATATTTTTAATTCTGTTTGATTCTAATAAACATCAGGCCCGTGAAACCTAGAGATGATGATGTCAACTCTAAAGACTCGTCGTGTTTAGTTCCACAGTTATCACCCAGGTACAAGAAGATCTGCTATGTCGCAATGATCAACAATTTTTCACCATTCAGCGTAGTGCCACGTGGCCACTAAAAACACATGCGCAATTGGTTGCATTTACCAGAAGAGTAAATTTTAGTAATTATTTCGGCAATCGCCAAAGCCCCCTAAATGTACCCCCCGTGTACAAAGAGTTTTGCATATAGTCAGATGAAAGCTATTCAAAATTACTTTCCTTTGTCCTTTGAGAACCAACTTTGAAATCAGTTTTGATTACATATTTTGAAGCGTATGTAATTTGTGCTTATCCTGACAATAATTGGAACGAATTCAATTAACTGTGGGCTCACGGTGGAGACAATTCTGAGGGCTTTGTTGAACTTCAGAAGTTTCCTTCCTATTTGAATTGGGTGAATTTTTGTATGAGGCTGAAAACTTTGCTCGTTCTTCCAAAATTTTTAGCTCTCGATTTGCGTGAGTACTTTTCGTGCTTTTCCGAAAAGGCTAGTTAGTGAAAAAAACAGTTTGCACCGAAAGTTACACACACTGACTGCGTTTTTCAGAATTTCGCAGATATCAACATGGCTCAGATGCTCACAAAAAGTCAGTATAAAACCTTCAAGTTGCAGTCACTCATTTCTGGCGAGTGACACAATCTTATCGGAAGAATCCAAAGGATCCTGCTGAATTTCACATACGCAAACTGTACGATCTTCGTTGTCATAAGCGTCCTTGGTATCTGTTCAACAAACATTGTCAAATTGTGTGAAAACACTGTGAATTCAAATGCGTAAACGTTTTGGCTCGCCTACAGCTACTTGAGACGCGTAATGAAAATTTAAATTTGTTGTCACGGGGTTGAGTTGATAGAGAACGGTTAGAGGCCTTCCGGGCATGTTTCAGACACGGACGGCCAACAGTGTTTGAGTAGCTAGACGCCTTGATAGACAGATAAAATACGAGCGGTTCGCACTGCGATGAGATACGACTTCCGAGAAGAACGCAAAGATGGTGGCTGAGGATATAGATCGAAAGCTAGTGTCCGGGAGACCAGGCGTTTGCTGCAACCAGTTAACTGTTCCAAATGGGACATTTATCTCATTTGTTTGTCTGAAAAAACACAGTGAGACTGGTGACGTTGGGATATTATTTTACTATGGAGTAACCGGATGAATTAAGAGTTTTACCTTTAGGTGGACAGCTGTAAAATCTGGTTCTTGCGATACAGTACACTGTGGAAGGTTTAATCGCGTAGAAGAAATGAGAGCTCATTATTGACATATAACCGCAAAAACACATGCTTTCCATCACTCATGTCATCCATCTGATAGCGTGATTTATTATACTTCCATCCAATAAACGTAGAAAATGTTTAAGGGACGACGAATTCGGAAAATTAATTAATTTAGGGATGAAGTAATTTATTATTTACCAACTATCACTCAAGTCAAGTCGCAGCTGGGTACGTTTCAGTTGAGGTGGTATTATCAAAATAAGTAATTACTACTACCAATACGATAGTAGTCTTTCTGTATCAATCTAAATTAAGCAAGAAATGTGTTTCTATTGAGATTTTTCTACTTTATTGTACAGATTGAAAAGATAAAACTGAGTTCTTCACAATATTTTGTACAGCAATTTTAAGCAAATTGGCAACGTTTTTTACCGCCGTAAAAGAAACTACAAGTTTCACGGGGATTTGTAAATACTAGATAATTTTACTCTA
Source organism: Opisthorchis felineus (assembly GCA_004794785.1). Lineage (NCBI taxonomy): Eukaryota > Metazoa > Platyhelminthes > Trematoda > Opisthorchiida > Opisthorchiidae > Opisthorchis > Opisthorchis felineus. The sequence goes on from SJOL01006514.1 coordinate 343,006, forward strand.
GACGGCTGGCTGAAATGGTGGGGAAAACAAATGTGCGCAAAAAATGTTGCTTTGCTCAATACGTTTATGAAGAATTGCGCGACTGCTCAATAAATCAGGGAGAAAAAACGTTTTTGAGTTCAAAAATCCTAGCCACCTCAAGAAACGGGCTAGATTACCTGAGCATGGGAAATCACGCCAGATGGTGTCGATATTAAAAGGGTCGAAGGACCACGCTGCATTCTGATTTTTTAAGTTGCTTCTCAGACATGTAAGTGCTGTTGCGGATAGGTGAAATACATGTTCACATGTATGTCCATGTCGCACACAGTCATGGGCAGCCGATTCATCATGACATTTGCTGTGTGGTTCTACACGTAATGACGGGTTTCTAGGAAAAATGTTTCTTCCAGCGCGGAGAAAGTCCCGTGATTCTGTTCCTCTAAGTTTCGGAGCTAGATGACATGCCAGCGTATAGAATCTGAATGTATTTTGTATTCTGCGGTTTGCCACAATTCCAAACCCCACTCACCGAGGTCTTTGGATGCACTGGAGAGGGGTTTTGCGCATTCAAAATATTTTACAGTACCAGATGATCAAACTGGTTAAGCGCAGAACTTTGAGGGTCAGCCTATCATATGTTTGTATTGACATGTGCCCCAAAAGTTCTAATGGAGCCACATTTTTCTACCTATGGCTAATTGGAACTTGATTAGTTGGCGCTGGGCGCCTACTGACAGTTGAACTTTCATTCAAATTCTCTGCAGTAAAACATTGCTCCCTGCTGCCTGATGCGTTTGTGGCAATACGAAAACACTGAACTGCAACTGACCCTCATTATCAGTTTGTATTCCAGGACAAGACAATGCACTCGTTGTATTAATGTTCCATAAGCACATTTTGGACGCACCTGAGCTATCATGTCTGAACGGAATAACACATTTCCAAATGACTCATCCATGGTGACTCAGTTATTTAATTTAGCCTCATTCACCGGCCGTTGAAGGATCTTTATCAATGATAGCATTATACAAAGATGGAGTGAAAACACAGAACTTTTCGTTGTGATGGCAGGAGAACTCTTTCACATTAAATCACCTAATTAGGGGTTTGATCTGTCTCCAAACTGCCGCTAGTGTTTAGTGTTATCGCACCTTCATAACGTCGGTGCTTTCCAAAATGTTGAGCACAGGTCTAGAGCATTTAAAGCCTCAGTGTACAAATAACTCAATCACAAGCAGCAATTGGAAACGAAATGAGCTTTCCCAAAATAGCTCCAGTGAAACCGCGCTAAGCATCTTTGTGCGCACTTTAGAGGGCACTGTTGAAGCCCATGCTAGGTTAGCTGCAATTTGGCATCCCACAGTGTTGCTGAGTATGCAAGAAGTCACATCAGATTTTGCGTGTTTTTTCACCTCAGCAGAAATTGCTTGTTAGAATTAGGCTTTAAGGTTGGAAAAATACTGGAACTACATGCTTGTAAATTTGAACTAGTGTAGACCGTTTCAACCAGTTCAGCGGAAAATATGCCGCCCTAAAACCCCAAATATTCTTGCTTTGATCCGTCGGTTTTTTGGCATTTCACTGAACCTACTCAGCGTGTTCTACAACGGCGACTACCAAGTCTATCTTAGACTGTGGCTCACTCCAACCACATTCGGAGGTACGACAATTAAGTAACCAGTCAGAGGGGAACACATGTTGGATATGCAGGATGCACCACGTTCACCGACAGTTCTCATTATAAATTGATAGTCTGATCATCAGAAACCCTGCAAACGCAGTTCCGATTTTTATAAACAGTAAAGTGTACACGGCAAACGATCAACTACGAGCCTGGTTAGAACACACTTCTCATAAAATTGTTGAATGACAAGGACCAGTTTTGCCCTTCTGCTGGTCCATCGAATAAGTACGGTTCTCTAATTTTCGTCAACCTTGCACTTCACCTGAACCCTTACTGAGCACGATTCGCGCAGTACACTCACACACGTGCACGCTAATCGCAGCTGAAACACTCGTTTATGAGGTTCTTCCTTAACTGCATGTGCCGCACAAAGGTCGCCTCACCTTTCAGTCGCTAGGTCACCCAAAACAGCACAGGGTGTTGTCTAGCTGGAAGATATTGTCCATAGAATTCCTGAAGAATCTTCAGGAGCCTACCACAATCTCATAAGGTAGGCACGGTCCACGAGTTTCCGTCAACCTGATGCTCTACGTAAGGTTCAGCCAAATACTTTTCAATAGTTTCCAAACCAATTTGTTATGAAATTGGTTGGATTTCACTAATCGTCTGTCCGTATATTCACCGCGGTTGATGCAAAGTGTATGTTTGTAAGCTGGAATGAAATGTGGAGAATTAAAGGAGTGATTGCTTACGACTGCCATCCTGAGATTTGTTGACTGACATTGGTGACATTGCAAGTCGTTTTGGCATTGCTGCGCGAGAAAAGCTTGGGAATGCGTAGCTCAACCTATCATATGACTGAAAGATATTCTGTCAGTTTAGCATACTCGCTGGCAGGAAGCCAGAGAGTAGATTCAAAAAGACCAGGAGAATGGAAGGAAACTTCTTTTTCACCGTAGGACTTTTGATTGAAGGTGTCTTTGAAGAAAAAAGCTAGTCTCGTCGAGTAGTTTTATGCCCATCAGTTCAGCGCCAATACCACTTTTGAAAGTCAAGCTTAGACAAACTTCTTCGTTTCCCAGAGTCCTGTAGGACTAAGCTCAGTAGTTTGTGATATGTCGCGATGAAATAACTAATCGGAAGTGGATTCTGAAACTTTGATGTTTCTAGCATACATGATTTGCGCATACTTGGTTCCAGTTAGTCGTTCAGGCTGCATTTCTGACCGAGAACGACAACATTTTGAGGATGAGCGTACTGTTCCGTCTTTCCGCCCTTCGCTGTACGCTCCTCTTCGAATTGACCCAGCTGGATCTTTGGTCCATTTTACAACTCAGAAGGGCTTCGTTTGTCAGCCTGTTACTCCAAACGGTTTGTTTTTATAAACCTGATAGAATATCCTGTTAACTTCGGGCATATCCCGTTGACCAACCGCTTCCATACTGAGATTTTGCCATGATGTTCCTTAGTGTATCAGTTTCTGTTTGTCGTTAACACACGAGCGACTTTGGCTGAATCTTGATGTCAATGCCATAGCATCCTACTTCCTAAGATGAAACCGTTGGGAAGCCGTCCATGGAGATGAATAAATCGCCACGTGACTGTTTCATCCGTAATGGATATTACGATCTCAACTGCGTCAATGCGACTTATTCACAGGGACACTCGAGCAAGTTGGTGGTATCAATTTATGCCTGTTATCAACAGTTGAAAAACAATGTCTGCGAAATACGGACAATCTAATTTAAAACGCTGACCAAGACAGAACTAGAGCAAACGCGCATCGATGAGTGTTCGGTAGTTTATGCATCTTTGTATACAGACATGTGCGCACCCCACATTTGAACCCAAATTTTACTGTTATCTGAACTAATCGTTCGTTCGCCAGAGTTCAAAATTCAAGCAATCTATCTGAACGGCTTTCACCATCCAAGTGGACAGGAGTCCCGGTAAGAGGACAATGCAGTCCGCAAGGAATAACAAGTTGAATTTAAAACAAACCTTCGTAGTACTGTGAAGCTCGCTACAGAGAAGGCTGCATAGGCGACTGTATACTTTATTGTTTTTAAAACATATACGATATTTTGGAGCAGTTTAAACAGTACTCGAGTCGCAGAATGATGTTGAGATCCATGTGAACACAGTAAAGTTTGATGACCCTGGTTTATGTGCTATTAGCCGTCATGAAGGACACCTGCATTTTGACGGATCTCACAATGTTTATCGAATCCGATCACAGGCGAAAGTGTAAAGCTATATTTTGACAAAAGCATTTTGACGCAACACAAGAAAAGTCGGGTGATTTTTATCTAGGACACCGAATACAGGCGTGGACAACTTGACCCCACAAATCTTAAAAAGTTTTAGTTCATTTACCAATTCAGTCAGTTATTTCAGCGTAAAAGCGAGCCAAAAATCTTATTGGTGGATTCATAACCGGTTGGCTGACAGTTTCCAGATTGACCTGGGGCATCGGAACAAGCTGACGGAAACCAAAGCACAATGGGCAATACCATATATGATTTGCTTTGAGATGCGTGTGCACCCATCCGCACACCCCTTACCCGACGCACTCAACTCGAGGACACAAGATCCAGTAAAGACTAGGGATACAGGAGTAAACAGTTCAAAAGCCACGGTCAAGCCTTACCGGTTGCCCATAGCTGTCGATTTAGTTGAGTCCCACGGTGCATGGAAACGGCCATCTTATGGCCCGCGCCACACTAGAAATGCCTCTTCAACAAAAACATGGCTAGACAGTGCTGTCCACCATTCAGCTATATCTGTACAACGATGGTCAAAGGGCACTGTTCTCCAGCATGAGTGTAGATCTAACACTCCTGAATTTTCGGGGTATTAGAGCAGATCTCTTACAGATGAATATGCAAAACATATCTAAAGTAACAGAATACATTGTATCACCACTCAAAACACTATAGCATGATGCAGTG
>SJOL01006514.1:359784-375982 GCA_004794785.1 Opisthorchis felineus
TCTAACCTGTGTGAACATTCCATTTTCCGTACATGACAGATATATGTTAACTGAAAGGTACTCGTGGTAAACCCGAACAACCTCCAACTTTTATCCAATGAATTAAAGCATTCTGTTCCTTATTAGGCTGTTGCCGTAGCAAGAAAAAAACGTTAGCAGATTCTCTAGATTCATCTGCCAGGTTGAAGCTGACATACCACACAACCACAACAGTATTTATAGAGTTACCACGGAATTTTCCGCAGAATAACCCTGGAGTCTTTGTGGTGGCACGAGAAAAACCCAGTAAAACTACTCTATCACTGTCGGCTCGCATCTCGACCAATGAGTGCGTGCCTTCGTACGATCCGCAACCATCTCGTGGCACATTCGTTCAGTCTATGCGATTTTCCTTCATTTAGATCGGCTCAACTGCGGGCAGTAATGAAGTCCTTTCAGGTGGCTTTTTTGTGGCCGTAGTTCATAGGTGAGAAACTCCAGCACTTCTGTTGTTTCCTGGGTTTTTGGGGTAAACATCGTGGGCATTGCTACATCATTTGGCCCTCGCTTGGTGCTACCGACATCGAATGCATTACAAACACATCTAAACGAGGCTTCATCCTCTAGGCTTTCAGACCAAAGAGTGATTGGGTGGTGATGAAAGTTTTTCAGTAGTACTGTAGTCAGTTTTTATTAGTATTTTGGTTGTCATTCCATAGACGTTTCCATTGGAATGCAATTCTCCTTGACTCCCTGGCTTCGAACCATTTTGCTAAAGGATAAAATGTTCCAATATGGAAACCCTGTCACCGTCCATATGCCGTTTTTAAAGGGGCTTCACTTTCGATAGCCATTAGCTGCAGAGTTGACCTGTCCTCAATCAAAGAATGGTGAATTTAATTCAACGTGCTTACTGCATTTTTTGTTTTATTTCTAAGCAACTACTTCTTACATCTTTCCCAAGAAGAATTGTGAAGTGCAACACACTTTTACGTCACCAGGTCCCCAATAAAAAAACAGCAACAATCTACACACCCATTGGAGGGTTCCTTTAATCTTGGACTCTGACATGTACAAGACCGGTCCTTGATCTCCATCAGCCATTCCAACATGCTGCTCAAACTTGCTTGATCCACACTACTGATAAAGAAACAGTAGCCCAAATATTATGTTATTCCATCCACTGATTATCCGCAATCGTGTTTTTGTGGTGAGGGAAATTCCTTGCAAGAACTGCTCCAAATGTTTGTGATTCGCACCACTGATTAACTACTCAGAATGAAGGAATGTTTCCATTTTGTTTAGTTCATTTATCTGCTTTCGGTTATCAGTGGTTGTTTGCGAGAATTCAGAGCCCATCTGCCCGCCACACTTGTTTGAACAGAATTTTGCTGTCCAGAAGCCAAATTCTGGATAGTCCATTCCGGTGTAGACAAGCATTAGACTATAATCCGGCTTCTGAGGCGCTTATCGGTGGTGCATATCGTTTGTCAGACCGTAGCAGTTCGAGTCAGTAACATGCCACCCAACTGCTTTAGGTCCATTCCACGAGCACAGGTTGAAGGAAAGTCAAAGTATTCCGCTTGAACACCTTGTGTGGCTTGGAATGTGACAGGGAGAACTTTCTTTTGTATCGAACTATACGCCTTGTTTTCAGAACGTTCAGTCAGGAGTAGTCGCACGTGACTGTTTTATTTTTCCAGTTTTCCGCTGAACAATGCTGGGTATAAGGGGAATTGGTGCTCTACTCCGGGTTAAATTTTAGCGTGCTTAGGAATACAACTTTGAAGTGCCGGGTAGTTTGTCATTCTTTTCAATTTTAAAGAGGCATTCTTAAATATTGAGGACCTGGACTGGAACGGACATTATATCCATACAAAGTTGTCCGGCTAAATGAAGAACAACTGGTGGCGGTTGCGCGATATGTAAAGTTAATCACTCCGTTTTGTTGGGTAAGAAGCCATCTGAAAATATTAGTGCTTTGACCAAACGAGTAAGCGAACTAAATGAAAAATTAAAACAATTTCAAGTATACAGAACAACAACAGCTAAACATACCGACCTAACACGATTGTGACCTTGAATATACAGGTTTTATGTCTGCGAGAGGCAAGCTTTCTTTTAGGTACCTATTTCTATTACGTGTTTTCTAATATTCTGTATAACCTAGATTGTTAAGCTATGCGGATTTATCCGGAAATGAACAAATTTCCTTAACTCCCCGGGTGCAACGACTACTGGAAAGCAGTATTTTTGCATCAATATAAAGGCCTCTGTTTCTAGAGAGTGGCGTTCAAAATCTGAGAGGCTGAACAAACCACTGTAGAGGTCACCCAACATAACACAAAACTAGCCGCCACGTCAACTGTTCATCCATTAAGAGGGGATGTGCGCAAGCAGCATAGGTGCATATGTGCGATTCCTCGGGCGCCCACCCAGGTGGCAGGAAATGAGATGCCGTAAGTTTGAGTTCTGTCCTAACTTTTACATGCAGTATGAATGCTTGGATCCACAACTGGGGCGCTCATTGAGTCATTTCGTGTGCTCAATGTGTGCTGTTCCCAGCTGCAATGTACACTATGGTTACGGTGGTATTTTGTTCCTGTGAAATAAAATCTTTGTCAAAGTTCACAACGTCGGACTTCTGGAAAAGGCAGTCAACTGTGTATTCAGAGATCAACAATCCTTTAAAATTACCCAGCAAATTAAATTTTTATAACATTTCCGTGGAACGTAGGCTTTCTTTGTTACAGAGTCTATCGAGAGAGTTATTGCAAGATGTCTGTTGTGCTTTTATTCTAATGCATTATCACAATTTATGCGTATATTGCTTTTCCACTCCCCATTAGCGAGCCAAGAAGGTGAGCAATTATACATGTATTAGTAAGCCGCCAAACCGAATTCTTATTTTTTCGGTTACGCATGCCGAAACTTCTCAGTGTAAACCAATTCCATCAGTGTTGGTTATTTAAATTTCGCCCGCTTGCAGTACTTGGTAAGCCAATTTTATTATTACTGTCCGTATGCTCTTTTCGTAAACGAAGCTCTTTCCTTCTCTCCTGAGAGGTTTAAATTTTCCAATGTCTAACTTCTTGCGTTGGTGCTTTCACGCTAACTGACGGTATGGTTTTCTGACTAATGAAGTGGCAAAACGCAGCATTATGTTAGGATCACCGGATATCGGACTATTGCAGACCAGACAGCAACAATGTCTTGGAAAGCGGAGAAGAACGCCTATTGGTACACAGTCAGCTAGGGTGGCATGACAAAGACTGTGCGTAACGAGTGGTTGAAGCAAAAAACTTTTCATGGAATCATAAATGGGACGACTGGCCTGTAGGAACCGGGACCATGCACCGAAATGTTTACCACATTCCCCATTCGAACTATCAGTTAATTGAGAAAATGCGTGTAGCAAATGGACGATTATGGGCGTTACATAAACGGTTATAGGTGACAGCTAAAATTCACGCGCAAACGGATGTTAATTTATATATGCTTGGCTCTGGGTTGCACTACGCCAGAGGGATAAAGTATTCCGATTAAGAATCTCCATAAATTCCAGTTCTAACTTCCAATATTCCAGCTCCCATCTCAATAATACAAATCAAATGAGTGAGCGGTCTGTGTGTGCAGCTGCTCCTTTGACCACTTTTGGCAGTGAGCAGGAATAAATCAAAATGAATTCACCGAAAGAGTCCAAACGTATTCTTTCCTAAACATGCGTCATCTGCCACTATTTTCAAAGAAAGTTGATGTTCGTTGATGAAGCCTGCCTTGGTTCGAATGACGTTGCTTCCAGTAGTGGCAACCGAAGGTTATGGTTATGTCGTGGTACCGTTGAGGAAGCTTGAAGCTTCATAAGAGGCACCTGTCTCTTCGCAGTCGAGTTGTTAATGCCCGCACAACCTCGGTTGCTTGGCTGACAGCAGTGGGTAGGACGGGTAGAGTCACAAATCACCTTGATTTGGAAATTGTTTTGTTGCTGTAGTTTTCTTCAAATTGCCATGAATGTTCGCGGCTATTTGAGTGTCTAACGTGAACTACACAAACGCGATTGCTTATACTAATAATACAAACCTGGGATNATATATGTATATGAATGTGTCCGTGTCAAGGAGGACTGGATTTTGGGTTAACTTGGCAATCTTTCTGCTTTTCAGGACGGCAGTTGCAAGGCAAGCTTCCATTTCACCTGATTCTAGCACGCTTTTACATAAACAATTTCCTTGCAACTTAATGGGACACACAGCTACTTTGTTGAAAATCTTCCGCACATGTAGCCACAACTCGATGAAACACCCGCACCTGGATTCCCTAAATAGGCGAGAACAGTGCTCATTTCATAGTTGCCAAGATTTCCAGATTAGTACAGCACCAAGTTTTTCTAGTGGCGAGTGCCGTTATCCATGTCTTAAGCATCACCCCGGTGGCATGGAAAGATATCCCGATCTAGTTTGATCTAATGTTCAAACGAAAGTTGGTAATGAGTTTCGGAACAACAGCTCTAACCTGTGTGAACATTCCATTTTCCGTACATGACAGATATATGTTAACTGAAAGGTACTCGTGGTAAACCCGAACAACCTCCAACTTTTATCCAATGAATTAAAGCATTCTGTTCCTTATTAGGCTGTTGCCGTAGCAAGAAAAAAACGTTAGCAGATTCTCTAGATTCATCTGCCAGGTTGAAGCTGACATACCACACAACCACAACAGTATTTATAGAGTTACCACGGAATTTTCCGCAGAATAACCCTGGAGTCTTTGTGGTGGCACGAGAAAAACCCAGTAAAACTACTCTATCACTGTCGGCTCGCATCTCGACCAATGAGTGCGTGCCTTCGTACGATCCGCAACCATCTCGTGGCACATTCGTTCAGTCTATGCGATTTTCCTTCATTTAGATCGGCTCAACTGCGGGCAGTAATGAAGTCCTTTCAGGTGGCTTTTTTGTGGCCGTAGTTCATAGGTGAGAAACTCCAGCACTTCTGTTGTTTCCTGGGTTTTTGGGGTAAACATCGTGGGCATTGCTACATCATTTGGCCCTCGCTTGGTGCTACCGACATCGAATGCATTACAAACACATCTAAACGAGGCTTCATCCTCTAGGCTTTCAGACCAAAGAGTGATTGGGTGGTGATGAAAGTTTTTCAGTAGTACTGTAGTCAGTTTTTATTAGTATTTTGGTTGTCATTCCATAGACGTTTCCATTGGAATGCAATTCTCCTTGACTCCCTGGCTTCGAACCATTTTGCTAAAGGATAAAATGTTCCAATATGGAAACCCTGTCACCGTCCATATGCCGTTTTTAAAGGGGCTTCACTTTCGATAGCCATTAGCTGCAGAGTTGACCTGTCCTCAATCAAAGAATGGTGAATTTAATTCAACGTGCTTACTGCATTTTTTGTTTTATTTCTAAGCAACTACTTCTTACATTTTTCCCAAGAAGAATTGTGAAGTGCAACACACTTTTACGTCACCAGGTCCCCAATAAAAAAACAGCAACAATCTACACACCCATTGGAGGGTTCCTTTAATCTTGGACTCTGACATGTACAAGACCGGTCCTTGATCTCCATCAGCCATTCCAACATGCTGCTCAAACTTGCTTGATCCACACTACTGATAAAGAAACAGTAGCCCAAATATTATGTTATTCCAACCACTGATTATCCACAATTGTGTTTTTGTGGTGAGGGAAATTTCTTGCAAGAACTGCTCCAAATGTTTGTGATTCGCACCACTGATTAACTACTCAGAATGAAGGAATGTTTCCATTTTGTTTAGTTCATTTATCTGCTTTCGGTTATCAGTGGTTGTTTGCGAGAATTCAGAGCCCATCTGCCCGCCACACTTGTTTGAACAGAATTTTGCTGTCCAGAAGCCAAATTCTGGATAGTCCATTCCGGTGTAGACAAGCATTAGACTATAATCCGGCTTCTGAGGCGCTTATCGGTGGTGCATATCGTTTGTCAGACCGTAGCAGTTCGAGTCAGTAACATGCCACCCAACTGCTTTAGGTCCATTCCACGAGCACAGGTTGAAGGAAAGTCAAAGTATTCCGCTTGAACACCTTGTGTGGCTTGGAATGTGACAGGGAGAACTTTCTTTTGTATCGAACTATACGCCTTGTTTTCAGAACGTTCAGTCAGGAGTAGTCGCACGTGACTGTTTTATTTTTCCAGTTTTCCGCTGAACAATGCTGGGTATAAGGGGAATTGGTGCTCTACTCCGGGTTAAATTTTAGCGTGCTTAGGAATACAACTTTGAAGTGCCGGGTAGTTTGTCATTCTTTTCAATTTTAAAGAGGCATTCTTAAATATTGAGGACCTGGACTGGAACGGACATTATATCCATACAAAGTTGTCCGGCTAAATGAAGAACAACTGGTGGCGGTTGCGCGATATGTAAAGTTAATCACTCCGTTTTGTTGGGTAAGAAGCCATCTGAAAATATTAGTGCTTTGAAAAATTAAAACAATTTCAAGTATATAGAACAACAAAAGCTAAACATACTGACCTAACACGAATGTGACCTTGAATATACAGATTTTATGTCTGCGAGAGGCAAGCTTTCTTTTAGGTACCTATTTCTATTACGTGTTTTCTAATATTCTGTATAACCTAGATTGTTAAGCTATGCGGATTTATCCGGAAATGAACAAATTTCCTTAACTCCCCGAGTGCGGCGACTACTGAAATGCAATATTTTTGCATCAATATAAAGGCCTCTGTTTCTAGAGAGTGGCGTTCAAAATCTGAGAGGCTGAACAAACCACTGTAGAGGTCACCCAACATAACACAAAACTAGCCGCCACGTCAACTGTTCATCCATTAAGAGGGGATGTGCGCAAGCAGCATAGGTGCATATGTGCGATTCCTCGGGCGCCCACCCAGGTGGCAGGAAATGAGATGCCGTAAGTTTGAGTTCTGTCCTAACTTTTACATGCAGTATGAATGCTTGGATCCACAACTGGGGCGCTCATTGAGTCATTTCGTGTGCTCAATGTGTGCTGTTCCCAGCTGCAATGTACACTATGGTTACGGTGGTATTTTGTTCCTGTGAAATAAAATCTTTGTCAAAGTTCACAACGTCGGACTTCTGGAAAAGGCAGTCAACTGTGTATTCAGAGATCAACAATCCTTTAAAATTACCCAGCAAATTAAATTTTTATAACATTTCCGTGGAACGTAGGCTTTCTTTGTTACAGAGTCTATCGAGAGAGTTATTGCAAGATGTCTGTTGTGCTTTTATTCTAATGCATTATCACAATTTATGCGTATATTGCTTTTCCACTCCCCATTAGCGAGCCAAGAAGGTGAGCAATTATACATGTATTAGTAAGCCGCCAAACCGAATTCTTATTTTTTCGGTTACGCATGCCGAAACTTCTCAGTGTAAACCAATTCCATCAGTGTTGGTTATTTAAATTTCGCCCGCTTGCAGTACTTGGTAAGCCAATTTTATTATTACTGTCCGTATGCTCTTTTCGTAAACGAAGCTCTTTCCTTCTCTCCTGAGAGGTTTAAATTTTCCAATGTCTAACTCCTTGCGCTGGTGCTTTCACGCTAACTGACGGTATGGTTTTCTGACTAATGAAGTGGCAAAACGCAGCATAATGTTAGGATCACCGGATATCGGACGATTGCAGACCAGACAGCAACAATGTCTTGGAAAGCGGAGAAGAACGCCTATTGGTACACAGCCAGCTAGGGTGGCATGACAAAGACGGTGCGTAACGAGTGGTTGAAGCAAAAAACTTTTCATGGAATCATAAATGGGACGACTGGCCTGTAGGAACCGGGACCATGCACCGAAATGTTTACCACATTCCCCATTCGAACTATCAGTTAATTGAGAAAACGCGTGTAGCAAATGGACGATTATGGGCGTTACATAAACGGTTATAGGTGACAGCTAAAATTCACGCGCAAACGGATGTTAATTTATATATGCTTGGCTCTGGGTTGCACTACGCCAGAGGGATAAAGTATTCCGATTAAGAATCTCCATAAATTCCAGTTCTAACTTCCAATATTCCAGCTCCCATCTCAATAATACAAATCAAATGAGTGAGCGGTCTGTGTGTGCAGCTGCTCCTTTGACCACTTTTGGCAGTGAGCAGGAATAAATCAAAATGAATTCACCGAAAGAGTCCAAACGTATTCTTTCCTAAACATGCGTCATCTGCCACTATTTTCAAAGAAAGTTGATGTTCGTTGATGAAGCCTGCCTTGGTTCGAATGACGTTGCTTCCAGTAGTGGCAACCGAAGGTTATGGTTATGTCGTGGTACCGTTGAGGAAGCTTGAAGCTTCATAAGAGGCACCTGTCTCTTCGCAGTCGAGTTGTTAATGCCCGCACAACCTCGGTTGCTTGGCTGACAGCAGTGGGTAGGACGGGTAGAGTCACAAATCACCTTGATTTGGAAATTGTTTTGTTGCTGTAGTTTTCTTCAAATTGCCATGAATGTTCGCGGCTATTTGAGTGTCTAACGTGAACTACACAAACGCGATTGCTTATACTAATAATACAAACCTGGGATTATGATAATTTACATATTAGACCTAAGCAAATACGTTAAGAACTTAATTACTGTCATGGAAACATTCTTCAATTCAAAAATGCAGTCACGATTTGTACTTTGTAGCACACATGATATTGGAACTTAACAATGGAATGAGGCTAGCACGGTTTTTCTTGGTGATTGTCCTGAAAATGCGCGTATGCCTCTGCAGCTAAGGTGAACGCATAAACCTCAGCTCTTGTGTACATCGTTACAAAGTAGAACGACAAAACGTTTGGCGTAAACGTTTTTCACAGCGGACATACTTTCAAGGAACAATTTAACATTTATTGTCTTCGATAAATGGAAAAAATATTCGACCGTATGAATGGGACGACGCAAGCCGGCAGCTTTTGACAGCTGAACAATGTTGGCAGAAAATACTTTGTTCGGTCAGTATCACTTGGATAATCTCAGCAAGAAGCAAAAGCTGCTCACCACGTCGGTGCAATAACTTCCAGGGTTAAAAATTGATGGAGTGAATCTCAATTATACGAATGCTGCGAGTTTGAGTTGACAAATTGTGGACGAATTGTGGACAACTCCGCATTTGGGACGTTTTTTTTTATGGGCGTTAAACATAGATGAATATACTTGATTTGTTCTTCAAGTTATGGTGGCTAACAATCTCCTGATGATTTATTCATCTGTTTCACAAAGGTCTCAATGATATCGGTAAATCAATTTTTCCTCCGAAGGTTGCTCCGTCATTTTTTTGTACACTATAAAGTGGTCAGACAAAATTAATTATCCATCGCGCAGCGTTAACAAAACTGGTTCAGTGCTTTATCTGAACACGCAGTCATTTGCGCTCCGTGCGGATGAAATGTTTGTCAACCTGTCAGTCACCAAAAGCACGGTTTTCCAGCAGCATCACAGTTGCGTGGAATTTTCATTTCTCTAACGCAGCCAAACAAATGGAGAGGCTTCTCGCGAAATTCTTCAACCCTATGTAGTTTGTGAGCAGTCATGGAAAACGAAAGCAAGATGACTTAATAATATCCGCTATTACACGGACACCTGCTAAACCGGACTGTACAGCCCGCCTAACTAGACAGACGTAGCCGTACTGCTTGACACAATTTTAGGTTCTTTCAGATACGAATCATTCGTATTCGTGCCTCTGGTTTATGTTCATTAAGACATTGTCCGTCTGCCACAGACGGTGTGGTAAAAAGACGGTGTTGTTCACAGTGGTTTTGATTGATGATGTCACTGAATTATTTAAATGCAGGCTGGCAGTGGCTTCAAAACTAAATAACAGGTACAGAGAACGACAGTGATGCAAGGAACCTGCCAGGCAGTATCATCCACGGAGTCAGTGTTTGGGCAGAAAAGCACTGTGTCAGATGCTTAATGAAGGACCGCATGAACCTTCTCAAAATGCTTTTCTATGATAACGACGTTATTTTTGATGTCAATCTTTAAATGCTGACTTCGCTTAAATTATTTCCAGGTAAATAGAGGTGGTCACCACATTATCCAAGCACAAAACTTTCTTCATTAAAACGGCCGGTGCTAGGCAGGATATGGGCCGCACGCCTTTGCGATGATACACCAAGGCTCAGAGAAATGTGCGAACGAACTACACTGACCATTATAGTGAACCATCGTCCTCCGGGAGAACCCATTTTCAAGTAGTCAGATATGTTGCCGCACAAGCGAGCCCAGGGCGTTCCCTATGAATGCAGATGACAAAATTATTAAACTGACAACTTTCTGAAGCCACAGTGACAAACGTTCCAGTAGTGTATCGTCTGCTGGGTAGATTATTTGAACTTAAGGCACTGTGTTCTTTTGTGGACAGGCGCCCGAAAATCAATCAAATTGTTGTGGGCCGCTGCACTTGTCAAATTCGCGAAGGAGAAGGTTACAAGGCCAGTTAGCTATTTCGAACAAACCGATCACGGGGGAACCCGTGAAAAATCAATAGTTGGGATGGGATTTTTTTCTTGCCATTCGAGGAAATCCTGATGACCAATCGCTTATGCGCTGGATAATTCTGACTTCAAGTGTCATGGTATGATGCTTTCATTATAGTCCCTCAGATGAAGGGTAAGATCAACTCATGCTTTCATTATTGGTGTTGTACAAAATTTATCTGAAACGAAATAAATTGGATTAAACAAAACTTTCTGCTCCCCTCAGTTGCACACACCCGTATTTAGTTTTGATAAGCAATGCTGTATCAGGTAGGGCTAGGAAATATCAGAATGACTTGCACAGTTCACAGAAAATATCTATGATCAGCTGGCATTAAGGTCGTTTCTGCCGGTCTGGAATAATTGGGCCGTTCCACGCCTAATTATATCAGGTGAAAAAAAACGGGTTCGTGTGGGATGAAAATCGATTTGCATGCATGTAACAGGTGCCTGTGCATGCCAGGACGTGTAGCATTGCCGGCAGAAGAGGCAAACGTTTGTTTAGTACAACTAACTTGCCAAGTTGCGATCTCACAGCAATAGGATATCAGTTTCAGTTTTCCTTTAACGCTACGTATAAATCATTTCAGGTTTCAGCATCTTTCCACTTCACTATTATGGTTCGCAGTGGAATAGCACATTGGCTGAGTATTTAATATTCATCGTGAACAACAACGTCGGTGCAGACACTGATGATTTACTGCCGTACATACACAGAATTCCTTTAGCCATATTTAAACGCCTATAGTTAAAAAAACAGCAGACACGATAGGAAACTGTTGCTAGCCCACCATAAGCATTCTGAGGTGCACAATGAAGTACCCGTTTTGTACTTGTCTCATTACGAGTGGTTGGAAGCCGTCCGTCACCGAAAACACCTGTAAGAAATCGGGGTTTAAAATCCGAAACCGCAGACCTATTGTGCGGCAACCATATAAAAAAACAGGTCTTACTATAGCCAGGTGTACACGGTCCTTGAGGCCAAGTCATATAATATTTTTATGTCACATATGGTGGAAATTAGCAAAAGTGATTCAACTCTTAAGTTTCCTTCGCTGACTTCATCAGGCGCACTTACTTCATAGTGAACATATCAACAAAAGCATGTGAACTTCCCCACAACCTCCAGTTTCTCTCTTTGGATTGCATGGGGCATGGTAAGAGACCCTACGTCCTGAAGCCGTGCTTAGCAGTTTGTACCTGCAAGAAACACCCCAAAAGATGGCACAGTGCTGGTCATTTTATTCAACAGTTCTTGTATCTGACCATGAACTCAATGGATGATGAAGATATCATCTACTTACACCAGACTGACAAAGATCTAAGCAGCAACTTGTTGAAAATCGGTAGCACGATACCCGAGTCCGGCAAATGGTGGTTGGTAATTCCATGATGGTTTTACTGTAAACTTGTTGGGACCGGCGAGTTCGGCTAGAACTAAATCTTGCGCGCTTAAATCCGTGTGGTCATTATTCAGTTCGATTGAGGAAGGTCAATAAGCACCCTAATGGATGCCCGCAATTATCCTGTGGTTATTCACTTTTGCTCAGATGCCTGAATCATCAACTATTTTGAAGCGATAGATGACAGTCAGTTTAAACAGCACGTTTTCTATTGGCTAACAATGTGCTGCCATGTGCTATTTAAAATTCGAATGCAGTCCCCGATCCCCCTATTTTTCAACCAGCTTTGCTGACTGGTTAACAGGAAGTACTCCAAAATTGCGATACTCATTCATTGTCCTAGAATTTAACACAAAAATAATTTTGTCTGCGAGTTTTGGTACAATATTGCTGTGATATCTGACTGAAGCTCCCGCTCCAGTACCTGGTGCCAGAAAAAGAGCTCACCGACAAGAAACATAACAGCTTTATTGCAACAAGCGAGTGCGTGCAAGTGCAAAAATTACAACGGTCCCGCGCTGTTTCAGGGGCAGTTTTTGACATTGATCCAGGCTGTCTGAACACCCATCAAAATCGATCGTGCTTCTATGAAATGCCTGATTGCCGATCATCTTCGGTCGTGCTTCTTTGGCGTGCCTGAAGGCTCATCGACTTTTGCTGAATTAATTGAATAGCTGACTGTCCCAGAAGCTTGCTGGCTTCTGTATTGAGATTTTGGTGGAGTTTTAGAGTCTCCGTAGGTTTCGGGAATTCTGTGGTCGCTTTCAGGAATTCGACCATCCTGATAAATGCCTCAATGTCAGCTGGAATGTGCGCATTTGTTCCCATGGGAAGCGATGTCGACAACCCAAAAACCGGTATAACCAGACAACTTAAGTACACATTCCATGCACAATAATCGCCTACCAAAATGGAAGCATTATTCAAAGGTCTCACTGAAAATTCTGGGGCTAATATCCAGAATAACTAAACACTTCCTGGATGTCGATGTTTGACGTATCACGCTTTTGACATGAAAACGGTCTCTGTTGATGTGATATACTACAGAAACGTTACTAAGCGGTCTTCAGAAAGTACAGGTCAGCTAAACTGGCATAACAAGTGAGTCTAATTTTGACACCAAACAATAGCTAATTTGACCGGTTGACTTTAAGTGAACTTTTTTGGTTTGTCTGTCGGCATTCAAAAGCGTACTGAGAAGGGAAGTATTTAAAACTGATCACAGATTGCCACATGATGTATAAAGTGGATTGCAAATTGTCTGGACGATGCTCTGTGCCAAACTGCGTATATGTAAAAAGTGTCCTGGAAAAACACCAGTAAAATGTAAAAACAGATTCCAAATTTAGGGTTGTCTAAAGAAGTCTGGATTGAGCTACCACCTGCGTCTACCTTCAATTATCCAACAGAAAATTAAGGTGGTGCATCGACGATACACAATAGAGTGTTCATTTCCTTTTTATCCGCATTACTGGTGAAAAATAGCGAAAGTGTATTTTAGCTCACATGAAATGTGCAAGAAAATAAATATGTTGGTGCATAGCGGATTTTTGGTAGCGCTGTTAGTCAAAAAGTATTAGAAACGATGAAAACAATTGAAATTGAATGCTTTGTCGTGATTGGGTGAAAATGTATCTGGTCAAGATATGCACAAACACCACCATCACGGAGATGCCTAAAATTATCATTTTTGCTTAAACAGAGAGTTGAAAGACGGCTATACAATGCAAGCATCACCTGACGAAAAATTAATAAAGCAGTAATCTCACCGAACCTAGTCACGTATAATCTGAATTCAAATCCGATTTGGGCATTATTATATTACCACATATTCATATATTTTCAAAGGCTTTTGTATATTCACATGTGCATATTTACATACTGGCAAAATTTTTGATGTAAATTTTCAATTTTGCTGACATAAAACGATCACTTTTTGCGATTTGTTACAGGACATCTGGTAACAGGTTCGTGACACGAGCTAAATATATCTTGCGTCTTTTATGCACTGACAGTTTAGGGAGTTCAGTTTTGCGCGGCTTCATTTCACACGGAGAAAAAATCCGCTTTCCGGAACTTTTGTGGATGATTGAACATATTTGTACGAGGATAAACAGAGTGTTGTTTTTTGCTCAATGTCTAAAATTTGGACAAAAAAGGGTTGGTAATTTGAATTTTGTAAAATGGCATTTGAAAGATAATCAAAAAGTGGTAGCTCTAATAGGGTACCTTAGCATTTTTCTAAAGTGCACATACTTGCTACAAAATCTAGCGTTAAGCAAACACTTGTCATTTTCTGCTTGTATAAGAACGTGTATTTTACGTTTTTACAGTGAAGTCAAAAGATGGTGAGTGGCAGGCTGTTTTGTTAGAAGATTGAGAGTTTTCGCCAAAGTTATGTAGACGTAAGATTTTCCTAGGTATTTCCCCTCTAGCCTATAATTTCTCAGCATGTACCTTTTCTATCCTTTTGACTCAAATGGAGATTCCATTTACAGTATTGTTTGCTTTCATATCTTGAAAATCTATTCATTGAAACTTTAGACCTCAGAGGCCATGTTGTTGTAGTCGATAGTTTGGGCTATATGTGGAGTGCAGATTAATGGACTGCAAAGACTTATGTACTATAGTTTCGTTTTTAAAACTTTCCTCATAATGACGATCACGCTGATTCTGTGAACAAATTAGTTTTTAGCTGGAAGACCCACATACTCTCAGCTAGAAGATTGTGCATAACGTTTGTGACCCCATTGACATGTTTCATCAATGGGTCGCTAGGCTATCACTCAAAGATTTTCAAAAATATATAACCTTTATAAGGCAATATTTTCAAAATTCAGTGCCATGGTGCGGTTAAATGCTACATTTTCAGTGAAACATTTTAGTGCTTTGCGGTGGTGTGCTCCACGAACGTCAAATAAGACGTAATGATATGTAGCTTTAGTAATCCGGGTCGACAAACGGGGTCCTATCCAAGGTCTGATTTTGTAAAAGAAGAAACAAAATTTGAGTTGTGGCAGTTCCAAACTATGTTCAAAAGCCGGCAGCTTTGCTTGATTTGCAACCAGTTAAACGTGTTATCTGTTATGGTTCTTGCGACCGGTGCCGGCAAAATACTGTGTTGGGTTTATTGTACCTGAGCACTGACTGAGTCGCGGACCGCTTTCCGTGGAATAAAAAGAACTGATCACACAAATTTGAAGTGAAAGCAGACGACTACAGTTAAACAAGCATTTAAACCTTTCTCTGCATGGCTTTATTAAATTTTTTGATCTCTATTACTAAACCTTACAGTTTTATATAATTACGCGCCGGTTTGCAGAGCTCACATTTATAACTATGCTGGGGCTATGCGACTACTCAGTGGGGTCATATTTTAGCAACTGATGAAAACCAACAAAAGCTAAACCGTTTCTGGGAAGTGGGAGGGTTTTCAGCGAGCTCTTGAGTAGTCCTTTTTATCAAATTTTAGTAATGTTTCAAACAGAAGACAAAACGTTTCATCCTAATTTTCTCTTCAAAGGGCACAAATACAACAGCGGTTACGCCATGTGATCTCTTAGCTTAGAGAAGTGGCAAAGACCCGTTTAAAAGTTGACTGATATTTTGATGTTACAGACGAGAAAAATACAAAAAAATTGAGCGTGACAATATAAATATGTAGGGAGTAAGCGAACCCACTGTTAATAGACAGAGCCAGTTTTGCGCACTCAGACATTTATGCTCAGCCAGACATATTTTCCGGAAATCTTTGGTTCTTACATTTTACCTTTAAACAGGTGACGTTTCATACTCTACTGCGAAATCGTTAATTCTCCGTGCTGGTTTGAGACCACTGAAAACCTGATTAACCTATAAAGAGAGATAAAGAAGTCCTCTATATTCCTCATCAAAAAGACAATGAATAATTGAATAATATGGTCGTTTGGTAGTTTATTTATTGTAATCAGATGAAATTATTAGATCTACCTTTTGAGTGTACTACAGTCAAACAGCTTACAAAATGCCCATTTTATGTCTTGTTTGGAATGATATTTTAGTTAGGACCACTGGATGTCGTCGAGATCGCTATCCATGATTGATGTCAGGAAATCGATACCTGCAGGCAACGAGTACGACAGCGCGCGCAATCATCATCATCATCAAAGACAGCAACATCAGTGTTGACACTGATGCTTCACTGCCGTACAACCATAAGGTTCGTCTAATTATATTTAAAGCCCTAGAGTGAAAAGAAGAGAAAAAGAGTGGGTGAGGGAGGGGACCTAGTGCTGGCCTATGTCAAGCGTTCTGAGGTGCCTACACCTCCAACCGCTCAATCAGACA
>SJOL01006514.1:380231-417380 GCA_004794785.1 Opisthorchis felineus
CCTTGTGAGTAGTTTCCTTCATGAAAATATACTGCGATATCTCGAATATCGTACCAACTGAAACATGAGGCGGCCTGTGTGCAGCACATTCAGTTGAAGAACATCATAAGCTAGAGACTCACTTGAGTCTCCCGTGAAAACCAAATTGATTTGCAAATGAGTGTATTTGTCGAACTCTTAAGTCTGTTCAGAAAAATTTTGCAAACGAGATTTTCAACGTACACTAATAGGCATAGTTTGAGCGAACCAAAGTATTTTGTTAGTGGTTTCTTGCGGCCTTCGTCCAGTTTGAAGCCAATCAGAAGTTAAAACTGGCAAAAACTTTTTATCTATGCATGCCTGATGGGTCCACATAGGGAAGAAACCTGTTGCATTGTTGAAAGCCTTAGTAGTGATGCCTTGTGTGAGAAATATGTTGAGGGCTTAGATCACTTCGTGCGAGTGATATCGGTGTGATTTTGAATGCCTATTACTTTCGTTTGTTCTAGGTCAACCTATAGGTAATTGATGCTACAGATCTATACTTTTGTTTCTCCGCGGGCACTGTTTTTTAAAAAACATTTTTCAAAGACGCATAAGATGGCCTTTGTGTTTAGCAGATTTGAGCACAATATCGTCACTATTTACCATGTGTTACGTCCCTAGTGATGGAGAACCGGTGTGCCCAAATATTTCTTGATGGAACCAAAAGGCTTCAGTAGCAATTTTCTGTATAAATATGTTCAATACGGCGTCCAATATAAGTGAGATAGGAACGCATTTGTCGAAGAATTTACAGCAACCTTATCAGTATTGTATTACGTCTATGCATGTGTCGCGATATCTCGAATATCCTACCAAATGAAACATGAGGTGGCCTGGTGCACATACTCATTTGCTTAAAATCATCACCATTTTGCAGTACTAATTCAGAAGTAGGATTTGGAGACTAACCCACCGTTGTTTAATAATATCCAGCTGCCGTTTTGGCCATTGTTAGTCAAGGTAGCCAGGAGATGAACACACCGTCTTACTCGGTTTACTCCTGACAACCATGTACATCTGGCCCCATCTGGCCTTTGATCTAAAGACTAAGGCATTCTGTCACAATTAGTAAGTCAGCTACCTGCAGTGCTCCAGCCAGACTGTTTTTTTCGCAAACTGGGTGCATTTTCATTGGTTCCATTGCGCTTATCAGCAAACTTTGTAAAGGGTATGGTGCAGCATTCTGTACTACTTTTAAGTTTTTTGCCATCTACCTTGTGACCCATGTTGAACACCTTAACAGAAAGCAGTAAAACATGTCCATCAATTATTATTACTATGTCCAGTTAGCCCAATTCCAAGAAAGTAATGCATTATTGTCTACAAAATTGTAGACTGCACAAAAAGAGACCATGAGATATTGTGTGGCAACTACTAGTCGGTGAATGTTACAATGAATTCGGACTGCCGCGCATCCGAGTTTCGAACAAAATAGAATCAGGGCAAACAGCGGGTACTACTAGAAAGTGCTTGGAATATTATAGACTTTTCACATTCATTTGAAGAATAATAAATTCCAGGCTCTTGAGTGTGGTGTAAATTGTTTCCTACTGCGTTTTTCAAGAGGGTCCATTTTTGATCCTAAAATAGAAGGCATGCGGCGGCTATTTCTTGGTAGGCTGGGTAGCGAGCTGAGAGGTATGTTTGCAGCAAAGCCAAATGGGATTGGGAAATGAACGTCGCCGCTGTTTGTTTTGACACGTAAAAGACAATGATACGAATTCCAGGTTAATATTCTGAAAATATCATTTATTGTTTTTTCTGGTTGACTCTCGGTTTTGAGGATTTTTCCTGTACCGGTTGTTACTCGAAATGGTCCTCGTGTGTGTCATACCAAGGCCGGATGAAGTGAAAAAAGCGATTTTTCATCAAGCTTCTTGGTTGCCGCACAGCCTAGTGAAATAAATCTTCAAGGTTTGTGTAACCAGTGTGGTCACTTACCTGTGGCAAGGGTCCTTCAGTGGTGGAAATGCTCGTTTGATCTGTTTAGACTGCTGTTTAGCTTGCATCGCTGCTCGATTCTGCCTTTCCTTCATGCAAGACAGACAGGTGTTGTTGTTATCATACATGTAACAGGTTTTTATTAATGGAAGCGGGGATCACTCAAGCTTGGAGTCAGTCATGGTGGAGCAAAAACACCTACTAAATGCTATTCTGAGGTTTAAGGAAAACTATAGTTTGAGAGTTGAATAACTGGGTCTGTCCGCAAAACGTCTTCAAGCTTGAGCAAATATCTGTGTTGCATTTTAGGCTGAAATCGTACAGCCTAAATATCGACGTTGAAATGCAACCCAATAAGTGCACGCATAAGCATTACCGATTTGATGTTTTGGGCAAGGTTGTATTTTCGAGATACTCAAAATTTACAGCCCATTAGCAAGTTGTCCGAAGACTGTTTGCCGAAACTGTCTTGATTTTTGACTTTGCCCCTTGAGTAGCTAGAACTTGCCCAACAGATTATTTCAAATTGTTCAACATGTCCTCTAGTCCCAGGGCACGTTGATCGCCTATGCCATGGCTTCACGGTTGGGAAGCGTTGGTATTGATGAGGGTTTCGAGCTGAAAATAAAACAGCTGATTTAAGAACGCCTGTTTGACTCGCAGTTGGAATGTATTTGGTTTTCTCGTTTTAGACAGTATTTTTCGTGCATATATTCGTTTGTCTTGAGACGTGTTTGCATATCATGCTTCGTAGGTTTCGCGCCTGGAAATTGGAACATGGGGTGTTGTTGGCGAGGGAATCAATTTTCTAAATCTGGGGTCCCCCACTGAAGGCAAGATTAACTTTCATATACACACCGGTTAAAATCTGCGTTTTTGCCTGGGAACTCTTGTCCAAAGATAGACGCTGAGTAACAGCAAGACAGAGCCTTTCCTTCTATAGCTTTTACAGCCACAAAACGCTGTCTTAGCGCCCCAATAAACATGATGCTGAGTGGCAAACACTAACCGAGCTTGCGAAAATCCCTACCTTGTGTAAGACGCAATAACGGGGATATTACGTGTCGTTATCTGTCCTAATCGTATTTTCTGTTCACACGGATTGATTAAGGATAGAGGAAGGAAAACGGAAATGAAACATAATTGTGTTCCAGAAACCGTGTCTACTTACTGTTTTGTTACACAATGATCGAGAAACCAAGAGTGTTTTTCAAGTGCAAGCAAGTGATAAACTTGCACTGGAAGCTGTTGGTTGAAAACTCTCACTTCTTGCATACTTAGGTGCTTACCATCATCTCTCGCAATATTCAGTAAGACCACATTGGATTTCAGAATTTAAATAGTCATGGCTATTATTATTCAAACACTGCAATGGTTTACGGAAATAAGAGACCAGACATTTCGTGTGTGAAAACTTTAGCTGCCGGTTTGTCGTTGATTAAGCAGCTGTTGGTCTACTTGCTGAGATATGCAATTGGCATGCAAACGTAACAACACCACTGCGTGGTGTTTGCCAAAACATCGAGCTATTGGTCGCCAGTTACTACGAGGGCGAATTATTTCATTTGATGTTAATGGAGGCCTGTAAGGGTCGAACAAAATCAAATCAAAATTAGATGAATTTCATTCCGCCAGCGCACAACCGAACTTCGTGGTTTCAATCGTCAATTTGGGCTGTGATGAGCTTCTAGAATGTGAAAAGTCATCTAACAATGATGGTACGCCTAGCACACAGTCTTCAACGAAACGTGTATTCAGCGTCCGAAGTCTGAATGCACGTAAAAGTCCTTACCATAAAGCGGAAAAGCATTGCGTCTACAGTGTGTCCAACGGAGAATAACCGAAACAATAATCGAAATTAGTGGTTTAGTTTTCAAAATCTTCAATCAATTTTTATGTTCAGTACCTCTAAAAACTTTGGAAACCATTGTTTACAGTATCCGGCGGTTTTAGCTAAGACGACTTTCAGTCAAAGCATGTAGCCTTAGAAAACATAAAATATGTCAGATATTCTGTGCGTCTGGTTATGTCTGGCTAAAAGATACCTTAAACTTGGATATCTATACAAATTCCTGAGTTAAAGAATGCCCATCAAGAGAGTATAGTCAGAATATTTTTGTAGACTGACGATGTTGTGACTGGACTTCAGCTGCAAAAATACACGTTTATTATTGCTTTTCTTGAGTTAATTGACTTTATAACCAGAAATTATGCTAGCTGTAAATATTGTCCGAAAAAAGGTATTCAGAGGAGTTTTCTGTTGACCTAAAAGATGAGCAGTTTATAGGTAAGTTTTAGTTATTTAATCAACACAAGACGTCACTGCCATGACAAACAACTGACTTTCAAAATGAGAGAAAAGAAACAAAGCAGACTTTTCTCAAATTCCGTTTAGCGGACAATTTTATCAGTGAGTCGTTCCGCAACAAAAAATTTTCACAGGTTTTTCGTAAAAGCACTTCCAGGCAACTAATGAGGAAATTACGCTTTCATCCATTTTTCCAATATTTCGCACATACCTTTACCCATTGCGGTTGAAATACGATGGCAGTAATTATTCATTTTCACAATAAAAATGCTTTTAAAAGAAGCACTTGACAAAATCTCTTCGACAACTGCTGTAAAGGTCCAAATTTTCATTGCGGAAACGAGTTTGCGATAAACCACTTGTCTTTCGTTAAAGACGGGAATGTTAAATGTTTTGGGCCTTCTATTATATCCAAAAATTGCAAGGTTAGGTGTGCATTGCTGAGAATTTATTTGTAGTCATCCTGAAAAAAACTGTTGGCTATGCGCTTTGCCGTGAAATGACTTACAAGGCGCATAGCCAGTGACACGTTTTAGATTGCCAGGTTTTAGGACACCTATAATCACACTATCATCTCTGGGATTTCTGGAACGGAATTACGCGTGCTGCGTTTTTGGTTAGGTCACTGACGCGTGTCCAGGGCGTCGCGGATACGGGACCATCGCCATATAAAGCTGCCGCCTGAACTGTGATGACCAAAGAATTTCGATATTTATCCACTTCTTTTGCCTGAGAAACCATACGAGTGCCAGTTTTCAACAAGCTTTTCCTATGGGACTAGACCAGCTTAATCAAAGTGCAAGGAAAATATGCTGCCGGTACACTTGTTTGATCGAAGGCAATCCGTCAGTAGCTGGAGAAGAGCAACGTAGGTGGCAGGAATCTTGAAAATTACACGAACTTCGGGGTTATTGCTTTTTATCCAGTGACGTTTAGCAAAACTGCAAAACCCAATTCTCCAGATTGAAATGCAACAAATTTTTTTGTAATATTTATTATTTTATGCTTATTTATTTACCTTAGTATTCCATACGTTTAATTTTAGTTGAAGTAACCGGGGGGTTAGTGAAGCAAAATAAAACTAGCCTTGTTTTGCCAGTCTCGTTTTACTCCGAATTTTGTTGCCTAATACTTTTACGGAAAAAGTAGGACTATAGACTTTTTGGTTTGAAACTGTTTACTTGTTTTTAAATATACTTATTTAATTGTTTAATGTGTCGAGTAATTTCCTGCGAAAAAATGTTGCTGTGTAATTTGAAAGTTTGAATCGATGTGCCCCCCCCACTGAAACATTAGCTTGATGCATACTGTCTGCAACAACACAAAATTGGGAATCTACATTGAGAGCATTTTTCAGAAAACTGCTGCGAATTACGGAACTCGCAAGTTGGAATTTGAAATATGTAAAAACGGGGCCACGCTAAATGTTTTAAAACGGGAAAGCATGCGTAAAAGAAAAAAAGCATTTTTGTTTGGCTTTGAGTGGGAAAATGAACCTCATGTGCAAACGTGGGTAAAAGTTTTTCACAAGAATGTAAACACCATAAACCGGGATTTATGCTAAATATGGTATAACAGAAACCGAAAAAAAACTTTTCGGTGGATGGGCAAATGAACATCTGTCAATATTTCATCATCCCTGTAATTTGCACCGCGGTGTGCCTTTTTGGCGTTCCCAAACGTTTGAGGCCTTCATATATCCGAAACATGTTTTCGTTGTTCACATGTCGGTGTTTATACGTTTTTACCAGACGTGTCTTAGCTGGGGATCAGTAATATTTGAAGTCTGCTAGGCAAGGCTCCATCAACATGATTTCGGAATTAGCATTGAACAACCTGCACTGGGCGATAACGATAAAAAATGTGTAAAACTATGAAGAATGTTCTGCAAAGCCACGTAAACTATAAGTCTCTATGGAAGAGAATAGTGGCAGATTAACTGGTAGGATCAGGGGTTGCTGAGCAGTTACTACGCCTTTATGTGTTTCTATCCATCTAGGAAATATGTGTGCAAGATGTCGAGTGCAAAATGCTTAGCAACAGGTTACTGACGAAGCGCTGGTGAAGAAGGATTTAATTCTGATCAGATGGCTTCAGATTATTTGTTGACACTCAGTAACTAGTCGGTAAAATGTTACGAACTTTGACACCGTTACTTTCAGTTTTTATGCAGTGGTTTGCCTTTGTCTGATTAAAACCTAATTAGCGCTGTCCTTCTCCAGCGACCAATACAGAGGGTGAGCTGTGTTGCGTTTGCGGCTTTTTAAACTATTCACACTTGTGTGAGAATGAAATTCGGTCTGAATAACTGATGGATTTTGGCCCGAAAGAAAATAATCCATTTCGATTCGTATTTGCCAGCGCGGGTGATTCTGAACACCGTGTTGAATGCTTGCGAGGAAATATCTATTGTTCACGAGCAAAGGGCTCCGGTTCTGTCCCAACGTGGTCTTAGGTGTGGGGGCATCGTTGCATTGTCATTCCGTTATCGGTTCACAGTAGCACTGGCATTTTGGGGAAAATGCATTTGAATTCCGACAAGCTTGAGTTTGGTTTCATCATGTTAGATTCAATTGATTTAAAACATATTTACTACAAAGATGAAACGTTAGCTTAATAAAGGCCATTTTAGAAGTTCTAAAATGTCGACAGTGAATTTCATACATAAACACGTGGCCATATTGCCATTTGCATAGTGATTTGCCTCTCACGGGAGACTTAGCTGAATTTATGGGGTATTTTCAGGGCCAAGGAGTACTCACTGTCGGCGTAAGCGGAGAACATACGTTCCGTAGTTGTTACTAGTCGACTTAAATTGTAGTCAAGTTAAGATACTATTGGACACGAAGCGAACCTCCATTCCCAACAAGGCTTTGGATAAAATAAATATGTTCTGATACAACACGGGGCTTTCTTGACTTCGTTTAAATGGTGACTCTGAATAAACAAACACTGTCGAATTGCGCAACAGTTTTCAAATCGGCCCTCAATCAGATGCAATACGGTGCCTTAAACCAAGTTGAGCAGATGGTACTCGTATGTGTCATCAGTAGTATATTGCGTTGCAGTGGTAAGTTGAGTAACATAAATGGCTGCCAAGCCAGCGCGTATTCAAAAATCAGCCTATCTTCTACGATACATTTTGCGATAAGTACATGTATTACAAATTTAGACATAAAGAGCTGAGTGCGATGATAATGGAGTTGTCACAATCGCCAGGAGTTAACCTCTTGAGCCACAAATTGACGGATTGCCGCGGGCTTTACGCGATGTGTGCACATTGTTACAAAACAGATCCGCGTCATCCGTTGAATTTTTTAGGCACTTCAGGTAAGTTGTGATAATTTTCCGGAATGATGGAACAATTTGTAGGTCACTTTACGGAGAACGCCCTTAATAGGTTTAGCAAATTTTGTTCACCAGTTTCATTTCCGTGCAGTACAAAATAGGTTTAAAGCGTTATATGACGGAGCGGTAGGAATTTTTGCGAGTGATATGCTCCGAACTTAATTATCTAAAAAAGATTTTTCACTTTGACGGACATTCACCAAAACTGTAGAGTAACAAGCCACGTTTGAGTGAACCGAAATACGACTTCGTTTAGTCCTTAAAGCAGAATATTTCGGCAATGTGAAATTTGTGCAGAAAGTCCTAGTGAAATAATATGTTTTCAATTTTATAACCCAAGAGTCACATGGCAAAACTGAAATCGTTGCACCGGGCAAAATCCCAAATGAACCGAAAGACAATGAAGGGACCTAATCTTCAAAACGATCTGATTTAGCGACTCACTGCCTGTTGGAAAAGCTGCTTCGCGTGAGCTGTCCCGGAAGTCCACTTCGTCTGAAAGTGGTCCCACGGACCTCACAACACTTAAATCCGCGTTGTTTGTTCATGGAAAAGTCGGAAGCAGAACAAGACTTGCAAAAATACTGTTTTCTCGCTTCTGTAGAGAAAAGTCGGTCGGAGCAATTCTCCGCGTTTATCAAAACCAGAATTTAATGTTCTTGGGAGGGAGGAGAAACCTTCTAGTCACCTACAACAAATTGCATGTAGAGTTCCAAGGCCCTGTTAAATGTGAACGATACACGTTCTATAATTTCTAGAGCAGCATTTTGAAGCGGGAAACAAATAGCTCAACAAATCTACATTGCTTTAACAACAACGGCAGTGGCCGATATATTTCTCCGTATTTGCTGTTTGCCCTGCTAAATTGCTGTGGTTTGCCATAAAAAGCGGGTTAACTAAATCACGTTGTAAAACAAACCAACTCCGGCGTTTCTTCAAACACTAGTTCCTCTGGAGAAGCGTAAGTTAAAAATAAGAACGCGATCCCAGAGAATGTCTCACAAAACTGCTGTTACCAACAAAGTCTAATCATAATGAAAATTACTTTCAAGTATTTTTGGTAGGACTATTACGTACCACATCCCTAAAGAGCGCGACAGTTGAAATATTGTAGGACACAAAGCGGTTAATTAGTTTGGCCGTTAAAAGTTTTACGTAGACGAATTTTAATTTCAGCATTTGTATCCAAAACCTTTTTTTTGATTAACATCCATCAGACAGAACTTGTTTTTCTGAACTGCTGTTTTGAGGTTCAGTTCATCATAGCCATGCATCTGTTCTCAAACTTTAACTCATCTCCGTATACAACAAATTTTACATTTGGATTAAAATGCTCCACAACTCCATTTGATATGCGGAATCATAAAAATTCCGCTTGTTATTTTCATATCATTATTGGCCTTAATGTTTGGCAAGAAAGTGCTTACGCTAGCTTTATTTTACTTTATACCTCTGCATATTTGCTCTTTGAAGTGACGCCAGATGATCTCCGTAGGTTATTTGAATTCAATCGGCATGTTACCCGGGTTGCGTGGACTACCATACAGCATGTTGGATTCACATTACTCTCATCTAAGAGGTTCTCTTCTTCATGCGGTTGTAAATTAGGCCGGCAGTAGGGAGCATTCAATCTAAGATTCTCTCCTAATAATGCTAATTAGCAATGTAAATCTTTGGGCAATCCAAACATCGAACATAAAAATCACATTTTTGACATCAGTCCACCAGGAACTTAGACACTGGCCATCCGGCTGGTCTTGTTGTATCTGTCGCGTAGTTGCCCTTTATGAATTTCAAGGTAGGCAGCTCTACGGAGATTTGAAATCTCAGACAATTTTGGAAGCGTCTGGGTGGTTGCCTGTGTATGATACAGTCAAAGGTCTGCGAAAAAATGAGAGCAAAAATTAAGTGCACTGCTTTCTGCCATAAAATCAGNACTCCTTAAAAAGAAAACCGTTTGTCATTTTTTAGTATTAAATATTCACTTGAAACTTCTCTGACTCGCCTAATACCACTACAGCTATTTTATTCTCTTAGAGTTTACGTTTTGAATCCAAGCATTTGTTTTATTGCAACCGGACAGTGTGAGGATGGGGAGGATAAGCACAAACGAAAAAGAGCAGGTTAAACAAACAAACAACAAAATTCGGGACAAAAAGTGAAAAAGGTGTACTAATTCCTCAAATAAGGTACCAGAGTTCAAGCCTACGCATAATTCTTGACAGAAACATCCGAACGTGTGAATTTGGTCTTATGTAAAATGTTTGTTAACTTGCGTTTGTTGCGTAAACAGCGTTTGTCTAACCAACAACTATCTAAGTATAATTGATTAAGAAAGCTCACGTTAAATCAATATGCTCTTCAGGGCAAATTCAAAATATAAGCAAGTTTTATTTCTAAGAGGATTCGCTTATTACTAGCTTGAAAATGCCTACGCGCCGAAGCCATCTACAATTCTTCTGGCCTGTTCCTTCTCCTGACCAAAATTTTCTCACATAATTGTCGTTACCAACATGTGGGAACACTTCTGTAAACTTATTTGCTTTATTTCATCTTTTTGTCAGAAATCGATTGGAATATAAGTAAGCGGTATACTCAAATGACAGTGTGTTCTCTCCCGGTACCACGTCCCTGTGTTAGGCTAACGCAATTCATTGTACTCTTGGATTCTTTAGATCAAGACGCTCAGGAGCTCACTTTTAGTGATGACGTGCGACATGAACTAAAAGTTAACATATGAGTGGCAAGACGAATGCTTCTGTAAGACAGCCTGACGTATTGAAAAACGCGTTTGGTTAATTCTGTGGTAATATAGTTGATAATGTTTTATATGATTTCAAGAGCACTTCGCATTATTGATACTCATCGGTAGCCAGTAATCTTTTTTGGACAGTAAACGGTCAACACAGTCGGCGGCAAACAAGACAACATCAAAGCGGGAAACGGGAATAAAGATTGAAAATCAAGTAAACTATCTTACAAATCGAATATGAGTTGCCGTTGTCATGTGGCAAATCGTAGGCCACAGTACCAAATGGCAAACCGGGGTTAGTACTCCTGAACCGATTAACGAGACAAGCAAGGTATTATATAATCAAATTCATAGCTATATTTCGATTAGGCAACTTTGGTACACTTGTAAATCAGGCGTGTCAACTAAATTGGCTTTGTTACTGTTTCCGGACGTATGGACGATTTAAACAAAAAACACCCGGGCAAATGGAAAATACATACGAGACTGATGCATGGAAGACACGAGAAGCCCGTAGCAAACTCAAGGATATGGCGATGACGTTGAAAACAACGTCTTCAAAAACTGGAGCATTCATGGATGCTTTGGATGCAATCAATTGCGTTGCAGTTTGGTTTAAAAGGTTGACTCGTCTGAATTTCAGCTGAAATCATCGTTTGTGGTTTTTGATAACAAAATAAGCTCCACAAAAGCAGTATTATGTTTTTAATACATGACAGTGTAGCTCTGTGAACAAGCACTAGACATGAGATTTTGGGTTACTCAGTACCCTTCAAAGGGTTTTCAGCAATCTTATGTGGAGGGTTCTTTCACTTACCAGAAATATAATAATAATAATAATATAGCAATACAGCAATACAGTAAAAGGAACCTAGTAGAATTTATCAGTTTTGCGCTGTTTGACTGACGCCTCCATCGAGTGCACGGAAACGTTTGATTGATTTTAGCAAACTCAACTTGATGCCGGAGGAAAAAATTCCGACAATCAGAGTTCTTCACAGTCCAACTAACATGTTCGCAGTGTCAACACGTACACCAAATAACTAGAGGATGTTTCAGAACCGTTATCTCAGTGGACAAACTTCTGGTGACTTTTGTTTTCCCCAAGCAATTGACTGGATCCCAGAGAAGGGCAGCCGGTAGTGCGCTGGCGTTTAGATTATGCACCAGTTTGTATCTATGGCTAACAATTACAGCAAGGAATAAGTGTGAACCATATCGTCTTGAACGCCGTTGGTTGGTGCAGACAAAGTAGACGTAAATTGTTATTTTCTTTTCTAGACGCAATCCTTTAATCGGTGTAGTCACTGAACAAAAAGCGAGTAATTCACTGAGATCGATGAAATCTTCCGATTCTTGTAGCCTTATGAAGAGCAATCTACCTGACAACAGCTTTTGCAAGAAAACAGGGGGTTGTCTGCGGTTCTGGTAAAATTAGAGTGCGTCATTCGCAAGGAAGAGCAAGTAAAAATTTTCTTTTGATAAAATCATGGGTATATAGACAAAAATCTTCGAACTACTAGAATGCACGGCATTTTTGGAATGTCATTTAGTGTCTAGCACCGCAGTTTGTCAAGCAGATGACTTTGACTACTACTCACTTAAGAGTAGTCGGCGCGAACTAACCAATAGAACTGCCTTCATTATGTAGGAAGTTCGGTCCAAGTCCTTTATCTGTTATTGAGCCACGAATACTATAGCCCCATATGGTCGTATTTTTGGGAAACGTGACCAGTTATGTGGGCCAGCTGAGGTGTAAAGGAGCGATGGCTGCACTTAAAGATAGATGGTAATTAATCATACGGTAATAGGGTCTGGGGTGAGAGACATACACTGGTCCCGTTGTGTAAGGTACCGCTCTGTCTTCTCACTGTGGGTGTGCTGCTTTTCCGCGGATACTACTCTGATAACAAGAATCGCGCGGGTTTGCTTTGCCTAGCTGTATGTGCACATACACCCTTTGATTTCTCCCAAAAAATAAGAATGTGATTCTAGTAAGGAGAAACTAAGGAGCAATATTATTTTCAGTTTGTTTAGTCAAATTTTCAAAAATTCTCTCCCTGGATGTATAAGAATTTAGAAGATTAACAAAAATTGGAACGGCTAGGGAAACAGTACTTCGCCAGATGATCTGCCTGCTGAAGGTTTTGGCTGCCGTCTGATGCTAACGAAGGTTAGTTTGCCACCACCAACTCGCTGCAAAGAGTTTCCGTTTTGTCCTCAGACCGTAGAGTGTGCCCGTGCATTAGAACCACAATTCTGTTTTGTCACAGGTTTCTTCATTCCGTTATATTCCGCTGCTCGTCTAACGAATGATGCAGGTTCATGGCCGAGTTCTAAAGTGCGTCTACCAATCCAGGATTTCTAACAATACATTTGTATCGAACAGGATAGACTCAAACAGTGAATTGGGTTTCAGGCAAGTGCCTTGAATGATATCAAGTCACAGGTATTTACTGCACAAATAGGTTGGACTTTGGGAAATTTTAATCTGTTGACTAAACTCCATCAATTTCGTTCCAATTTAATACGCTTAAATATTTCACTAACATTCAGGTGAAATATGTTGCGAAACCACTGCCAAAAACACACATGAATTACGTGAGAAGTTTCAAACGAGGTACATTTTGCATTGCACACCATAGGGAAAATTCTAACATGGTCGTAATCCTGCGATAACGCCTAAAGATAGGCACCAAGTGTAGCAGGAATGCATGTTGCTTGCAATCCCCTCAAATGAAGCTTCTCCACGGAGCTAGAAAGCCTTTCGGAATGTGTAAAACTGTGGTAACAATTGCAATTTTTACGACAGCGTATATGATATTGGTACGAAGCATACAAGGCATTGGGTAAGTCATCTAGTTCCACTCAACCAACACTTGTTTGCCTCAAATTTATAGATATTTTGATGTTTCTTAAGTCACAGGAGACTTTTGAGCAGATAAATACTCCTGAATCAGATTTGACTGATTAATAAACCAGCTTCAACTAGTGATGGTAGTCTAATTTACATGGGTTGGTTACTTGAAATGTCACGACAAAATACCCAAAGTAAATAGACATAAAGAGAGGGTTCAATAGAAATTCACGAAATCTTGCGCAAAAAATGAAAATTTCAGTGAAATCCAGGTCAAGTCTTGCACCTTGCAAGGTAATGTATATACCTGCATATAAATATTTTTCGCAGGCAAGCGAAAAAACACATCCCAAGAGATCTATAATATTACAAAATTCCGGGTTGCACGAGTAAGAAAAATTAAGCAGGCAATTAGAAATCTGGATTGGATACATCCAGCGAATGTGCTAGGTGCCTTTTCAGCGGGGACTGCCAAGAAATGAATTGAATATTTGGTAAAACATGGAGGAAACTGGTGCGCTTCTCGGCTTAGAATCCTTGGTGTATGAGGCCTAATGTGAGCACATAACAATTCAGGGACACCCTTTTCTAGGCGGTACTACACAAAATGTGTTCATTCAAAATGACAGATTGAAAGAAGCCATTGGAAATGGTTCGATTTTACAGCATGCTGCCACATGGAGGGTTGTGTCGTCCTAATTTGCGGTATTCAACTTAGTCTCACTTCGGAAGAGAAGAAATATGAATTAGATAATCGTAGCTGGAAAAATTCGTGTGGGCTTTCGTGAAAGGTGTGAGTTAAAAGAATCACGAGATGTTCAACATTATGAACTTTCGCTAACATGAATGTCATTTCTCACAGTAAAATAATACAATGTATCCTACGGTCGTCATAATAATTGATAGTAATTCAATATTATTTGATGATAAATTATGGAGTTCATCAAATGTATGATAATTCACTCAACAACCTGGCAGCTTTGTGGGGATGCAGGAAGCAGTGTGGATTTGTGAGTTTGTCGGAGACCACTTTCATCTCATCAAAATAAGGGCTAGTGCTTGTTCATCAGCCCTCTATCCGCATAGATGAAACACTCGCGTGAACTCCGATCACGCTTGCGCACGGCATTTATTGAGAATTTGAACAAAAACACGACCTTTCCGTTCACTTCCAAACTGTGTCAAATTTTCAGTCGCAGAAGAGAAGATAAAATCGGGTAGGTTACACGTCTGGAATTGTTTCCTAATATAATATTGAAATTGAGAACTTTGTGTTCTCAGAAACGGTTATGTGATTGACATGATTTTGTGCAAGTGTCTTTCGCAATCTGTTGCACTTACAATGGAATAAAGTAAGACAAATGAGTTGCAAATGCCTCCTGGGTACATGGGAGAGATAATCAGGCGGCAGTTTATACTCTCGTGAATTCCTCAATGTGAATATATATGAGCATAATCCACAGGGCATGTAAAATGCTCTTCATATTCAACTTCAACCAACTGCGTTCACGTGTGAGTCTTACTTCTCCCATCCGCGTGTGGAAATTTGGGACACCGAGCTAGGCTCAAAATTTATGAATTCTCCAGCGACGAAACCGTCTCCAATAAGCACACAGAACAGCATAAAATATAGTAACCAAAAGTGTTCACTTAGTTTTCCCAAAATGCTACAAATATAGCAGCAGTTGCAGTAAGCGGGCCTAATTCAACTTTTCTATCAAAGGGCCAGTGATCGTTTACCGCATGATCTGCACACTGTGTTGGTGGATCAGTGGCGCGATATCAGCTCTACAGGAAGGAGAATCACACGACTGGTCAGCCACCCGTGTTCACACGGGTAGGTGTTTAATCATTAACCGATATGCCGCGCGTTTAATACCCCCTGACGTTGTGTAAAATGCGTACTGCTGATGTCTCCCTTAAGGGACAGAAACGATTTATAGGTGTCGTCCGAATTTCAGCATAGGTTTGTTATTTTTTAAAGTTAAATGCATATTGTTTCAAGTTAACATCTCATGTCGCGCACTTTGGTACTGTGGAATTAAAAATCTGAGTCGAAATATGTCCTTGGTACCTATAGAGGACATGGCTGTACCAGGAAGCATAATCAGTGGGCGAATAATTATGTTTAGAGCAACGTTTGACAAATTCCTAACATGGGGCTTCAAAAACTAATTTCGGTCGAGCCAGATTGTGACTCATGTATTGAAGTAGACTGTGAGGAGAATCTCACTGTATGTATGCTCGGTTTGGTGACCCTTATCTGAGAGTGATGGGTGTTTTCCGAGTGCGAGTGCAGGGAGTGCGAAGAAGGTAGGTATAAGGGCTACATGGTGACGAGTACCAATATTTAGAACAATTGATTATACTCGCGAGATTGCGCATGTTTATCCACTTTATACGGAAAAGAGCCCTTTTCCCCACCGGGCGATTGGTTGCACAAGATTCGCTGATGGCCATCCGTGACTTGGGGGGATAAGGTGGACCAACTACAATCAAGCCGGATACTTTTAAACCTTTGCGACTTTGTTGCTGGTGGCTTCGGGGTCCTGGTTGCGCGTGGTCAAATTTCGACAGAACAGGTCAATTGTGTTCAAAGGGACAGACACCATGTTCCAGATCATCTGCTCTAACGTGACAAAATTCCCTAGCAATAAACCCCCGTTTTACCATTTTATTCCAACCCGTGTTCAGGGTTCAGCTCATTAGGTGTGTATAGGAATCAGGCGCCAGCAAGTAGGGCTGGTCTACTTCCGTCAAAGACATTG
Source organism: Opisthorchis felineus (assembly GCA_004794785.1). Lineage (NCBI taxonomy): Eukaryota > Metazoa > Platyhelminthes > Trematoda > Opisthorchiida > Opisthorchiidae > Opisthorchis > Opisthorchis felineus. The sequence goes on from SJOL01006514.1 coordinate 396,230, forward strand.
ACGGTGATGAGTGCACCTGGTTCGCAAGACGGTACAAATAATGTTGCATTTGACGACCAGGCTTGAAGAAGTTCTGGGCCAAGCGCAGCTCGGATCTTATCAATCAAATTGGCGGTCACGCTGCGCATAAAACGGAAAGCTTGAAGTCAGTGCACAGATTGGTGGAATAAGATGTTGTGGTTCGATGATTTTTTCGCCTTGGGTGATTTTCTCAGAAGGTTTCACAAACAGTTGAATACGGGCCAAGTGCAACGTAATTTGAATCTTTCATCACGTCTCCTGATGGGTGCGGCCAATAAAATAGTCCGCAGACAGATGCAGACGGCTTGTGCTCGTAGGCACCAGTCCTCTGCGTGAGTTCGCGCGATTAAGTGTGCACTTCGCCAGGTATGCTGCTGTGCTGGCTGTGATGCGCCGTTGTTGAGATTTCTGGCCACTGTATCCACTCAAATGTGCAGTAAGTTCAAGCAAGCTAGAGAGGATTTAGGTTCCGTCACTAAGTTAGACGCAGTTCAGCTGTGTTTTGACCTCTAGCGCTCAAGCGCTCGTCCGTTTTACGTGTGGCTTGATTGGTGAATGAAGTGAAGACCATCAGAATCGATTTAATTGTCTCATTCAGCTGTGTGCAGTGCAATTGCCGTTTTGCTTTCAAGCTTCTAGGCCTAATCGGAATCCGTGGAGAAATATGCGCATGTCATTTGAGCTCCGTGATTTTCACATAGAGTCGCCTGGCTGTCTGCCTATGTCCGGCCGGATATTCCATACACAGAATATGGTAGAATCACTTTGTGCCGGGATATGTTTTAATATAGCCTTGACCCTCACGAGGAATGGAAGCACTCAAAAAAATTATAATCGAGCGATTTCGCCTAAAATGATTACCATAAACAAGCTTTCCTTAAGCCCATTTTACAATGAGATGAGGTTGTTAGAAGGATGCTCTTAAATCAACTTTATCCGAGCATCGTTAATCTGCACAACCTTGAAGAGCTTTCCGGCCCACGTAGGTTGTGGATAAGTTGCAAACACTTAGGGGTTTTGTATTTACACGCATATAAGATTTTCTTCGTCAGAATCACCATAGACTTGAAGTAATTATCTTACTAGCCCAAATGATTGCACGTGGGCTGTGATACCGTCAGGGCACCCACACCTAGACAGGAGGAGGATTAGGGTCCTCAACCAAAGCCTTTGGCTCAAAAGCCTAACCGCAAGGCAGCGGTGTTTGGCAGGAAATGCAAATGCATTACAATTTCTACGGAACAAGTGGCCACATGTTCCAACCCCCAACCTAGAGGACCAGGAGGCTGTGTTCGTCAGACCTCTAACCATTGACCAACCTGGAATGAGGGACTCTGTGAGTGTCTCGGGGACACACCCCAGTATAGCTCAATTGGTCGCTGAGGTGCGCAAACCGTCACAACACGGTAAGGTCCAGTCTCTCCGTGCGTATTGCTGATGACTCCTACCCTCTTCTAGCGGTACTACACAAAATGTGTTCATTCAAAATGACAGATTGAAAGAAGCCATTGGAAATGGTTCGATTTTACAGCATGCTGCCACATGGAGGGTTGTGTCGTCCTAATTTGCGGTATTCAACTTAGTCTCACTTTGGAAGGGAAGAAATATGACTTAAATAACCGTAGCTGGAAAAAATCGTGTGGGCTTTCGTGAAAGGTGTGAGTTAAAAGAATCACGAGATGTTCAACATTATGAACTTTCGCTAACATGAATGTCATTTCTCACAGTAAAATAATACAATGTATCCTACGGTCGTCATAATAATTGATAGTAATTCAATATTATTTGATGATAAATTATGGAGTTCATCAATTGTATGGTAATTCATTCAACAACCTAGCAGCTCTATGGGGATGCAGGTAGCCCGGTCGGATTTGGTCACATTGTCGAAGCTTTGTGAGGTGTAGTGGACCACTTTCTTCTCATCAAAATAAAGACTATCGATTTTTCATCAGCTTTCTATCCGTATAAATGAAAGACTCGCCTGAACTCCGATCACGATAGCGCGCAGCATCCATTGAGAATTTGAAGAGAGAACATTTTTTAGGTAACTGGGTAATCTGATTATTTGAATTTTCCTTCAGTTCAACACTCGGTTTCATTTTTCATCTCTGAAGGAAAGAAACGTCCAGCGAGTACGTCACAAGCTTTGACTGATTTTTCGAGGACCCGTTAATCCTTGAGATTTCCTGTATGTATTTTCGCATTATGTTACACTTGAAAGGGAATAAACTAAGGCGAAACATTTGACTATGCTTCCGGAGCCCAGGCTTCAGTTTATTTCGGAGAAAATACCCATCGCCGTGGAGTTGTTTATTAGAAAACACCAACTACTTGCATGCCTCGTCAGTAGTATCCGCCTTCACACTGTTGTATGAATATCCAAGTAATTCACTGGGCAATTTTCAAGTTCCTAAACGTTTTTGATAACAAACGTTTTAGATTTGTTCGGTAGTATCACTTTCGACTTTCAGTAATTATATACATCAGCACAACGCAGCGAACAAATAGATCAACCCTTTTATATTGCTTTTCGGCGGTGAAACAATATAGTCGGAAAATCATTGGGTCCAATTTATGAAGTTTCATAGGAAAACAACGTGTGGCGTAGCTTATCTTCTCTGAGTATTTCACCGAAGGGAAGTGAAATAAAAAAACGAAGTGGTTTTCGGTGATTCTTCCGCTCAATAGTTGGTCAATAAAAAATGGGCATCTTCTTGGGTCTCTTTTCTTGAATTCAACAAAACTATAGTTTTTGAGTATTATTCAAATTTGGTGACGCAAACACCTTGAGTGAGGGAAAATCGAAGTTACGGAGATATTTTGACCACTATAGAGACATCTGTTGCCAACGGCATTAGTGAACATCTGAGGCAGATGGAGAAAGCAAAAATGCTGCGCAGCGCAAATTTAGCTAAAGCCGGATGGATATAACAGCGCAATTAACAAGGTGACACAACTCCGTAGCGAAGTGAATGTTCACACAATTTCAAGGATCAGGCAACGCAACGTGTACATAAATTGAGCCAATCCAACTACGAGGTCCTTTATAGCACAGTATGAACAAGAGTTTCATTTTCTGGCCTTAATCTGTGATGCCACTTGACTCCGCTATCTGTTGGGGGTAGTCATTCTTTGCTAGCCGAATTAAAGTTGGACCATTGGTTTCTAAATAATCGGAACGTTTAGGTAAGCTAAGTGTACAGAAAATCTTAGAAAATCAAAATGAGGTTTGACATTTAAGCAAAGTTTAATCAGCAGATAAAAAGCGAAATCTGTCTTGACATGCCGCCAGAAAATAATCATCCTACAGGGCTTCTTCTAATGGGGCTTCGAAGGAACGTAAGCAAGAAAACGAGCAAACATTGAGGTAATATGAGTAACCAGTTTTCCTTTTCTGACTTTAAATGTCGCTCCAGTGAAAGCTTGATAGCTGGCGTGCAGCGTTAATAACAGTAAGCTGCAGGGTTTTTAGTAAATCTAAGACAGATCAAAAGGACACCACAGCGGATCGAAGGCCTTTAATTGAACTGTCAAGCTTTCAGGGTCCGAAATCGGTCAACAGCGACAAGAATCAAAATGAACTCTTTAGTTCCATCCTCAACGTCTCTTCCATGGTGTTACAGGGGAAATATTTACCAATCCTTTTAAGCATTTGGGTCAATATCTGATTGGTCAGGTAATATAGTTATTTATTTAGCTATTCGTTTATTTTTTGTCTATTGATGACAATCTCCCCACGAAACTTTCGCTTGAAAAGTCCTCTTAACGTGCATAGGCTGCTTTCGCTCAAATGGACTATCATTTTTTGGGAAAATCCTCAGTATCATTTGAGTCCCCTTTGAGTACGTCCGTATTGCAAACGAGTTTTACAAATGCTCTGAATCGCATGTAACAAGTCAGCTTGGATACCAACTGGTCCAGCATATGCCTACACTTCTTAAGCAAAACTGTTACAGGATTCATTCTACCAATAAAGTCGCGATATTATAGACACGTAAATGTATGATTCTCCTACCGTCTCAGAAAAAGGCAAACCTGGTGAGTCCGCATACCTAAGTTTTAGCAAATATTCCGTCCAGTTTGATTAAAAGATTATTAAAATAAACTGGGATTTTAGAGGCCCCAATATCCTAGAAAATGTTTTGGAGAAGCCACTTGTTGCCTCTTCCCAGTTCACCCTCATATCAACTAAGTCGTGTAATCCAAAATTTTATATTCAGGCGTCAAAACGTGTCTAAATCTTAAAGTGTCTAGTCTGTGTAAGAATGACAGAATTTACGTCAGTGAGAAATCATGAAGGAAGAAAAACTATTAGGGTCCTGATTTTATGAACTACTATGCGTGAGAAAATTTTGGTCTTCGTGATGTCTGCTAAGTAATTAAGGGGTATAACATTTTGATGGCATCGGCTGTTGTGCCAACAACCACGATAAGGGTGGTTGTCACCAGTTTTTGAAAGATAACCTAAAGGAAAATATAGGTGGCTTGTTGCAAACAAGGAATATGCGCCTTCAAAATCTGCATCCTTTTACACTGACTGGAGTTGGTGATTTGTGCGTGATAACTGACGAAAACTTTACAGGAAAGGCCTTTCACTCATTCAAGACCTCATCACTTCGTGGCTAAACATCGGGCACATCTACCTATCCAAATCCATGATGGTAGGTCAAATTCAAAAAGCCTAACTGATGTTTGGTCTCCACAGTGACGAATTGTGCCCAATCTAGTCGGCATGCTCTACTTATCAGCATGGTAATCAGTATAAATTTGAACCATCGCTTGCGAAAACAGAACAAAATGTTGAGTGCTGCGTTATCATCATTGTCTTATTTTCCCCTGACTTGCTCGCTTTGCCTATTGGTGTATGATATGGAAGACCGAAAACAACCATTAGTGTTGTCCTGGGCGGAGTTGTTTTCCGGCAGAAGCCTCAGCTTGGTTTCGTTTGGTTCTCCTAGGTAGGATGCAATTATTAAGGGCAGCTAGGATCAGCGCAACGAGATTCGTGGTTATTGCAGTCAGAAGCTACCCTACACAAATAAAATTATGGTGAAATTGAAACTTAAACAACAAACCATTCAAGAAAAGACTTTTCTGCGAGTAAAGAAATTCGTAAACCAATGTTTACTACCGAAAGAATCGTTCTGCGAAGGATTTTGTTGAAATAAGAGAGTGATGCCAGTCAACAATTGACCAGTTGAATAGTTTTGTAACTTGCGCGACTTTTACTAAAGAGAAATTAAGTACCTGGATTTCTTAGCTGTTGGTCTAATGCTCCGAAAGTGGGATTTTCTGGCTAGTTAGTTTCTTTCGGCAAAAGCCAGTGTTTTTGAAGGCTTTTATAATTGATTACCCATATCAGTAAAATGACGTCTCAGTACAGAATATAGATGGTCTGGTCCGAAAGCCTTTGTAGGCATTTAGGAGACAAGCAGATTTAGATAACAAAGAGCACGTCAAATTAAAAAAAATTACGACGCTTTTTTCAGATGTCGTGAGAGGTAAGTGTATTTGTTTCGCGTAGGAAACCTTCATTCTAAAGGTCATCGTAATATTTTCCCGCTAATGACATATAGAGTACGCTTGAAAAATTAACCTACCTAAATTCAAAGTAGCCTACTTCAGAAGTGCATGCTGTGTCATTTTACTGCCACAAAATCGTTGAAAATCTGTGTTTCACATCCGAATATCTGGAGAACCTTCTGGAATCGTGAGGACCTACTGAACTTTGACCAAGGGAAGCTGCATGAAGCTAAATCCTCGGGTGAACTATGGAGGCTTGCTTTGTTTAACTGTGCTTCTCTGTTATACACAGCTTTTGCATTCATTCAGCTTTGTATTATATAACTGCCGGTTCAACAGTGCATGTTACAATGGAGGACATTTTGTGTTTTGCACTAAGAAAGGCCTGTTCCTTCAAGAGGGCGCCAAGCGCTTCAGATTTTATTCTTAGCTTTACAAAAAGCATCTTATTCAGTTACGGTACGGACAGTTGTCAACCCACGGCAGAGGATGGGGCACGTACGCGTGAAGACGGTAGTCCACCAGACATTTGTCTTAAACAGGACTCGAAGAAAATACCAAGTAGGTCTGTACATAACCACGTGAATCACAAGTGGCCCAGGAGCATATATGACAGCAAGAATAGTTACTTGCCTGTGTAGCCTTCTTCAATTGCGTGCAACGCAAAGACGACTGCAAACGACCGATGCCATTTTGGCCGAATAGAACGTTCAACTTGATCTGGTCATCCCCAGCAGCCAACAAAAAATGGGTTGCACTACTTCAGATCGCGCAACCAAGTGTAATTTCCGGCTTTTTTATTCACATTAAATATTTTGCTCGTAACATTGACTTGTCAATGCATCACGGCGATTAGAGCAGAGATTTGGTTTTGTTTATATGCAACCGTCCGTTGTCCTCAGCACTCGACGAAAAAAAAACAGTTGACTGTTAGTGTGAAAATTTGAATTTGTTTGGAGATAAGATTTGTTCGGCGCCAGAGTTGGGTTACGCTTACACGATCAGTTACGTTTACCACTTGCACATGCAGAAAACCGGGTGCTTATATTAATCTGGCAGTATTTCAGAATACTATACAGCAATTTTTATATGCCTGCTTAATAATTATTGGGTATTCATTTAATCATAACTTATTCCTTCTAAATAAAGACTGCGCGAAAACATCACTTCAGTTCTTCCGAAACTGCAAGGAAATCCGCACGAGGTTTAACATAATTCCGTCTGCGGTACCGAAATCTAGTACAATGGTTTTGCAGTGGTTTTGAAACTAACTTTTCTGCTCCAGAAATAAATTTCAGGCGTATTTTTTTGTAACTCTAATTCAACAGACATTCAGAAAAGCTTGTTCCATAGTTAAATTTAGTTTCCATTTATTCATTTAGACCTCAAACAGCTGGCTGGTAAGATTTGTTTGCAAAAACGATTTCATCACGCTATTTGAACACATTTAAGTACATAGTGCAATGTGGAAGACAGTATGATAGTTTGGCTCAACATTTTGGGGGCCAGACGGGTTTCTAATCTCCGCAACTGTGCTAGGTTGATGTCAGTTGAGTGATATTTGTTGGCTGTCCACTTTGTATTGTCAAAAACGTATACCACATCAAGGCCTGTGAATCTCACGTTCTGCATGCGTAAGCACTGTAGCACGTCACCTAAACGGAGAATAAGTGAGTATTTATCAACCGTGCCAGCATTTATAAAAACAATTATTCACTATATATTTTGATAAATCAGTAGTTTAGGTCAGTATATGTTTTTGTCCCATTTAAGACTGTAGATTTTGCAAAGCCAATTTTGGAGAAAATTTAGCTCCTTGAACAGGAAACAGCTACCAAATATCTGAACAGAATAAAGTCAGAAAACCCCGCATCGTGTACGGCGGACATTTGCCTATGATATATAGTAACAAACGTCCCAGAATTTTGATCTGCTAACAGAAACTCTTTTCTAGAGGGAATTTGCTAGTCTTAACAGCATACCGGCCAAACGGTTTAGTTCTCATCTGCTAGCCAAATGTTGGCGAGCTTAAAACACTGATTTTTGTATGATGCGCACTGCCGATGATGCCGTTAAAAAGAGTAAAACAGCGATACAGTGTTTTATGTCTTTTTAGTTCAAACTTACAGCATCTAGATGAGGAAAGTTTTATCACAAAAGTCTGGCGTCAGTTTTTGTTTTCCGAGATACCGGTTGACCTATATGCCTGTTATTTTGGAAAGCAAACAGCCTTAAAAACAATGAAATGTACCGTTTTATTGCAGTCAATAAAAGAGGATCTGCCGAGTTACTTTTAAAAACAGCAAGTTAGGTTTTGGATGCCTCATTTGCAAGCCAGTCAGAACGAGACATAAGGATCAAAATAAAACCAGACGTTTAGTTGAGTTATCGTTATGGGGTATTGCAGTCAGACGTAACACGATTGGATGTTACTCATGATTTGTACAATTTGGCATTTTTAGTTTTTTTCACTCATACAGCTAAATAACCTGGCAAAGGTCATCAGAGATTGTGCTCCTAAGCTTTGTTGACGTCCATTGCTACGATGAAAAGTTGAATAGCTTATTATCTTGGTATAAATGAACTGATTCTTATGAATTTCATCTTGGAGCCAGTAGACTTTACTTTAAAATACTTCGGATGTAGATATGGTGCACTCCGCTGGCTTATCCGTCAAAAATAAAGACGGCAAAATGGGTATGCGCACACATTTAGCCCATATGCACAATTTACGCCAAGAGTAGTGGTGAGGTCATTTGTCATAAAACGTAAAATGCTATACATCGCTACATAACTGACCTCGAATGCCATCATATGTTGTCGCACGGTGAAGGAAGCAGTTGACTGCGTCCGAATGTTTGACTACTTTAGTGGTCTTTCATCAATTTTAGCACATACACTATTTTGGCAACGATTAGGAACAAACTAAAGGGGTAATATCTTCAATTTGTTTAATAGACAATAAATAATAATTCTGTGGTTTGTCAGACCTTGCATCCAGGGGCTGGTAGGTAGAACAAATTTTGCGGAAGCCAAAGCCGAAGAATCTGAACAAACAAATTGCAAGTAAACGTCTTGCCTCATCAAAAAAGCACGGTTTTGTCAAACATTTTAACCTAAAAGTTGCTGATGCCTGTTTTGCAACAGATACATGCAGCTTGTCTAAATATAAACATTTTGATTTAGAAAGAATTAATTTCGAATCAGTGGTGTCGGCAAGGCTTTTTTTGGTTTTGTTTTAATTTCAGATCCGTCCAGCTCTAAAACGTCAAATACCTAACTCATTTGCGATGGACGTAAGAGTGCAAACATTTTTTTGGTTTAGTCTTGAATAAGTTTATTTATTTTTGGCCCTCTTCTTAACCGGTTACCGAGTGAGTAGAAAGTATATTATTTTGCGCAAACATAGCCCGGTTTGGCATAAAAACAAAGTGCTTTTTCCAGCAGATTGAAACAAACTATCAATATGTGTGTTCAAGTAGACTTAATGCACTGCGCACTTGATGCAGAATTACGTTTTCCCAATAGGGTTTCTGGTTTATTTTTAGCTCTCTTTTCTAAATTCATCAGGGTTATTAGTACTAGCAATACCTGGCAACTATCGCTTCATTTTTGATGAGAAAACGTTTAATTTGAATAAGGCGAACCATAAGGCGAAGCTCAAGACAAATTTCAGGATAATTAGAGAAAATCAAATTGTGTGACCATATTGTTATAGGAGACGTACACCACAGACGATGATTCATGTCCATACGACAGGAAAACGTTTGCGAATAAACTTAGAGTTCTAGGTTAAAACAACTGATAATGCCTAAATGTTTCATTCTTTTAAATATCTAAAAATGTGTGGAATTGTTTTTTAAAATTTATTTTGTTTTCAAGGTCAAAAACGTCGCCTCTGTGAGTGAGACGTATGAATAAAAAAAATTATTTGGATGAAACAAGACAAACACAATAATTCCACTGTAAGCCAAGAGCACGAGGTGTATGACGTGTATGGCGATGTATAATGTGATCCATGTGACAGCGAAAATAGTGCAGAGTCTTTTAGTAGCCCGCAGGTTTAGGTAAGCAGTTAATGAGCCCAACATTATCTAGGAGGAATATTTTGATTTATCATGAAACAAAATGACAGTCATTATGCTCCAATCATGTGACTTTTGTATGTAAACATGGATTTATAAATACCAAGGAGCACTGCAGGAAGAATGCCTGAAGCTCAGCATTGCCACAAAATGTTCAGTAAAAAGAGCGATCAATAAAAAGATGTTTATCCGCAAAGCCAGGCTAAACCGACAGGTGAAGAAGCATTTTACAGCTTTTTTGTCCTTGTTGGGGAGAATGCGCAGCTGGAGAAAAGCAGAGCTTTGATCCTGCGACCCACTGGTTAGCGGCTGTGTACTCAAACGTTTGAGAAACAGTGGCTGCTCCGCAGTGTGCTTCGCTCCAACTTAGACAAGACATACCGCCGCTTTTCCTTCAATAGCGGAAACCACAAAACGCGGTCATGTATTGGCTGGTTCCTAGCAAGACTTGGAGACTAACGGTTTCCACATAGTGAATTACTATACGAATAAATGTGTCGCTAACTCAGCCAACATGTACGTCCGTAGTTAGTGGTTGAGTGAAGCCGTCTTACACGTAGGCTAATTTCACCAAGTTCATTGAATCTGAAATATATTTTTGTTGGGTTGTTCCCTGAGCTGCACAATTTGCTTGCATCAGTTATAACTCCTATTCAAGTTCACATAAACAGCCATCTTCAAACACTTATATACCTATATTCTTTTCAAATACAAAAAAATATTTCCGTTTGTCAAATCCTACGAATTTTCGTATTTTTGTGTCAGACTTTTTTTACTGGAAAGCAATTTGTTTCCGTTATTATTCTGAGTCACAAAAAACTAAATAAAACACAACGGTTAATATGAAAGATAAACTGTAAACCACTGGGTGATATTTGCAAGACTGAAAAGCTCATTTCTTTATCACAAACCTTTTAATAGAAATTTCTGGGTTCGATCTAGACTGCTACTGCTGCGTTCGCCTGGAAAACTTCGCGCTTCTTCCAAGGGACGCGACATCTGTGCACAGAAAGAATTTCTCGGCTTACGAAGTGATTGGTTTTGACTGACTGATTTCCAGATAGGTCCATCGTGGTAACATTTTTCACGAAAGCCACGATTTCTTGCCACGATAATTTGATTTCCTTATGTTCCTAAAAGATTTTGTCTGCAGCAAACGTAATTTGATCGACAAATTACACCACAGCAACACAAAAGCTGATGAGATGCGAATGTTTGATAGCAATGGTCACGAACTTCAGAATCCCGCAGTTGTTTGTATTCACCACAGATTTGTCATTTTATGGTCGATACATTCATAGACCACCGAGAATTCCGTCAGCCGGAATGATGCGGTGAACTTTACCTGCAGCCTACTAGGTCTGTGTAAGCGGGGCAGATCACTGCAAAACGCAATGAACTAGTGCTCAGTTGTTTGGCGAAAAACAAATGTGCGCTCTGGTGCTTAAAGTTAGAGCTCAAAGAGAAGGCACGTCTGTTTATCCCGAACAAACCTATGCTGAAGCAAACTTCGTGACTTTCGTTAGGTCTCTTGCCACAATATCATTTTTCTGCCAATTAGGTTAATTTATCTCAGTCGATAAATTCAATCGCCTAAAGATGCACAACAGTCCTCAGCTTCCTTAAATTTTCGATCTAGAGTAACGTTTTGTGGTTGGTTACTGCGCTTTCTGACTAGTTCCCTGCTGACAAGTGTACGGAAAAAATCTTGAGTGCACAGAAGGTGCTCCTTTGTTGAAATCGGAGAACACATTTTGCTGCTACGTGACAGGGTGCACTATATTTCCGAGCAGAAACAACTACACTCATAGTAAAAGACAAAACACGCACACACGTTCGGTTTGAAAATAAAGCATACCTTCCTTCAAAATAGGTTAAAGCTTGTAGAACAACTGACGTATACATCCTTGGTCCATATGAAATATTTTGATGTGATAGCTGTTGTGCTTCCGTAGTAAAATACGCCAAACATCCTGAATGTTCCATCAACTTATAAGGCTTTGTACAAACTGACCAAATGTTAAGGTAAAACTACACTATTGTGTTTAGAAACGTTTGCCAGTCTTGAGAGTATCGGTAAGTTCCTTGAAAATGTAAACAATCTTGCGAACTAAGTCTTTCAGTAAAATGCGTGCAATCGTTCAGCAACGTCCAATGTGGACCGGAAATTCGAACACTTACTTTTGTTTTAGTTTCACAGGTGATGAGTAACCTAGTAAACTATACCAAGTGTCATGCGGAAAAATTCACCTGCCTGTACGTTTTTTATGAGTAACAAGGGAAACCAATTTGCTAAAAACTATCGAACAATATTTGACGCACTTATTGTATTGTCAAAAACGTATACCACATCAAGGCCTGTGAATCTCACGTTCTGCATGCGTACGCACTGTAGCACGTCACCTAAACGGAGAATAAGTGAGTATTTATCAACCGTGCCAGCATTTATAAAAACAATTATTCACTATATATTTTGATAAATCAGTGGTTTAGGTCAGTATATGTATTTGTTCCATTTAAGACTGTAGATTTTGCAAAGCCAATTTTGGAGAAAATTTAGCTCTTTGAACAGGAAACAGCCACCAAATATCTGAACAGAATAAAGTCAGAAAGCCCCGCATCGTGTACGGCGGACATTTGCCTATGATATATAGTAACAAACGTCCCAGAATTTTGATCTGCTAACAGAAACTCTTTTCTAGAGGGAATTTGCTAGTCTTAACAGCATACCGGCCAAACGGTTTAGTTCTCATCTGCTAGCCAAATGTTAGCGAGCTTAAAACACTGATCTTTGTATGATGCGCACTGCCGATGATGCCGTTAAAAAGAGTAAAACAGTGATACAGTGTTTTATGTCTTTTTAGTTCAGACTTACAGCATCTAGATGAGGAAAGTTTTATCACAAAATCTGGCGTCAGTTTTTGTTTTCCGAGATACCGGTTGACCTATATGCCTGTTATTTTGGAAAGCAAACAGCCTTAAAATCAATGAAGTGTACCGTTTTATTGCAGTCAATAAAGGAGGATTTGCCGAGTTACTTTTAAAAACAGCAAGTTAGGTTTTGGATGCCTCATTTGCAAACCAGTCAGAACGAGACATAAGGATTAAAATAAAACCAGACGTTTAGTTGAGTTATCGTTATGGGGTTTCGCAGTCAGACGTAATACGATTGGATGTTACTCATGATTTGTACAATTTGGTATTTTTAGTCCCCTTGCATTTTGAATAAATACTTTTTTTGTACACACGCAGAAAGACCGCACGCTTTATCAGTCAAGGTTTTACAGACCACGATAATCCTTGTCCATCCCTATATAAAACGAAACGTTTATATGCAAGAAAGAGTGGACTTCAACAAAATATTCAGATGATCATATTTTGATGTTTCTCAAGTCACTCAACCAAACTATATTTGTCCGCATGCCGTAGTTGTTTGGAACGTGATATCCTGGGGGCTATCAATTTACGTTTGACACCAAATCTGTTTAATCTCTACTGTATAAATTAAAATGTTCCATACATAATACTGTAATTTTTATCCACTGTATTTCAGTAAAGATCAATAATACAGCTATGTTATGGCTTGTACGTTTTCGTTTAAAGTTAGAAGCTACTAACATGAGTACTCCTATTGACATGATCAACTTAAGCATACGTTTTGAATTCGGTAATGTTTTTAACGCAAGTCTAGCTAGTTCATTCTTTTTTTCAAAAAAATACCTGATAAATAGAAGAAAATCGATTATTATTAAACACTGGTTCATAGAAACCAGATTTTAGCAATCAGGTTTTCTCGTAAAACGCTTTCGCAGCGAACGCGTTAGTGCAGCTCTTGTTTAATAGGTCCTAACATTCCGGTGACTGATTTTCGGGGTTTGATTTTTTCCGTTTCGTTGCTGCTTAAGCAGTTGTCTAGTTTTCATAAATAAAAAACAACGTCTCCAAAGCTTTTGCTGTGCTCTTCATCATATAATTTCATTCATTTCATTGCATTTGCCACAAACAGCGGTGCACTTTAGTGGTTTAAATATTAGGCCTGTTTGGTATAACCTTAAAGTTCATGGGCAGTCGAACGACCAAAATATCTCAAAGAAAATGTCTGTAATACAGGTTAAAATTACAGATAATTTTTAATGCGAAGAAGAGCTTCTAGTGAAGATCGTACACTAAGCGCTAGGCAAATTTATTCACTATTTTCTACCATGAATTTACACTTCCTGTGTCGTAAGACATTCATATCCCTTAGAAATGTATCATAGTGACACGGTTTGACGTATTTTGTACTAAATATACAAAACCCACGCTCTAGCGCTAAGAAATAACTCCAACGACAATATCATTTCCTCCGCTATTTGTCCTCTAGTCAATTGCGTCCTACCTAACAAAACATACAGTTTCCGGACACTAGTAAAATTAACTGCCTCGTTTGACAGCGGTGAGCAAAACCTGTTTTTTTGTGGATCATTCACAACTTCAAAAAGCTGGTCTTTTATGTTTTGATACCGGCTATCAGTTTGGTCAACATATGATTCTTCTCAACTTTTCTGGTATGTTCGCGTGTCTAAGGTACCGTTATCACCAGAACACCACTCGCTACAAAACGTCACGGGACATTGATGACAACTGATTAAGTTTGGAAAACTTGAGTACATTCTCAGTGTAAGAACCTCAGTGATTACCAGTGGCAAACAAAAAGCGAGTGCTCGTGAGGACGGAGTGAACAACCTTCAGCATCTGAATGTACAACCGTTTCATTTTTATAAACACTTTGTGGCTCATAAGCGCCCTGAAAACTATCTCCAAGGAGTTTAACCTGAGTATTACTTACTTTCAAACATAAGCAGCACACCTTGCCAATGTCCTTAAAGGTAAATCTTCTGGGCATTATGAATCTTACTATGTCTTTAGATCAAACCAAACTTTATAAATATTTTCACTTCTGTCCCGCTCTACGTCGTATTGTCCTAAAAAATTTCGGTAAAGCGTCTTCGTTAGCAATGTTGTGCAGCGTTTCCAAAAGCCACCGTTCTCATCAGCAGCAAGCCTCTTAATGTTTAATACCACGAGAAAAGCAATTCCGTATGCAAAATATTCCTATATTTGATACCTCTCATATACACCGCTCGTTCGCAAAGGTCCTGACATGATGTATTTGAAGGAATTTACAATGCGCATTCAAGATGTTCCTCTGTCAATACATTAGTTGCAATAGCTTTTGTGGATCAATTAAATATGAGTAATCAGGTTTTAAACGGCAGGTGTGCCAAAAAAAGTTAGAAAATTTTTAACTTCACAAGTTGCTTTGCCTTACGGGTTTTCATAGTTTTTTTCACTCATACGGCTAAAGACCCTGGCAAAGGTCATCAAAGATTGTGCTCCCACGCTTTGTAGACGTCCGTTGCTACGATAAAAGTTGAATAGCCTATTATCTTGGATAAAAATGCTGGTTCTTATGAATTTCATCTTGGAGCCAGTAGAATTTACTTTAAACTACTTCGGATGTAGATATGGTGCGCTCCGCTGGCTTATCCGTCAAAAATAAAGACGGCAAAATGGGTATTCGCACACATTTAGCCCATATGCACAATTTACGTCAAGAGTAGTGGTGAGGTCATTTGTCATAAAACGTAAAATGCTATACATCGCAACATAACTGACCCCGAATGCGTAGTCGTGCCATCATATGTTGTCGCACGGTGAAGGAAGCAGTTGATTGCGTCCTAATGTTTGACTACTTTTGTGGTCTTTCATTAATTTTAGCACATACACTATTTTGGTAACGATTAGGAACAAACTGAAGGGGTAATATCTTCAATTTGTTTAATAGACAATAAATAATAATTCTGTGGTTTGCCAGACCTTGCATCCAGGGGCTGGTAGGTAGAACGAATTTTGCGGAAGCCATAGCAGAAGGATTTGAACGAACAAATTGCAAGCAAACGTCTTGCCTCCTCAAAAAAGCACGGTTTTGTCAAACATTTTCAACCCAAAAATTGCTGATGGCTTTTTTGCAATGGATACATACAGCTTGTATAAATACGAACATTTTGATTTAGAAAGAATTAATTTTGGGTCAGTGGTGTCGGTAAGGCATTTTTTTGGTTTTGTTTTAATTTTAGATCCGTCCAGCTCTAAAACGTCGAACACCTGACTCATTTGCGATGGACGTAAGAGTGCAAACAATTTTTCTGGTTTATTTTTGAATGAGTTTAATTATTTTTGGTCCTCTTCTTAACTGGTTAACGAGCGAGTAAAAAGTATATTATTTTGCGCAAATATACCCCGGTTCGGCATAAAAACAAAGTGCTTTTTCCCAGCAGATCGAAACAAATTATCAAAATGTGTGTTCAAGTAAACTTAATGCACTGCGTACTCGATGCAGAATTACGTTTTCCCAATAGGGTTTCTGGTTTATTTTCAGCAACACCTGGCAACTATCGCTTCATTTCTGATGAGAAAACGTTTTATTTGAATAGCTCACCATAAGGCGAACCTCAAGACAAATTTTAGGATAATTAGAGAAAATCAAATTGTGCGACCATATTGTTATGGAAGACGTACACCACAGATGATGATTCATTTCCATACGACAGGAAAACGTTTGCGAATAAACTTAAAGTTCTAGGTTTAAACAACTGATAATGCCTAAATGTTTCATTCTTTTAAATATCTAACAATGTGCGGAATTGTTTTTTAAAATCTACTTTGTTTTCAAGGTCAAAAACGTCGGCTCTGTAAGTGACACGTATGAGTACAATAAAAATTATTTGGATGAAACAAGACAAACACAATAATTCCACTGTAAGCCAAGAGCACGAAATGTATGACGTGTATGGCGGTGTATAATGTGATCCATGTGACAGCGAAAATAGTGCAGACCTTAATGTATCCCATGAGTCTTTTAGTAGCCCGCAGGTTTAGGTTAACAGTTAATGAGCCCAACCTTATCTAGGTGGAATATTTTGGTTTATCATGAAACAAAATGACAGTTACTATGCTCCAATTATGTGACTTTTGTACGTAAACATGAATGTATAAATACCAAGGAGCACTGTGGCAAGAAAGCCTGAAGCTCAGCATTGCCACAAAATGTTCAGTAAAAAGAGCGATCAATAAAAAGATGAGTTTATCAGCAAAGCAAAGCTATACCGACAAGTGAAGAAGCATTTTACAGCTGTTTTGTCCTTGTTGGGGAGCATCGAGAATGCGCAGCTGGAGAAAAGCAGAGCTTTGATCCCGCAACCCACTGGTTAGAGGTTGAGTACTCAAACGTTTGAGAAACAGTGGCTGATCTGCAGTGTGATTAGGTGCAACTTAGACAAGATATACCGCCACTTATCCTTCAATTGTCGAAACCATAAAACGCGGTCATGTATTAGCTGGTTCCTAGTAAGACTTGGAGACTAACGGTTTCCACATAGTGAATTACTATACGAATAAATGTGTCGCTAACTCAGCCAACATGTACGTCCGTAGTTAGTGGTTGAGTGAAACCGTCTTACACGTAGGCTAATTTCACCAAGTTCATTGAATTTGAAATATATTTTTGTTGGGTTGTTCCCTGAGCTGCACAATTTGCTTGCAGTACTTATAACTCCTAGTCAAGTTAACATAAACAGCCATCTTCAAAAACTTATATACCTATATTCTTTTCAAATAGAAAAAAATATTTCCGTTTGTCAAATCCTACGAATTTTCGTATTTTTGTGTCAGACTTTTTTTTACTGGAAAGCAATTTGTTTCCGTTATTATTCTGAGTCACAAAAAACGAAATAAAACACAACGGTTAATATGAAAGATAAACTGTAAACCACTGGGTGATATTTGCAAGACTGGAAAAGCTCATTCGTCTAACACAAACCTTTTAATAGGAAATTTCTGGGTTCTATCTAGACAATTACACATTGACCGCTACTGCTGCGTTCGCCTGGAAAACGTCGCGCTTCTTCCAAGGGACGCAATATCTGTGCACAGAAAAAATTTCTCGGCTTACGAAGTGATTGGTTTTGACTGATTGATTTCCAGATAGTTCCATCGTGGTAACATTTTTCACGGAAGCCACAGCTGTTGGAGACGATTTCTTGCCACGATACTTTGATTTCCTTATGTTCCTTAAAGATTTTGTCCGCAGCAAACGTAATTTAATCAACAAATTACACCACAAAAACACAAAAGCTGATCAGTGCAGATGCGGATGTTTGAAAGCAGTGCTCACGAACCTCGGAATCCCGCTGTTGTTTGTATTTACCACAGATATGCCATTTTATGGTCAATACATTCATAGACCACCGAGAATTCCGTAAGCCGGAATGATGCGGTGAACTTTGCCTGCAGCCTACTAGGTCTGTGTAAGCGGGCCAGATCACTGCAAAACATAATGAAATAATGCTCAGTTGTTTAGCGAAAAACAAATATGCGCTCTGGTGCTATAAGTTAGAGCTCAAAGAGAAGGCACGTCTGGTTATCCCGAAAAAAACCTATGGTGAAGCAAACTTCGTGACCTTCATTAGATATCTTGCCACGATATCATCTTTCTGCCAATTAGGTTAGTTTATCTCAGTCGATTAATTCAATCTCCTAAAGATGCAAAACAGTCCTCAGCTTCCTTAAATCTTTGATCTAGAGTAACGTTTTGCGGTTGGTTACTGCGCCTTCTGAATAGTTCTCTGCTGACAAGTGTACGAGAAAAATCTTGAGTGCACAGAAGGTGCTCCTTTGTTGAAATCGGAGAACACATTTTGCTGCAACGTGACACGGTGCACTATATTTCTGAGCAGAAACGACTACACTCATAGTAAAAAACAAAACACGCAATTTAAGTTCTACAGCCTATTGTACACACGTTCCTTTTGAAAATAAAGCATGCCTCCCTTTAGAATAGGTTAAAGCCTGTAGAACGATTGACATATACATCCTTGGTCCATATGAAATTTTTTGATGTGATAGTTATTGTGCTTTCGTAGTAAAATACGCCAAGCATCCTGAATGTTCCATCAACTTATAAGGCTTTGTACAAACTGACCAACTGTAAAGCTAAAACTCCAGTGTTGTGTTTAGAATCTTTTGCCAGTTTTCAGAGTATCGGTAAGTTCCATGAATATGTAAAATCTAGCAAACTAAGTCTTTCAGTAAAATGCGTGCAATCATTCAGCAATGTCCAATGTGGACCGGAAATTCGGACACTTACTTTTGTTTTAGTTGCGCAGGTGATAAGTAACCTAGCAAAATATACCAAGTGTTATGAGGAAAAATTCACTTGCCGGTACGTTTTTTACACACGGCACTATGAGGAACAAGAGAAACAAATTTGCTAAAAACTATCGAACAATATTTGACGCACTTACGAGGCTTAGCTTGGAACTGCTCAAGGCGGCTTTTTTGTAAAAAGCCTCATGGAATGTGTGAGAAATTCGGTCAAGGATAGTTATGTGTTTCGACAAAAATGCATCAAATTCGTATGATCAATTAATTTTTCGAAATAAATTTGGATCATAGTTTGACCTTTGTGAAGGCTAATGGGTTTTTTGTCTAAAAGACGCCCGTGTGAAATGCTCACCCGCATCAACCTTCATGACGTTTCTAACTCCAGTTTCTTTGGGATGTTTCAGCTTTTTTGTGTACAGCGATACGCACATCTTTCTAGCATTTGCGTTTTGGTGATACTCATGGTGGCACACAGCTCAACTAGTGACCTGCCTTGTGGCTCTATGACAAACGAAGCCAATTTTTTGGTCCAGATAAGTATTATGGGAATTGAGGATGTACGCTTTGGAACCGCGTTTTTTGGTTATCTTGATTTTAGCTTGGAAAATATTTGTCATTAATTAAGATGCCATCCTTAATGTGTTGTGGCGAATTACCGTGGTCTTGTGTTGCACTCTTAACTATGTGTTTTATGCAGATACATAATGTCTGGTTGAGCATTTTTCACGGAGAAGGATAGCTAGCGCGCAGGCAAGTGAAAATTCATCAAATCCTAATATGGCAACAGGAAATATTAGCTGTTGCAGAATGTATCACCTACTTAGTTTCTAGAAAATAGTCAATGATCAACTCACCTTCCAGAGCGTAATTTATGTCCGTCCATAAATGATGTTTCGGAGCGCGTTGAACATTTATCCCGTAATCAAATACGCAATAAAAACGACTTATCACATGCTAGAGTCTCTAATGATGTTGAATGAGGCTCGGAGGGCCTGGTAAACTATACGCATTGTTACTGTTGTTTCAGTAACCTTGGCGGAGCTGCATTTTGAGGCAGCTCTCTTCAAGCATCGACTGCAATATATTTGGTACTAGAAGATGTCGACATTTGACATTTGGTTTGGTAGTAACTGGTTGCGTTATAATTGCCCTGCAAACGCGACCAGTAACACTCGAGTCCTTTGAGTTGAGTGAACAAGATATCAGGGCCACTCAAGTTCGAAAATTAAACCCGACAATGCCCAATGTGGTGCGTTTGCTTACATGTTTGATAAGACGATTACCTTGTAACAGCATCGGCGCTGGTGGCGCCCATAAAAGGATACCGTTCGCTTGTCATACTTTAGCAAAAAATCGGGTTTTTAGAAATGGATTCGTCAGAATATTATGTGAGAAGTGCATTCTGGTATACGGATAAAACCAGCTTTAATCACTGCAAATAGATCATATAGGTCAAATTTGTCATTGAGCGTGCTCATTCAGTGCTCTGTCGAATTATTGGTTGCACAGTTTTTGCCTCATAGTGTGTTTAAATGTATTATGGTTGGCAGTGAACATTTTAATAAAATCCCTGTCACCCAGTTATGAAATATTCTTAACGAAATGGAGTTTGCATGATTAACCACAGCATAAATCTCGATTGTCAAGTTACTTTTTGTAATTCTCTAGAAAATTATGGTTCTTATGTTCAACACACTTTGGGGAAAACAGTTCAAAAGTAACATTGATCGATGTTTTATTACGATACGACGGTAAATGTAGTGTTCACATAGTGGTTGATAGGTAGGAGTATAATTCCAGCACCTACCTGGGGCTTCCCGTTGGTGCAATCCTGCAAATGATCTATACGTGCGCCACGGGCATTCTGTAAAAAACGCCAAGTAGAGCTTATGTTGAGATTGGGCATAGCGAAACTTTTGTAGTAACTTGTTCAAAACATCATAGGTTGTAGGGAATCGGCAAGATTTACAACGAATTTGCTCTACGATGGTTACCTGCAGTTTACTTCGTCCATGCCAATTCAAAAACAAGCCAAAAAACGGTTTTCTGTTTTTGGTAACTTGATTTTTGCGAAATGCGTTTATAATCATTCAGTATAAACTTTAATTTACGTAAACTGTGGCCTCAAGTAAAGTCTCTGGACGATTTTGGAACTACAAAGGTTTTGGCATCGCACCTAAGTATTGAAATGTCTCTTTGTTCGCTTGGTTGTTCCCAGACTTGAAACATTGTGTGGTCGGTTGGTTCACCATTACAAAGTAATTAGTTTATACAGTTGTGTGCCTGAGAGGTTTTATGTTGGCGCCCATAAACAC
>SJOL01006514.1:426597-444822 GCA_004794785.1 Opisthorchis felineus
ATGGCAAGATGCTTGCAAAACCTCATGGTGGGTGGTTAGTGGAGTCATGAAAATCATCGGACATCCTTAAACACCAATCAAATAAAAGAGGTGAATCTGCGCAAACATTTAATTTAGTTTTTGAAACTTACATGTGAAATCTTTTCTGAAAAACAATTTACCTGTGAGTCTCTCTAATTGACCGAGCTAAGCATAGCAAGATTTAATAATTTTAACTCATCGGGTTTACTAATATGGAAACGCAAAATTGTCGCTTTCAAGGAAAAAATATGTAGAAGAAAAGAGGGTGAAATTTAGATTTTTCGTCCACGATTAAGCTCATGATCTTCAGGTACTGTTGGTTTTACGTAAATTCGCAGCAAATTTGTAGCAAATTTGAGTTTACTGAGCGGTTCCTTCATCTAATTTCCAAATCAGCATGAAGCAAATTTTTGATATTCAGAACTGGAAGTTGTGCCGATTTGCAGAGCGGCGGATAGAGTTTCGAAAATGCGCATTCCAGTAATTGTAATATAAAAGCAGTAGGCCTTAAGATTTCGAGCTTCACAATATTTGCTTCTGCCAGTACTGGCTGCTGGGGACAAGTCTAAGCTCTCCTAAACAGAAGGCGTTGACAGTTGGAGATCTTAAGTTGATATTACTGAACTCAAAGAAATTTTTTTCAATTGTTCCAACGATCAATATTATGCTACATTGCTTAATCTGCTTTTGAAACTCTGATTTTTGATGTTACCATCCATGTCAAATCTTGGCAGAGCTTATCCACACCACAGTCCGTATGAAGGAAGTACCCACATTGAAGTGTAATGATATAGCAAGACCATTGTACATAGTTAAGAAAAAAGCTGTAGGGGCAAAAGCAGTTTGGTTGGTTTACAAAGACAGCCGTGTCATCTAAGTGTGTATCGACGTCCACTAAACAAATCGTCGCCCCGTTTACTACAAACTGGTAGTCCAATTTGCTCTTCCGAGCTCCACGATCACACATTCTAATGACTGCAGGACAACGTCGCGCGGTGGATCTAGTAGCTTAGATCCACCCCCAGCCCTCATCCAAAGCGGCAGGCCACGCGCCGCTCATTTGCAGCCCGCAGGGTCGACCAAAATATCTTCTCGGTGCGTCATTTTTCAAACGTAAATCCGCCACAAGACATTTCAGCCAAGGAATTCCAAAGGACAGTTTGATGTCTTACTTTCGATTATATAATGAAAATTTCAGTTGAATTTTGATTTATGTTTCCATTCTTCCAAACGCACTGAAAGCAATTTCCTTGTGTGCTACAGTAGTACTTAGTTAAAGGTATATAAGTTTTTATGTGTGTACGGTTGATAGAAAGAGATACACCCGCAACCACAGATGACACTTTTGTCGTTCGGTTTCTAATTCGCCGCAGATAACAATTAGCTGAAATAATGCTCCGGTTCACCATAAGAAAAACAAGCCATCAAGGTGTTGCATTCTCAGTATAACAACAGCCAACTGTGTAGCATTTTTGTAACGTGATTTGTTACGCTTTTCCCTTGCAGAACAGTAAAATTCACAGATTTCATCTTTTTATCCTTTGCCAGCTAAGAAAGGTTCCTGCCGCGGTCTGAGTTGTCAAGGTAAAAGAGTAGCTTGTTTACTCTGTCTTTTTCTCCTAGAATGCAAAAAATTGAGTGCGGCCGCCAAGCGAAATGCAAAGTTTACACTCGATTTATAGTTTATGTAACTCACAGTGTTTTGAAACTGCTAAATATTTACTTAGTCGAAAGTATAAATTCGGCTACATTCACGCCTCTAGAATTTTGATCTGTCAACCACTGGATACTTGATTCTTCAGGACAAATCAGAAACATCCTGATTAAGCTCATGGACCAGTGATATCTTCCATAAATGTTATTTATGTAAAGTTCACCCTATTTGATGGCTATATCCAAATTCTTTCAGGCAATTGTAAACTAATCCATCCAAAGTTTGCAACCTTGAGATGTTGTGTACTACTTTAGTAACTTAACAAACATTTTTACCAATAATCTTGAGTAGGAAAGCGTTACCAAAAGGTAAAAAAGCGTAAGGCAGGTTTTCAGTATTTGCCCCGTCCAGGAATTCGTTTTGAAATCCTCTCAGCAATTTGGTAGACGAAGGTTTTCGAAGAATCGCACACCTCTGTCGTCAGAGCAGCAACTGGTTATCTTTGACTAAATCCTAGGTAGCTAATGCCGAAGGACTACGTAATCCGATGTCTGGTTTCAGTGGACAGGAAATGGATCCGCTTTATTATAAGAAGGGTTTGTCTCTGGTTATTTAAATTTGACTACACAGGGGCTTCCATTTCCATAATCGCTGCTCACGGAATTCCAAACACTGTGGTGCACGTTACTAGGCGCATCGTTCCCGGCATTTCGTAAAGTCTCTACAGATGTTTTCTTTGTAGTTTTCCATGTTATCTACATAAGACTGGTTGTCTGAAAATTAGCAGGGTATTTTTTATCATGGTTGTAGACAGTTGCTCAACATCTCGTTCATTCCATGCAAAACTTCAAGACTTTTGTAACACAAGCACTTAATGGCTGTATCAGATTGGTCAAGCGACAAGTGGTGTGCAACAACAAATATTGACTTCGTTATATATATATATATAGTGATTAGTAATTGGTAATTACTAGTTACTAATTAGTTATTAACAGCAGATCAGTATCAACGCTCTGAATTAAGGCTTGAAAACAATTTGCAGGATCAATCCGATGTCAAGACGGTGCCTAAGGAGCGACGAGAGCTGATTTCAGGTATGCCTTCAACCAGTACAATTTTCTAGACAGGATAAACGTTAGTCTATTTCGCTCATTTCTGTGCGCTTGCCACTGCTAATGAACTGGTGGACTATGTTACTATAAACACGAACACGCATTGGGAAAAGCGCTAGTTAAAGAATATGCTTATGTCGTTCAGGTGAACTGGCATAGGCTCAGCTTCAACTTGCCAAAGAAGGCAAGTTGAACTTTTGCAGAACTCTAAGATACTGGAAGACTGGATTGAGTTATTCACTATTATTATCGAAGATTTTCAAACGTTCACCTTTGGGGACATAGTTTTGTACAAGTGCCTCTGGGACATTACACGTCGCTTGGTATTCAAGCTTTGCTGAAGAAAATAATCGTCAGTATTTATCTCCATTTTTGCGACAACAACACCTGTAGTCTCTTTATAGGGTTGGCCGTCATTTATAAACCGCATGCTTTCCCTGGTAAAACAAATTCTCTGACACATCAGATGCTGACACAAATCTCAATGTTATTTGACAGGACGAAGTTACTCGGAACCTGAACATTTCCGTGATCCACGTTATGGCAATCCAATTTGTTTATGCATGGAGTTGGAATTAAATGACCAGTGCGGACATATCGAAACCCAAAATGATCACTAGCGGGATATCTTGTTACTCATGGTTTTCGGAACGACCACCTTAATTAAAAGTTCACGTGGAGCAGAGTAAGCGTCACTTTACTTGAAGTTTCGAAGGCCCCATTAATTTAGACTTATCAGCCAGTCTATATGCACTGAGGGTATCGACTTGGATCTTGCGCTTACACTAGTTCCAGTCAAAAAGTTAGTGTTTCCGTTTTTCAATTGTTATTTGCCCTGTATTATAATGTTCAACCTTTCGCGCTGCACCTAACCTGCCTTGTCTTTTAGAATATTCTTAGATAACAAGTTTCACTCACCCCAAACCAGAGTTCGGTTTCAGGCTAGCCGAAAATTTTCTGCCCACTCCGATGTTTGCTCAAGCGTAGATTGGGTGTGCATCATTGATATCTACAAGCCAACATGCATCATGCAATATTCTTGGAAGTGCAAAAGATTGGCAGCTAATGAAATGTACTAGAACCTACATTAAAAAACCACGCAATTACTAGTGGTCCGCTTAACAGGAGACAAGTAAACAAAATCACTTTCGGAAATTTAACTTTCATCATCATCATCATCGACAGTATGATCGGTTTTGCGTGCAGCAGCTGCTCGTCACATGGCGCCGAGATCCTCAGGTATCTCCGAAGCAATCTTCAAGCCTCAAGATCCAGTCTATCAGGCCACCTTTAGTGTCCGCACTCTGAAGCAAGCAGGACAACAAAGTTAACTTTATCGTAGAGTGACTCTGCTTAACCCATCAAAGTGCAATTTTCATCATACTGAAAAACGCTTAACACCATCAAGTAATCAGAACTAAATTTTTTTTAGTTATTTTGTCAAGCGGAGTTTTTGGGGTTGATCTAGCTTGTCAATGCTCCCGGCATACACGTTATATATTCGGGCACAGCCACGTTGACATCAGTGATTGAATGTCTCCATTTGAATTGTTTAGTCTGTACGCGGAAAACGGCGAACACCGCCGAATTAACCATTTGATTTCTTTTTCAGGAGTGATGACAGGCGATCTAGCGCAAAAAGTACCAAATCTGCTGTGTTTTTTATCCCAATTTTTCTGCCGTAAAACGTAGCAATAGTGCTAAATGAAAGTACATAAATAAGCAAATTTATTGTTCTTAGTGTGAAATGGTGTCTAAAGGTGCCTGGAGGGGGGAGGTGGCTCGGTGGGTAGAGCGCGAAGTTACTGACCGGAAGGTCTGCGGTTCGAACCCGACCTCTGCCTCTCGACTTCCTCTATCTAGGCTTGAGCAACCTGGCAGTATCCCAGCCCTCGTGCTTCCTTTGAATGGCATGGCAGCTAGGCCCCGAAAGGGTGTTACAGATGGACGAAGGTGTGTAGAACTGCTTTGACATGCGACGGCAAACTGATACTATCTGGTTATTTCACCTATTGGGTCACTATTGGAAGCAGTCAAGTGTCAAACACTTTGGGCTGAGTATTCGGGCTAGGAACCAAAAAGTGAACGAATAATAGGACTGAAGCGCATTTTTTCTAATTTCTTTTGAATATTGGTGAAAGCTATCGTTTTTCATGACAAGATTAGGGCAGAGGTGTAACAAAATTTGCCATTGCGGTTTAACTACTTGAATTACTCGAGTAGCAGTTTACTGATCCACCAGGCGTTATGGGTTAAAAAGACAGCTTCTGTTTTTTTCATCTTCTGAGCGACGTGATTGCTAATGCACTGCACATGTTTCAAGCACACCATTCGAAATAAACCAATTAAGCCTAGTCTTAGATCGGAACGTATTCAATGAACAAATGATTACAACAGTCGGCTTGCTGAGCCTCAGTCAGGCGCATCCGACAAAATCCTTAAAACTACTCCCTCGGATAAAATTACATCAGATATGTTCTGGCGGTAAAAATCGGAAAAAGAATTTGAATTTATAGTTAAAACGGGATGCTATTGAGGCACCAAAATTTGGTCTACATGTGGTCTACATGGTATCTTGGGACCAGACTTAACAGGCGTAAAACTGCCCGGGAATCAAACCGATCAAACTTCTGCGAGATTTCGGCCAAACCTATTCAGCCACGAATGCATTAGGAAGTTGCCCGACATTGGGGCAACTATGTGAGACGATATCCGGGAACATCGCGAAACGTTATGAACTGAGGCACACTCAAAACCACGAGTGTCAAAAGCCACATATTCCGGTGGGTGAGATAGAACAAATCTATCTCAAGTGCTAACGAGTGGCTCAAATTTGGGGGTCATTGTTGTGTGGTGCACCATAGGAACGCATCAAAATAGCCAGCCCAACGTCAGTGTAAAACTATTGATGATTTACTTCAAATCTGGAAAGCAACACGCAGAGGCTGAGAGAAAATATCACGCAAACTAGGTAATATCATGACTGAGAAAAACCTGTTTCATCAAAGTAAATCCAGCAGCAAATAATGACAAAACGGGAAAATATTGGTAGTTAAGAGCAAAAACGTGGTTCATATACTGAGATATAGAAAAGAAAAACGGGTTACCCCCCCAGGGAAGGAGATATGAAAAGTGGACTCAGTGACTCTTTTCAAAAACAGGTTCGAAAAATCCCTTCACCACAAAATTTCTGTCCGATAATTAGGCACCATTGTTGTTCTCTTCATATATAGGCAGTTAATGTTATATTAGGAATGAAAAACCCAGGTCATGAAGTTCATGCGAAGTAAATTATTTCCCCAGAGGACTGATTTGAGCATATATTGGCTCCGATTCGCCTCGTATACTCAGGTCGCGCAAATAAATCTGCATTGCTCGCTCATCGAACGAGATATGCCCGGTGGGATCAAGCCTGCTTTCCACACTCCACTCAACTAATCTTCCCTTTTCTGTGCGTTGTACCGTCACTTGCAACATTTCTCATTTACGCCTCTTCTGAATTTTTCTAGCCTTTAGGAGAAGCTTCAAAAAGATTGCCTGCGTAACCCACTGGTGTGTGTTGCGCAACATCTGGAACATAGGCTTAGCCTAAGGCACCAAAGTGTGTGCAAATGACATTCAATGACGTCCTTGAGGTGACAGCTTATGACGTGATTAGTGTGTAATAAAAGTGTGACCGAGTATCCGCCATTGCTCAAACATTGAAGTCTGTGAGGCTTTGTTCTAGGTAGAGCACACTTAAATAGGCATCCCCGACTCGACTGGTACTGAACGTAGAACTGGTACCACAGATCTAGCACAAGAAAATCTTTTCGTTTCCAAAATTCATCGTGAACCAAAGTCAGCTTATTAGAAGAAGGTAGGCCACCTCGATACTACTCATTTGGTCGGTTGACCAAACGTTGCATCTTTCATTGGGCTCACCAGGTGGGCTGAGGTTTTGAACGTCAACGAAGGTTACCCCCACTTGAACACCATTTGTATGTATGTTGCGACAAACAGTCAGTTACAGATGATTTGGTTTTAACTTGAGACCCAGGTGATGGGAGTGACGGAAAATTCAACAGAATTTTACCTGAGTTTCCTTTAAACGCGAACTTAATTTGTAAACGAGTGTTTATCGTTCAAAGGAAACCTCAGCTTGATTTGAATTTTTGGTATGGGCTCACTTGAGCATCTACTAGAATGGATTAACAGGAAGTCGGTTGTCCAGAGTCTTCATCGAACTTATGAGGGCTAATAAAACATATTTCGGCATCCTGCATATTGTTCCAAAATTAGCGGCCTCGAAGAGTGTAAAACAACGGAAAATTTGGGGGAATTCTAGAAAAATCTTTCGTCAGCACCAAGCTGACTTTTGAGTGAGTGCTTATCACAACAAAATTAGTCTACTATGTACGGAAACGGTTTTCATCAAGTAGATATACGAACTCTTCAAGCTCTCCTACAAAATGACTACATGTGGATGATAGCTAAGATTGATGAATTATCAGGACGTTAACTGGTCGAAGCTCAAGTGGCTGTTGATCAGTTCGCCGAGCTTGGAAATCTGCTTTGAAAACTCTCCATCATCAATCGTGGGGACGTCAACAGTGTGAACCCCAGCTACCAGTGTTTCGGAATATGTACGATATGTCTCGCTGGTCAGTCACAAGTTGTGCGTATACTGTCGCACCATCCAGTTCAACTGTTTTAATTATTTCCACAAGACACCAGGAAGTAAACAAACTGCAGTGTGTTCACTTGGAGGACACGCACGCTGTATCTGTGAAAATGTTTGCCTATAAACGTGAACCCTCTCCAGCAAGGTTGATTGCTTCAACGACTAATAATCATTGTCGCTGTCTGGCGTCTCTCAACTCTAAGGTTAATGGAAACCCGATGGTAGTGTTTTGGTAAATTTCAATCGTCTGTTAGGTGAAGTCAGTTTATGCTAAAATGCTAACAAGCTCGGTGTAGCAGTTCCATCCTTATCGAGAATCATCGGCAGTGCGCATCCAACGAAACTCAAGTACGGAGTTTTGAACCCACGAACTTCCGGCCAGTGGTTGAACGGCCACGGACGGCTCTCACTCAGAGAAGATATAGCTCCACGCATCCTTCGATCACATACACCACATCACGTGGTTATATGTTAACTGGCTCCTCAAATGATGACTTCTCAGATGGAAGTTTTACTCATCTCGTAAAACTATTCTTCCTGTGAGCCACTTATAAATTGATCGTAGTGTGAAGAGATTTTGTAGCCTTCAGATGAGACCTCATCCTTGACTTGACCTGCTTTGATTTGGCCGCCCTGACTAAGCACAAAGGAAATCCTGCCACCATACTTTATTTTAGATAAGTGTACATTAGGCTGCCCGCCTTGTACAGTGAATGGTCTTCAATGGAACATTCCTACGAAACCTTCACTAATGAGAGACACTTGAACATCTGGAGAGCAGTTAAAGTTCAGGGAATTCACTTTGAACAGTTAAATCTCTTGGTCAGACACTTCCGACTGTCTGATTTGCTTCCCTCCTGCGTGATGCTTAAGGTTCTATTAAAATTCTTACTGAGTGAATCAAATTGGTCCCCCTGAGGTCGTTAAACCCCAGAAGTAGAAAAAACTGGGTGTTCACTTGATAGTTGCCTTTTTTGTCCTCCGTATCAAACTTCACAATAGTATTTGCGTTCTTCCGCAATGATACGAAGGTTGTAACTCGGCCTATTTCGTCCCCGAATTTCACACACCCGACTGAACATATAAGCCTGTATTTCCGACATGGCAAGCCACGTAAGAAGTCGACAAAAGGTTGATGAGTTATTTATTTGCACTGAGTAGTACGTCAGGTTCATTTTACCGCCCAAAATGTGTGGCCTTTTAGTGAATGATTCTTTAGTAGAACCCCTCTGTTGTTCGTGCTGTTGGGAAAGAAAATCCGGGTGCGATGATATGTGATAATTCCGGGAACGGATTGGACGAACTTTAGAGATGATGAAATCATGCTCCTGATCCTGAAAATATCCTATGCAGCGCGATCTGTTTCGATTCGTCTACACCGGAGGACTGAATGACGTAAACGTAGACGGATTCGTGGGTATCCCTTCTGTTAGAATGAAAAATCTCTGTTGATAGCGCGAGGAACGGACGGGAAAACACTAATCTATTTGCAATACCTGTACTGAGCTGCACTTGAATCTTGAATACTTGAGCTCAGGTTTTGGGCTCAGTTTGGATTGAGGACGCGTACTAACCGGTTATCGTACCATTATTTATAGAAAGTCACCTGAAGGGAATGTATCTACCACTGGGATATAAGGTTTACCTTGGTCGTAACATGATTGCTGCCCTAAACGTAATCTAACCTCATCGGGTTGAGGCGTAAGACCGATGAAATCAGGCGCGAATCAGGACAGGTGAGGACTGCGTTCAATATATTTTCTCAATAGGCCAAACTGTTGATTTCCGTTCCCATGACAAACAACCGCATTTTTCTCGACTACGATGGAGTTTTAAACGCTATGGACGGATTCGCTCTTCTACATGCTTTTTGCAGGAATGGAATGCTTTTGAAAATTGTAGACATCCTCCATGCAATCCATCTCCATTCATCCGGTGAGAATATGTTTTCTACTGAGCTCTCCGACGGAATGCTGAATCATGCAATAGTGGAATTCGTACTTCAATTGACCACCAGCTCCCGGACTAACATAACATCTGAAGAGAG
This sequence comes from Opisthorchis felineus, assembly GCA_004794785.1. Lineage (NCBI taxonomy): Eukaryota > Metazoa > Platyhelminthes > Trematoda > Opisthorchiida > Opisthorchiidae > Opisthorchis > Opisthorchis felineus. The sequence continues at coordinate 436,095 of SJOL01006514.1, forward strand.
ACAAATAGTCTCGGACCGTGCTCATGATAGCCTATTGTTACGCGATTATCATGCATTCATGCAATCCAGCCAGAATGCTGGAGGTGGTCCCATGCCTCGATAGGAATTTTACATCTTCCAACCATGAGTTTCTGCTTCAATATTTTACTTGTTCAGTAAACGAGGAGCCAAAGTTAGTCATTCAGAATCTGCATACGTCGAGACTGTGATTTTGCAGGCGGCATCAACGCACGCACTATTTAGGCACGTGCGGCATGCGTGAGATGGAGCCGCGTTTGAGACCAGAAACAATGCAATATCTACAAAGTAACCCTGAAAGCAGTTTTAAATTGTGGACATAGGACCTGGTCTCTGCCAAGTGGGAGACTTTTCATCATTTACAAATATTTGGTCACCGATATCTTCTTGATATGATAGACGTTAGCTAGCTGCGGCGTATTCGCATTGGATTGGTCCACCAGCAAACCCAATTGGTCAGGATCACCGGAGCAGCAGAGAACGTTTGCCACTTTGAGGTGCACTTCTCCAAATTAAATTTTTTTTTGCACCTCGAACCAAATGTTCGCCGGGGACAGTCCATGAAGCAACAACATAACCTGGAGGCCGTTTCTGTTAGGTTGAACCCTGTGGGATCCTGGTACCTTCCTGACTGGTTTCACTGTTGGCACTTCATTTGAAACTCTGTATGACAAAATATGTAACTCTAACCAATGACCGGCCTCCGCCAATTACCAGTCGAAATTCTTAAACAAGTTTTAACCCACCGTACTAGATGTGGTTCACAACATAGGCTGCGACACCCTTGGTGGTGGCGTCTCACTTCAGCACAGTGTTCAGATTTGTTCACACTAAAGTCGTCTGCAGGTGGTGTGTTGTTACTAACCTTTCTTTTCGGGGACGTAGAGATTTATTTCAGTGAGTTTCAAACCCACCCCTTCCTTGTTACTTTGTGCAGCACAGTAGAGTGGACTGAATAGTATACGGATTTTTATTCACAAACTAAATATAACGATCCATGGACCATCGAACACAAAGAATCGGTTGCCCAGATGCGCTGAAAACCGAATTAACGAGGATTGTCAACGTCTTACTGCAAAAGCCTGGCAGGATCAACTTATTTCTAAACACGTTTCTTAATCTGCACCAAGAACGGAGCTTGAGGTAGCATTCAAGAAGGATTTGTTTCTGCATTTGCCTTTCATAAGAGATACTTCCTTCAAATTGGTAACGCGCATCTCACTAGTACTCTGGTCCAAACATTCTAAGCTGCAAGCCCGAATATAACCCTCTACAGTTCCCGCCTGATGTGTATGAAACTCAAGTCAAGGCACCACTGCACAGTTCCTCCTTGGCAATTTGTCTACTTTCGCACTTATGAGTGTCCCGATATTTCTGTGGGTCACACGACGAAACACATAGATCAAAGAAATTCTGTCGACTTATGCTACAACAGGAACCTTCGAAACCGGTTTAAATACTGTAGCAAACCAGTAAACAAAGAGGCTGCTTTCAAAAAAACACAGTGAGTTTCCCTTATTCGATCACAGATAGTGAGATAGTTGACGTTCTTCACAGCCCGTCTACCCCGACTCTGAGTTACACAAGCACTCGAGTATCCACAGTTCCGTCGGACACTTGCCCACCCTAGACTACATGTTCTTCCTCGTTTAATTGGGGCACGTCGCTGTGCTCCAACCGCAGTGACTATATGATCACACGTGGTACTCAAAATAAGGCATATTTACAAGGAAATCACGTGACCATCCATCCCATTCTTAGCGAGCCACACCTCGAACTGTTAGTGAGGAGTTGGCATACTATGAACTTTGAATTTTATACTATTGGCGGCACTCATGTTGGATTTGGAAAAGATCATTGAACCATTTTCCCCCAATGCGATCCTGAGTTTGGAAATTTGTACGCAACAGAAGAAAGAATAAACGTCCGCGTTTTTTTCGTTTTCGCGTTTTTCGTTTTCGTTTTTTCGCTTTTTCGCGTTTTTTTCGTTTTAGTCATCTGACAGTGGAAATGCCGGTTCCATCGCTTCTACTATTTTTTTCTAGATTGTAGTAATTTAGGGAGCTTTCGATAAACAAATTCAGTTGAAAGACAAAGGCAAAAAACTAAAATGGAGTCTTGAGCTTTTCAGGAAATATTGATCCGATTTTGTCTGCTTCAGCAGGAGTTGACAGTTGTAAATGGAACTTCGAGGACACACTTCCAGGCTCGCTTTATCAAATCAGACAACCGTAAAATAGTTATTTACTTATCATTTCCACACCTAGGTGGTAACTGACGCCTCTCCATTTCGTAAATAGATGCGGCCAACTCCCAGTGGCAATGTAACTGTTCATATTTCCCACATCAGGTATGTGACAACTATACTGTGACCAGAAAATACGTAACGACCCACCCAGTGCGCAATGAGACGAACTATCTGTATTGTTTGCGCGACTATTGTCTGGAGGTGCCGCCCAATTATATTAATATCGATTGAATCTTTGTAGCAACGTGAAAGGCATGAACATATTTTACACCAGGAGTTACGACCCCTTTTCCATGGGCGGAAAATATAGCGGGGTAAAAATAAGTTTGGTGAGGCCATTTCCAACAGGTGAACGAACGTGATTTACGGTAATCAGAAATAGAACTACGTTATCAAATGTTAACTGGTGAAACGGTGAAAATACTTCTCGTCTTTTCAGAACCACCGTGAATGTTTGGCATTCTTGACAGTTTTGTATGTCACAAGCACAGGTTAGACGTCTCTGATTTAAGCTGACTCTATTTTGGCGCTCACCTAATGCGACAGTTGGACCTCTTTCTCCGGACAAACCACGCATACTTACTCTGTATTATTCAAGAGTTTTGCGAGAAATTTCCCAAGGATTAAAGAGAGCTTCTCTGTCAAATGCCCTGAAATGGCTTACTAACCAGCAGTGCAGAGGAGACATCTTGGATTACGGACTGCTTCTTTCAACGGCCTTTCCGTTGCAAATTTTATCACTAAACTGTTGCGTTGTGCTTGGAACAATCGCCTTCTAGTCACCTTCAATTTGTCTTTTACCTCAGTGAATGACTTGACACGAATGGAATGTCTAGTGACATGATAATGACGTTTATAGACAGATTCCAGCGCGTCGTGTGCAAAAAAACTTTCGGATAATCTACGTCCCCAGTGTAACCTACTTCATGAATGTCCTTGATATAACTCCTTCAGTAGCGCAACCCCCACAAGGGGGTTTGCTCTCCATAAGAGAAATCGATTGTTGCAGCATTATTGCGAGGAAATAAGCTTACAACCATATAATCACAGTCAAAATGTTTTCGAGCTGAAAGCGAGTTTACTTCCCCATCCCCAGTTGTCACGGTCCGGATGCCCGTGTGCTTCAGCCGTCCAAATTAGAGAATTCCCTTCCGATCTCCTTCTAAATTTGGGTTTGCCTGAGACTGAATAGAATCGAAAGCGGGATCTGTGAACTCAGTCATACCGCCCCGGATTCTACGGTAGTTCAATAGTTACCGTAAGTTACAAATGTCATTTTGGGTTGAATGAATTTAATGCATGATTGCGGTTCCTGTCATAATGACAAGGGCAAGTGGCAATTTACGAGCTGGTTCTGCGCAAATTCACGTGGACGTAACCGGTAGTTACTCGAGCGAACAGCGGATAAATCTACCGTGTCACGTGGGAAAATCACGCGTGTGCGACATGACCGTCGCCCTAATTGTACAATTTCCATCAGGAATGAGACGGTAGAAGCACTCATAGGAGCAGCATCCAGGATAAATAGCGGCTTTGATCCACAAACTATGGATACATTTTAGGGTGGTTTTGAGAAAGACTTGTCCTTAATGGTAAAATAGTTGGGCAGTGTAAAGCCGTCTAAAATTATGCTACCATACGAAAAAGGAAAACACCCGACAAGTCGAATAGATCTTCTCCCAGGATCTTATTGGTGGACAAGCCAGTCAAACAGAGAAGTCACGTGATACAGCATGCGTGAGTCAAAAACGAGTAAAATTTGATTGCGCTGCCCGTCTGCCACTCAATACTGCACGCTTGAACCTCCTCTAAGTTTCGTCAATAGGTCATCTTTAAAGACCCTCCAAAATGGATGGAAAGAGTCACGAAATAAAGACGCAAACAACCACCGCCTCCGTTTGCAGCAAGCGCCCTACGAGGGAACTGAGTGCTCCCGGTTCTGCTCCAGCCGTTTCGAAGAAGCCCAGATCGACCAAGTGCAAGACCTCGGCGAGCCACTCACCGGTAATTGACACGGTGAAATTCGTCATCAACGCCGTGAGGGTGCGTCAATTCCGACCATCAAGAAGTTCATCGCTGCTAACTACAAGACTAATGTTGAGAAACCTTGCCGCGAAGGGTGCCCCCCCTTTCATTGCGCTCCACTCCGCTCCCTAACAACGCACTGTTGATGTAACCTCGGCTGGTGATGAAACCAAACTGCCCAGCTCAGCGAACAAACCAATGAACATCTACGCTACCTGAGCTACCAACATTATCCTCAGTAGCATAGAATCACCATGTCAAAATAACGTGCTCTGACTTAACTTTCGAGTGAATGTCTGTGCACTGGAAATAGGGGCTCAGATTAATAAAGTCTTAAAAGCAATCGATTGATTTGAGTTTGTCCTCGCATTGGGGATTACGGAGACGTAGTTCGGACATGCGGATTTTATCAGTTATGCGAAGGGACTGTCCTTAGGCTTTAATTAAGCCGATCCATGAGGGTTAACACTCTAGTCAAGTTTCATGACCTTCACCAGAACACTCCCAACTTTCATATGGCCAACCATTGTGTAAACAGCTGTGGGGCTGTAGAACAAACGGCTCCAGCATCACCCTCATGAGAAGATAAAACGCCCAGATAAACAGACTTTTGTATACACACCATATTTCATGACACGGTTTTTCACGAAGGATTTAAATCTCACGGCCAAAACTTCCACCACTGATCAGTCTGAGCCCACAAGTGACCACTGTATCAGCGTCACCCAAGAGCAAAGCGAGCAAGGAGGACATTGCTCGACAACATCGTATTGAGCGAATGTGTATTTTGCTGCGATGCCTTCCAATCCTAATGGACGTTCGTATATATCCTAGTGTGATAAACTCCTGTTTTACAGACAGTCTAAACTGCTGGTGACATTGGCTTTTCGAAAAAAAACTGGTCACATCGCAACTCCTAACATAACGGTTTTCCTTAACTATCTGTAATCTAAACAAGGACTGTGAAGCTATCCTCGTCGCGTGTGTTAAATATTTGTCCCGAAAGATGAGGAACGGCTGCGGTGTGCCGTTCATTCTTGATCGTCTCACAGTCCACTGAACCAGCGGTTCTCAAACGTTTTTACTCGCTAACCTGTTAGCTCACTACGCGTGGCGCCGTCCTCCAGTCAATTTAGGCATACAGTTTATGTGAACATGGTATCCCGCACCCTGAGGTAGGGGTGACCCAATCATTGCGAAGAACTTTAGACGCCATGGCGGTAATATTCAGATACATTTTTGAAGAGAAGGACACTTCAAACGACATCTCCGAGTCAAAGGAAGGAAACATTCGAGATTTTGCGAACCATCAAGATTAGGGAGCGCCTACAGAGTTCCTACCTTAGGGACCTATGAAAAGACCAGTTTGCAAAAAAAGCGCTACAACTAAACGAGGCCAACTTGAAAGTGAACAGATGTCGGGCAGGGAGCAAAATCCAAAGTTGACCAATCGCCAGGTTCCATTTTGCTTACTATTAACTGGGCTAGTGACTCATAAAAATTGGTAATAGTTCCTTAATTGGGACATCGCACTGGTATCGAAAGAACGGTTATTTTCGATAACCATTGAGAGTTGTGTCTCGTCCTATTTCCTAGTTCAAATAACGGTGGTTTTTTAGTGTCTTTCAAGGATACAGTCACTTTTTTTTAAGCTTTGTCCTACAAAACCTGGGCAAATGTACTTGATCGATCGAAAGGCGTCAATCCTGTTTCTTTCTATGCTTCTTCTATGCTCCTTCTTTCACTCGCTAAACTCAGCGCATTTTGCCCGGGTGTTTTAATAATACTTGTGCCATCATTTTCGTTCAGTAACTAGAAGGCTTCCAAAATTGCCTCATTTGATAGGTGCCGCAAATTAGAGTTCCGCTAGAAGACAGGAATTATGTAGATAAATATAACGGCCCTGAATTAATCCCAGGAGTGGTAATTTGAGGTTCTGAAAGTTAATAATGCTTTTCTCACACGCAGTCTGATGACTGGTTTTCATAGGGAAAAGGAGGTTAAAATTGTACAGTCCCAATTGTGGAACCGATTGGATACTCTCACGAGGCTGGTGAAGCCAGCTGGATCAATCAAACTAACTGCATTGCATTACTTCTACGGTGATGAATATTACTCAGACTAGGGTCACAAATTCGATCCCTCTCATATCCATTTTAAGGATTAAAATACGATTAAATGAACCTTATAGTTGTGTGGCAGTGAATCATCTGCATCAACATTGCTGATATTATCTTGGATAGTGATGAGATCAACCGAGGACGCATACAGCGCGAACTGAAAAGACATGGTCTGACAACTGGGGAAATATCTATCTAAGCGAACTTTGTGGGCGTAGATGTCAGCGGACAGCATGAACTTTGCACTATATGGTCCCATTGGTCTTCCTTTGAATACTAGCATCGAAGAAGCTCAACTGTTTTTACTGTTCCGGTTCAGCAGCAAACCTGATATTGGGATGAAATGAGTCGATGGTGTGAAACACGTCTGTTGTACAGATGCTATCGTCGGCAAGTACGGAGATATGCTCCATGTAGAGACAATACAGTGTAAACTGCGCAATAAACCAGCTTAGTTTTGCAGCCTCAGGTTAGCTCAAGAAGACATCTGTCACAAGTGGATTCCATCGAATCTTCGTCTTTAGGCCCACAAATTCGATTATTAAAAGTGAAATGAACATTGTGGGTAGATATTTGTAGTACTCAGTCAAGCTGCAAATGTAGCGTATTATCTCCATCACTTGTACATCATTAATAGGGATTCAAAGTCCAGGGGAAGCAGTGTTTGCCGACATTCTAATCCTCTTTTCAGTGGACGAACCTCAAAAGTGTCTCTCGGACAGTTTCCACACTTCTCCCCTGATTAGTTCTAACAAGCTGGCATGCCACTCATCTAAGTCTTGATAATGTCACTTGCAACAGCCGACATTTGAAGAAAGGTGCAACTTTTCATTGTGTGTGGGTACTGACGTGAAGTCCTGGTTGTAGTTTTCTTCGAAATGCAGGCATTGCTTCACAAGTCAGGATGTGAAGCATCAGCTACTCAGCAACAGTCAAATCACACAACAGTCAGAAATGGGTTTTGCAATCTTTGATTTGCTCAAATACCCGAACCTTCCCAGGTAAAAGTATCCAACATGTGTTTGGCACACGTTTTTCACCAAGTTGTGACTTGCTAAGTCGATGCTCAGGCCCACGAAAGCTGCATTCCTTGAGTGATACGCAGGTACAATCCGTGTCGCTGTTACGTTTACAGCGAAAGAATAATTTATATGACAGTTTACTGCAAACAAACCAATCAAGGCCCTATTCCAGGAAACGTAACCTAACAGAGCCATGTTTCGGTCGACCGAGGAAACTCGACATACCACAAACTTTCTTCTGATGACACCACCGGAAAACAGTCGATGGTCCTAGATTGCTGCCAAAGTACTCTGAGTGCAGACGACGCATTCACTCTTCGTCCTGCCATCTGAATTGTAATCACTTATTTTTCGCTAATACAGAGGCACATATTAGACAAATTTTGTCGGATAACATTTGGAATTCGGTTGAGGAAAAGATATGTCGAAAGGAACAGAATTTCTTTGAGGTAGCTTGTGAACGTCGAAGAAAGTGGACCGTATCTACAAACAGCCACCAAACCCTAAGAGTGACCTTCAATCAGCCAGCCAGCTAGGAAAGGAAGGTGCCGTAGAAAATTTGTCATCGACAGCGCTTAATAACAATAGAATACTTTTGCTTCAAAAAGGAAGTGATTTCAATATACAAGACTCGTCACCGAAAATAGCTGACACCGCAAGAAATGTTGAGGTAGCATTTGGGTGCCGTGGCCAATCAACCATGATTCCTACAGTGAAATGTACTGTTATGTCACATCGGGCGTCGTGTGGTTTCATCAATCTGGTGGAATTACCTCCTGCATATGGCAGGATGGGCAAAGAAAGACAGGTTGATGCTGACGCCTCCCTTCTTCCCTTTCCATACACTTTTTCTTCTCACTTCCTACGACCACATTTCCATTATCATCACCACAATCATCTTCGACAGCATAGCATCAATGATCAACACTGATGCTTCGCTGCTGAGCAGCCATAATTTTTTGGAGGCCTTCCTGCGAAGAAAAGAATGAAAGTGGATGAGGTAGGGACTTGGTGCTAGCCCACCATAATCATTTCAAGATACCTACACCCCAGACGTTCATTCAGACAACCTGGACAGAAACTGACTACAGGAACGCCACCTACATCGATTAGCAGCCCAATTCTGCAGCGCCTCCAGCCACGCATAAGTTGGGTCATGTGCATCCCATCATGGAAGGCGAGTTGCATGGATAATTCCCAGACTTCCCTTAAACACTTTCATACCCTTCTGCCAGGTAAAAGGTTGACCACACTGAGAATAGCATTCGTTTCGGTATGCGCAATGCATGACCAAA
>SJOL01006514.1:450458-475931 GCA_004794785.1 Opisthorchis felineus
GGTGCTGGGTAAATTCCTCGACTGAAGTTTCTGCTCCACAACCCAACATTCGTCTTTATTTGTTGGATGTCCTGTTATGGATTCACCGGAGCTATAATTCTGAAACAACGGTTGAAGGATTGAAGACGTCTCAGTTTCGAAGTTTGTAGAGGCAACGGTTCCCAACCGAGTGCACCTTTTTGGATTGCAATTGGTGTGCTGAGTCGCTGAGTGTCAAGGAACATAACCTTAGACTTTGTGGGGCTAAAGCGCATGCAAAAAGACGGAATGACTTTGGTCAACTCATCAAAAATACGTGTAGCTTTTTTGTCCTTTTCGGAGACGAAAATGGTTTCATGTGTAGATTCCAGACCGGAGACTATTTGAACACTAGGGTTTTGAAGAATTTTCAGCGTTTATCCCATTATTTCATAGGAAGGAGAGTGGGCAGCTCTGTCTGTTCAGAAGTGTTGAAGAGCTCTCCGTTTACTCTTGCTCGCCCGGAAATCCGAGAATACAAAACCTTGCTATATTAGCATGCTACCCGGGCATTCCTGGCTGATCGAGCGTGTTAGGAAGAACAGATACGTCAACTGAGTCGAATACGCCCTGAAAATCCGGGGGTATTAAAATTGTGGGTCTGTTATACGTACGGCTCCTTGTAGGCCCATTCGTTAAGACTGACGACTCCATCCATTTTAAAGCGTAACATTAAGGGCAGTGAAGCATAAGTTTTGAACACTGGTGTTAAGCTGCCGATGATGAGGATGATGCGGAGGCTAACTTGTACCTATTCTTCAACTACAGTGGGAAAGCCAATTGGCTTTGGGAGAAAAACGCTTATTTGTATTCGGTTTTGTTCCCACATTCGAATGCCGCTCATGCCGGCTACTTTCATAGTCGTACTTTCGCACCATTGAACTTAGAATTCAGTTTTACCATTTGCTTTGCGAATTCGTGTGCAAGACTTGCCATGCGACAAAACGGAAGGCACGTCAAATTGTTCCACACAATGCCGCATCATCAAACGAATCTTCCGGTCCAAAAACGGAAGTGGATATGCGAGAGTCCTGTTTTGTTCTAGTTGATCTGTTTTAATGAGGACCGTCTGCTTCACTTCAAATTCCACCTTCATTTTTCAAAGGCTACGGAACACAGCCCACTCACCCCACCCCCTGTTTTATGGGAAAAGGGACGACAATAAAGCATGGCGCTTTGGAGTAGTTCTCTTTCAACATCAAAACTACTGATCAAAGAAAAAGCCACAAATAAGTGCCCCTTTAAACCAACTCAAAAAGAACAATTTTATAAACCGCCAATTTATTCACAGTATGCCTTTTAGAGTATAGGTGTAAATTTTCTTCTCGGATCGATATACTCTAGAATGATGTATTCGTAGCCTGCCGCAACCGTAACATCGCTTTTATATATTTGTTCGTCTACCGTAGGCTGGGTTCAATTTGAAGGAGAGCGATCGAAAAACTGGGGTGGCAGCAGAGTGACCGCTCACGGGCTACGAAAGGACATGATACCGTAATGACGACTAACGGCATATTGTAGACATGCTTTCACTTTGAAGTACACAGAGTCGTCATTCTGTGAATCGCATATATGACTACAATGAGGGTGAATCATGCGTCTTTACTAGGAATTCTCAGAATACCCATGCATTTGAACAAATACTTGACCCAGGACTTTTTGCGACAGTACTGAATAAAACGTTTAGTCGTCGCCTCTCTAGTGGAACGAATCAAAACATCGCTTGGAGGGAACCGGCCGATTACTTTCATACTGTGGATGTCGTCAAATCACTCACAGTAGATAAACCCAGAGATCTTCAATGTTGCTAGTCGGAAGTCCCGACTGGAAAATATGGCTATTGTTGTCGAAGTGGCTGGGAATGAATGCTGGCAACAAGAATGAGAATGCGCTAAGTGCTCCCTCAGCAAGTACAACCGGAAAACAGGCAACAAAAGCGATCAAAGACTCTGAAGCTTATGGTGACAACGAATCTGAGAATAAGTTAGCATGACATAGAAAATGGCCTCAGTCTACAGAAATGCTGGTTTCTTCCTTATGCACTGAATAGTGGGATACGCATCTTTCAGTTCGGGTGTCATCATCGCCGTCAGATACAACAAAATCCATGTTCACATCGACGCTTCACTTCCGTACAATCACAAATTATATCCAAGTATACTTAAAGCCTTAGAGAGAAAAGGGTGGGTGAGGGTGTGGATATGGAGCTGGCCTGTCGGCAAAGTGCTTACACCTCCAGACAATCTGGAAACTGACAGGATGAAGGCGACCGATATCGATTATCCGTCATTTTTTGCAGTGTCTCTAGCCAAGCGCAGTGGGTGGGTCACGGGATACACTTCCTGGAAGGCGGACTGCACAAACAACACATAAATTCTTCATGTTCAGTTTACTTTCAACAATCAAATTTATCTACAGAGGGACGGAGTCGCGATGGGGTCTTCTTTAGGTCCTATTCTGGTAGACTTTTTTCAAGACGACGCTCGAGACTGAAAAATTAAATGCAATCATTTCACGGTTCACATTGTATTGTCGCTTCTTGCCGACGAAGAAATCAGCACAACAGGCGTGCTAAGCACTTTCAATTCAGTCCATGCGAATATGAAACTTACTATCGAGTCAGAACAGAATGGACAGTTTCTTCGATTTCAGTACTAAAAAGTAGACTGACCGGACCACAGAGCCCAAAGTCCACAGAAAGCAAGCGTGGAAAGGTCAGTATATTCACTTCGATAGTTTCATTCAACTGTAAAAAAACGCAACCTAATTAGATGCCTGACTGAGAGAATGGAGATATGCCCCTTCGACTGCGTACAAGAGAAACTAAGGTTTCTGAACGCCTCGTACTCAAGATAATGCAATTTGTAAAATCCAAACCTAAACAGTGTTCAGTTGGGAAGAAGCCCGTCTACATGAGTCCCTCATTCAAAGATGACTCGGTTGCTGAATTAATTAGCAGAAGGCTTAGAAACTCTGTTGATGCGACATAAATGGCTGCTAGTCTGTGCTTCAGCATCAATTCCAGCCACAATGTTAGGTTCCGCTTGAAGGACAAATTGCCACGTTCTACCACCAGCTTTTGTGTGTACTCATTTTTATGCTCGTGCTGAGCATCATACGTTGGTCGTACGATAAGTCGTTTGTTTGAATTTCCACTCTCTCTCACGCACACACACATGCAAACACTGGAGGCAATTGAGATTTCGTCAACCGAGACAATGTGAGAAACAAACACTTCAAAATATTCAACAGAGACACCATCCTGCCAATGAAGCCAATCTATGCTGAAAAGCTGACAAACGCTATCAAGCTGTTTCATCCTTGTTGGAAATTACCAGCAGTGCGCAACTCACGAAACTTAGACAGTTTCGAACGTGCGACATCCTGGCCGGTGTTTGAGCATTTAACTGTTTTGCCACGGGCGGTTGATTAACACTGTGATTAAATCGCACTTAGACAAGACATTGCACCACTCATCCATCAATAACGGAAATCACATCACACGGTCACGTGATGATCGACTGGATCCACAAGTGACGACTTCTCAGAAGGAAGTTTCACACATCCAGTGAAATTATCCTTCTAATGAGCTGCTTATTGATTCATGGTAATGTGAAGAGATTTGGTATTTGCCAATAGAGATTTCATTTTGTGAGTGAAGACAGCTCAAAACAGCTCACTGTGATTGGATGACCTCATTGGTCGGTCCTAACGCCTTAGTGAAAGAAAGACGAGCCCTCTCCGGGAAAACACAACACTGAAACAAAACAAATAATAGTACTATTAATAGAAGTAATCAAGTTTTGGGTTGTACAGAAAACACAAGCCGCGGCAAACGCAAAGCGTGCTTGCTATCACAGCCGATATTAGTGATAAGAGGGTGAAGTTAAAAAAACAAAACATCATAGGCAGAGACAATGGGATAGGAACGAAGCGATGAGGAAAACTGTTTACCTGGGCCTAGGAGAAAACGGTCGATCAGCGAGCATAAGAGAATGTATAGAAAACGGAACAGGATAAAACTGCAGGGATACAAGATATGGGAGACTTTGGCCAGTTTCTATTAAGGTCTCTGTGACTGAGGCTGGATGCCTCAGTTGGTAGGTTTGGTGTTCAGCTGGCGCGACAAAGCAAGCAAATCGATGGGGTACGTGCACAAGAAAACACATGGCGCTTGCAATACTGCGGAAAAACAAGTGGAACGTGAAGAATAAGAGGTCCAAATAGATGGGAAGAGATCACAAGAGCGCCTAGTGGGAGACGTTGTGTTCAATTTTCTCTGGTTCGCTTGTCTTTCACAGACAGGCGGGCAAACTTATGCGGCAGGTTGTGGTCACCGTTGTTGTTTCTAGATTCGGTCACAACAATGGGACTTTTGGAAGATTTTGTGAAGCTGGGTAGGTTGGAACGAGACGGGGTCCACGGGGCCGGGTCAGACTCGGCGGAAAAGTGTAGAATACGTGATAGTTCTGCGAAGCTTGGACGGCGTTCGGCATCGGCAAGCCAGCAGGCATTCATCTGTATTCGGACTAATGGGGGCATGTTTTCCGGAGGCGGGAGGCGATAGCCTATAGGAGAGTAAAGGTTAGGACGTATTTGGAATCAAAATAGGTTCTCAGCGTATGTATTCAAAGGAGAATAACTGCACTTCGAAAGACAGCATACCGTACAAGGAGGCATGATGTACAATTTCGACACAGTAAGGGACACCGGCCGAATGTTTCACATCGAGTTACATTTGCATTTGCACCGGAAAACTTGGGATTCTGTTCTGGCCACCCTAGAACACATGGTACGACAAATACCGTGACGTCCTAAGACGAAAAGGCATGTTCATTAAGGGAAACCAATAACACCAGTTCAGATGGAATCGCTCCTCTAGCCGTATATGAGCTTATGTCCATGGGCTGTGCCAATGAGGTGATAAGAACATACGTTGATAAGTTGAAGATGTTTCGCCCTGTGTAACCGAGCAGCCTCCTTCGGGTTTGAGGTCAGTAGTCCAAAACAGTCAGTTGAATTTCAAAAACATTTTGAGTAGCCAGTTGATCTGCCTGAATCTCGACAGTGTCGTGGGGATTCAACGGGTCAAGTTATCTCAACTGCCTGATGTAGCCTTCAGCACCTGAGCGGCCACCCACAATTCCACTCTCCATCGTTCCACAACATAGTCCTTGCAGGCCTTACGTGAAATATTCAACGACCACATACAGTATTCTGAAAGCCGTTGCAATTAGAATTATCGAGCGAAATGCATTCGTGCTAACAATACCAATCCTTCCTCACAAATTCTCATCACTGAGCCAAACTGTAGTATCCAAACTCCCTCAGTCGTTGTCTGAAGTCTTCCAATAACCTTCTTCGGTGCAATCACGCTACGCTATCTACTGAACCCGAAGTTGGTTTCGTTTCTTGCTTCCCCATACACTTCAACGTCCCGCCAATACTTTGCTCTCGATAAATCGAATGCGTCACATCTTAGAATGCAATCATGGTAGCTAATAAAGCACGTTCTTATTTGGATAGTCTCCAGTGCCCAGCCACAATGCCTCCCGGATGAAGCACGAGGGCTGAAATACTGCCAGGATGCCAAAGCCTAGACAGGAGCCGTCAACATGTCGGAGTTGGGTTCGAATCATGGACCTTCCGGTCAGCAAGTTCGCGCCTTAACCACTGAGTCATCTGGAGCTCGTTCGCACTTTCCTACTTCACCCCAAACTACGGTAATTTGGAATTGTAGACCTCCGTCCATGTCTGCGTTCAACATCCGTTAGCACGTTTCTCCGGGAGTCATCACCATTAGTCATTTCATTCATTTTCATGTACAGGTGGTTTTTGAGACAGGAACCACCTGGTGGGTATTCAAACGGAGGAGCTCGTGTGGATACCAAAAGAACCGCTTACTATACAAACCCACCAATATCTTACACGGTGCAGAATGCTGCACAATGCTAGGTGGACGTTCTTCGAAAATGCCTTTGATGAAGGATAACCAATCGTTCAGCTGTAGAAGCCTTTCAGTGCCTAACTGTCATGCTACCCGAAGGGAGCACGAGGTCTGGGATACTGCCAGGTTGTCCTAGCCTACACAGGAGAAGTCAAAATGCGGAGGTCGGGTTCGAACTACGGAGCTACCGGTCAGTAAACTCGCGCTCTAACCAACAAAATGTCCACAAGTGTCACACGCCGCTAGTATTGACGGGTTATCACCTACAAAAGTCTTGAGGGAAGGACACTGGGTCTATCTACATTTGTTACGTAACGAAAACAGCGGATACTGAGTAGTCGTGAAAATGAGGCTAATGATGCAACGTCAGCTGACGATGACAAAACCGCACACAACTGAATGCGCTTCACGCTCACCTGATTCGACCATTTCTCGAGTTTGCGGATTGGACCAAAACCGGTAGGGAATATCGCCGAAAGTGAAGATTTCCCACAGTAGAACACCATATGACCAGACATCACACTTGATCGTGTATCGTCCAGTGACCAAAGCTTCGGGAGCAGTCCACTTAATCGGGATTTGTCCACGGCGATCACTAAGCTAAAAGAGCAAGGTGGTTGCAACAGAAGGACAAGCATCAGAGGTAAAGAACAAACGACAACTGATTCAGGTAACAACGTTATAAATCAAATGCACAGCACAACGTTCCAAACAGGAAATATGAATCATTAAGAGGAACCGAACGACTGGCGACCTCGGTAAGTAGGAAGATGATAACAAAACACAACAACAGATCACCAGATCAGCTAGCTCAACCGGCATCGTAATTGGTTTCACCGCCAGGGGGTGGATAACTCAACTCTACGAATGATTTGCTGCCAACAGCTCCGAAGACAAATCTGAAGGAATATAAGCTTTTTCAACGCGCCATACGGAAGAAATCTTGTCACATCGTACGAGAGGACTTTACAGGAACCATTCATGAGTTTATGAGTAGTGCCCCTTCAAGAAAATATACAGTGCAGCACAATCAGTTGAAGAATATCATATAAGAGAGGTTCAGCTGGGATTAAGTAAAGAATCTCCTGTTAAAACCAAATTGGTGTGTAAATGAGTACATTACAGCAAATGTGTTTAAGTAAAAGACATGGTTGGTGGAAACTCGGAAACTGCGCCTACCTGATGATCCTCAAGAGGGACCGGCGAAACTGGTTGTGGACCGTCGAAGAGTTTTCAGCAACCTTATGAGTAGTGTTTCTTCAAGAAAATTGTCTCATATACATGAAATTTATGATATTTTTCTCGTTAGCTGAAGATTCGACCGCCCTCCAGTTGCTTGGTGATCAGATGTGTTTTTATATCAACCCACTTGGTGTGAATACACTCTCTGTGCCCGGTGGTTGAATCCTAGACTCACTTTTTCGTACCCAGCAGCCATCTATTCGTAGTCGTAATAAAATATTTGAACCAGAAAAAGTTTCACTACCTTGCAATGCCATAGGGAAGGAGAGTGTGCAGTGCAGTATGACATCGGACCGAGTTTACACTTCGCGATCAACGCCATTTCAGACTTGACTAGAGCGACATTGGTTGTGAGACCGAATGGCACAGTGCAAACCGACTTCGAGGAATGCAGAGTGACGGGAGGCAGAACAGAGGAACAACAACAATACAACTAGACAACAAAAATGAGATACTGAGAAAAATTACACACACACACACACACACACACACACATCCGTGCACACAGAGGAAGTGTGCCATCGTCTGAAAGATCAGACAAACATTCTGGCATAAGCAGTGTCACGTGACGGTAGCAACCTAGGGCCGGGAACTTCGTGTGATATTGATCTACAATTAGCCAGTGACATCAGCATGAGTCTATGAGAATGTGACATCGTGTGCTGTGTGTTGCATGCGCATGCACTGACTTACCTCGTAGATGTGCTCTTCTCTGGACATACCAAAGTCGGCAATTTTTAGCCGACCGGTCTCAGTGACCAGACAGTTGCGTGCAGCCAAATCACTGTGAACAAAAAAGCGGAAGAATGAGGCGGTAATGATAGAATGACCCACTCTTCGGTGTCTAAGAAGTCGCTTTATTCAAACGAATGATATGGATGTTGTCAGAGTGCTTCAGTGCTTTGCCTGCCCACTAGAATTTCTTGTACTAATCACTCGTTCGTTCTCACAAAGGAACTCGTAAGTGTGAGCTTCGAGTATATTGGGAGGACGGATCACTTGGGGATCCATGGGCGTCCGCACTGCCTGCAAAACACAATTCACGCCGCAGAAGACGGAGCTAAGCCACAAGATACCTTCCGTCGCGATTAGGAAATTGGATCGGTCACATGACTCTTCAGTCTTTGGAAGCAAGCGCTGAAACATCTGGGAAAAGTTACAAGACCAAGGCTGGTAATGATTAGGCCCGCAATGAGGATCGTGCTCCAGTTAGGTAAAACACTGACCATTCAACAGCGTCCAGTTCACCTCTGGTCGAAGAATCGAAAAATGAATTAAGTGATCCGATGTGTCGATTAACGCGGAGTAGTTACCCCTAGATTCGCGGAAATGCATTGTCTGGTTGCTTGAGCGTGTATAAAGCATTAGACAGTTCAGTAATGTGAACACTAGCCGGCTACCTACCGGTGAATGCAATTCTTCGATTCCAAGTAAGCCATGCCGCTGGCAGCGTCCGAAGCCATCAAGAGAAGAGTGTTTAATGAGAGGACATTCTTGAACCTGCGCAAATAGGTCAGTAGAGATCCACCTGCGAAAAGAGAATAGCGACATTGTGAAGGATACAATGGGTGGGATTCACATACACCCCTTGAGTAGCCTCGCCTACTTTGGAACTGTCAAACCCGCTTCCAGTGTATTTCAAAGAGGGGCTGGTTGTAGGGTTTATCACCAACTGTTTTGGTGTTCAGAGTATACAGCCATTGTCTGTGCGACACGCACTGAGTGGTGAATCAAATATTCCCAGAACCATGGTTTAAGCAATCTTGTTGTTTGCTACCGGGCTAATCCACACTGATAACAGGAACGACATATTAATCCAAAAAGAAAACCCATTAGGAAATTTGGCATACAAGTGTTGGTGTTACACAACAAATCGAACTACCTGGAACATATTCCATCACAATCATGATGGGATGTGAATGAACCGCGATTCCGATCAACTTCACAATGTGTGGATGACAGAAATTCAAAGCCGTTCGTTCACCTTGTAGGAATTTCTGTCGTAAATGGGCTGCGCTTGTATCACCACGGCAAGTTTTCACAGCCACCTCGCAACCGTTGTAGTAACCGCGGTAGACATCACCAAAGTTACCCTGGAAAACAGAAGCGTAGTGGAAAGATGTTCATGGAATAGGGACGAAATAAGGCGGGATTTACAGCATGAAACTGAGGTGCATTGTCTTTCCCATGCGTTAGTTTGCCTGCATACCGACGATGTGGTCAAGTGCGCGACCCTGTAGCTGTTTGGATAGGACACCTCAGGACAGTAAAAGTGCCGCACAAGAGTATAATTATTTTAACTGCTTATAACTGTTCTGTCCCGTTAACTCCGGGCCGCTGGTCTGCAACCTACACGGTAATTAGTGTAGATCTTAAAGTGACCAGAAAAATCGAACCGGACACACACGAAAGCAGTGACAACAGAAATAAATGACCAACAGGTTGATCCATCAATGAAGTGGCTCAAGACGAAAAATGTGCCCGGGTTGCCAAATCGCCGTAATTGGCCAAGCAATCACACCTACCAGTCATGTGATGTGGTGGCCCCAACCTCAGACCACGCACTAGAAGCACCCGCCTACCAATCAAACGACTTCCCGGTGATGTGGCTCTATCCTCCTTTTCTACAATCAATGGTAATTACTTCATGGAAGTCGCCCAGGGTGACGGAAACGTCAATCAATAAACTGATGTGTTATTTCATCACAGGTATATCATTGTACATTACACGTCTTTCAGTTGTAGAATGGGCATCCGATCCGTCGTCACCTGCCTTGCTGAGCATCGTGAACGCGTTCCACATGTGGTCTGACAAGACTCAAGATAAAATGACTGCTGACTTAAGAATACGTGTTGTGGTCTGCAACTCCTATACCTTGCCCTGGCTTGCTGTTCTAAGGACTGCGGTGCATCAAATGCACGGAACCTTGCGACAGCCTGTATTGGAGACATAGGACGATTGCTAAAGCTGTATCTACATAACGAACACAGAATTTTCCACAAGGGCTAAAATGTTCGTGATGGTGTGAGGGGCACCAACAAAAAAATACTCGATCCTGATTGGCCGGTACCCTAACCAATGAGGATGTGCTTTCGTTTGGTGCGTAGCCGGTGCCCGACATATCCTTCCAACCCACCTGATGTCCGGCTATTTCGAGCGATCCGCCTGTGGATACCTGGTAAAACTGGGTAACAGGGTTGCGAGCAGGATTTCGTTCGGCTCCTAATTAATACACACCTGGTGAACACCTAAAGCCTCCACATCCGGATCATTGAGAGGTGATAAAAGGGGTTAGGAAGAATACAGCTTCTGCTGAATAACCGCACTTTGGAAAAAAATAGTTCGGACAAGTGATGCACCGAAGCAACTAACAGTTGGTCTGTAGATGAAACATCATTACTATAAGTGTAGCTGTGTTTCGTGACCGAGAAACACAAGTAGATCAGAGAGGTAGCGTTTTTCTGATCAACAAAGCACAAGACCTGAATTTAATTGTATAGCAGATGGTGTTTTATTTGTGCCAAAAAATCTGAGGTGATTAGATCTTGAGCACATTTAGCAAACTAGCTTATTATATCGCATCAACTAAGAGATGAAGTCAATATTCATAGAAAAAGCGGTCATTAGCTAAGCAACTCCGAGAAGCGCATGTCAATCGGGTGTCAACCGCCGAAAACCAGCTTTGAGTGATTTGTGCTCTGACGAGCGAAGGCGGACAAAGAGAAAACGCTACACTCGTAGCGAGTCAGACTCACTTGTCCAATTTTCTGAACAAGCTGGACATCCTTGTTATCCAGTTCCCAATCAGGACGAGTGACTGGTGTGATCAGACAAGCACCAGACTTGGCTGTCACAGGGGTTCCTGTCAGGATGTGATACTCCAGCAGTTCCCTGAAAGGTGAGATAGAGGAATGGGCGAGATAAAACGAAGACGAACAAGGTGAAATGTGAGGCGAGTGAAAGTCGAGCTTTTGAAGGACTGACTGAAACGATGAAGAGACTGCACAATGAGCTTCTGAGCCAAAGATTCATGGTGCCAAACTATTCCGATAATTTTCGAATTCTCTTTTTAGGTCATTTGTTACCTACGCACCAAAAATGATGCCCGGATTAAACGATACAAGTGCTCGAACGCGTTACATGGTTGATAGTCCTAAGGCAGGTGACAGGCAAGCTGAGTTCTCTAAAATCGGATCGAGTGCGACTAGACCGCCATGGCGACCGAACCGGGTTGATTGAGACGGTTAACCAATTGTTAAGGCTTGGTAAGTGAATAGTTAAGCCAAACTACCAGCACCACCAGCATCTGGTGAGTGGTCTCACACGTCAGGTGCAAGCACGCAGAAATGTTAGTGTACGCGGTGCCATTTATCACATCCACTCGAATACGAGTCTAGTGTTCATGCTGTGTGAGATTTAACGCTTCCGGGTATAAGTGATTTCGGAGATTTCCAGTAGCAAACAAGCTGGAACTGCTCCAGGTTTGCAACAGTAGGTTTAGGTGTACAAAAATAGGTGGCGACAGCGGTTGGGTTCAAATATAGCAAAAAAGGTAGTTCTCAGGAAAGAAAGTGGGCTTGAAATGCGGTAAGACACAAATCAAACTCGAATTGAGAGAACGAAATATGAATCGGTCAGGGGCGCGTACACTACAACAGTATGACGGACAGAAGAAATGAGCAGGGAGTTGCTGAGTTAGCTTACTGATTCAGTCCAACTATGCATCTTCCGAAACAATTTTCTTGAAGCACAAGTATTGAGTGTAACTTGTTAGATGGCGGGGAGAGGTTTGCATGCTACTTTCGCGACTCGTTCACAGCATTTGGAAGGCGATAGAAGTGTCTGAGGAGCGATATGTGTTTCTCGTAGCCGACAGTTTCAAAAAAAATTACTACAGCTAAATGTGTGAAACATCGGAGCATCTGCGTAGTCATCGTCCATTCTAATGTGTTAACAATTACTGTCCTGGGATGGTTCGCCAGCACTCTCTAGAAGTGGCATTGTGAAAGCCAAGCAGGGGTCTATTCAAAATAGTGGATGAACTGTATTACGTTACTGAAGGTTTCGGTATGTGATCTATCTTTACAGTGAATAGTATTGCTGCAAGACAGCAGATCTCACCATGACATATGGGTGCTATAAATGGCTGTATTCCATCGAACAAATACGTTCTAGGGCTTTCAAAGTTAGGTCGGCTGTTATCTAATTTAAGAAATTTTGGCGACGGGGTGACACCAGTGTGTCGGTTAAGGACAGAGTCTGCAACGATGTGGTGAGTAGATTAGAGTGGCCACTATGAGTTGAAGACGAAACTCGACCACTTGTCTTCAACCACAACTGTCAACGAAGCATTGAATGTATACTGTGGGAACGGGCGTTGGTAATCTTGAATTGTGATGAACAGTTTCAGGAAACAAATCGATTGTTCGGAAACTTATAAATGATAAAGGTGACCCAGCTCCGTCATACGTTTTTCTGGTCTAACCTAGTTCGCTGGGGCCTAGTCCGGAGTGAAGATGCCGAGTGGATGGAGAAGGGCTTGAAGCTGAATTATGAAAATTCGAAAGAAAGAACCTTTGACGGAAATGCACCCGAACACTGATAGCTAGGGTGCGTTCATTAGTGGTCGTTGATCTGTTCGCAGAGTAATGCAATTAGCTTGCAAGCGTCTCGCCGCCAATCGAGATGACACCATCAGTGTGCGGTTGAATGGTCTCACCCATCTGTTCACTTCCTCTGCTTCTGTCATTTCACTTACAGTTGACACTTAATCCCCATCCCCACTTTGCACCACCGATGTCAACGTCGAATTGTATACAATTGGAAAAATAAACCGAAATGAACTAAAGCCCGTTTGCAGGCGCAATGAACCGTGGATTTTCCCACTCAGAACACATGAACACGGTGAGAGGCAAGCTTTTCCTGCCTTGTTTAAGCAACAAACCCCTAAGCATCGGTCACAAATATCCCTGCTTGCTAAAAACAGTTTGCCCTAGACGTAGCACACCACTCAAGAGGTTACTGAAGACCCTTCGGAAGCATACAACCGGTTTCGTCTTGAGCCTCATCAGGTAGGCGCAGTCCCCGAGTTCCCCTCAACCTTATGTTCTACTCGAACCCAATTGCACGAAATTCCTCAAATACACTCATTTGCATAACAATTTGGTTTTTACGCCAGACTCACCCGAATCCCAGCTGAATCTTTCGTTTATGATGTTCCACTTCAACCAAATATGCTACATCAGGCCACCTCATGTTTCAGTTGGTACAAAAAAATTGTTCAGCTGTAACACCCTTTCGCTGCCTAGCTGCCATGCCACCCAAAGGAAGCACGAGGGCGGCGATACTGCCAGGTTGCCCAAGCCTAG
Source organism: Opisthorchis felineus (assembly GCA_004794785.1). Classification (NCBI taxonomy): domain Eukaryota; kingdom Metazoa; phylum Platyhelminthes; class Trematoda; order Opisthorchiida; family Opisthorchiidae; genus Opisthorchis; species Opisthorchis felineus. Next base: position 464,035 of record SJOL01006514.1, read on the forward strand.
ACGGGGGAAGTCGAGGTGCAGAGGTCGGGTTGGAACCACGGACCTCCGGTCAGTAAATTCGCGCTCTAACCACTGAGCCACCTCAGTTGGTACGATACCAGAGGTATCGCAATACACTGTATGGATGTAACACACTATTCATAAGCTTGCTGGAAACTGTTTGACAGCTCACGACCGGTTAGGCCCGCCGCTCTTGGGGATCATCAGGTAGGCGCAGTTTCCAGTATCTCGAATACCCTACCGACTGAAACATGAGGCGGCTTCTGCGTAGCACATTCGGCAGCAGAACATTATAGACGAAAGATTCGGCTGGGTTGCAGGTGAGTGTCCGTGAAAACAAGATTGCTGTGAAAATGAGTGTATTTGTCGAACAGTTTATTTTGTTATAGAGGAAGCACCCTATTGTTCATATATGGTTCGTATGAATTCGCATTAAGCAACTTACGGACCGTAAACCAGGTATAAGTACTCGGTCGGAAATAACTGCATTGCAAAATGGTGAAAAAAACGACAATCCTGAATGAATGAGAATCGATTGCGAGTGCGGAACGTAAACTGCCAAACCTGTCCTACGTGAGAACGCAGCCGATATCCATCGGTCGGAACGAGATTAAACCGTTCAGCTATGACACACTTGCAAATGCCTGGGGGAGAGAGAGCCCATATGATTTCAGCTTGATTCAGGACCACACCAAGCCACAAACAAACATGACAATCAAATGAGACGAGATTACTCAACAAGGCAAATAAAATGGGTACCGTAAACACAGGCAGCCTCACCTGATACTGGGAAATTCCCCGTTTTCCAAATACCAACCACGACCCGCACCATCGCCTCCACAAAGAATAAAGTGTTTGTGTCCGTGCCAATATACGGAGAGGACCATCCGGTGAACTGTTCGGTTAGTTGTGCCACCCGCACGAAGGGTTGAATCGACAGCACCATCAGTCTGCTGCTGGTCATCAAAACGACCGTCCCGGGCGGTGCAGTTTGGGTCACGACCACTGACACGTTTGTTAGTTTGTCGTACGAGGAAGTCGCCTTGGTTTTGGAGTAACCTACACGGTGAATTGAACGCAATGCCGACAAAAGATTAAGATACGAGCAACAAAATAGACAAGTCGATTTGCTCAAAGGTGAAACATGTTTCAAAATGCTTACGGAGTACCCATAGGCGCACTGAAAAGGTATCAAGTACTGATTCAATAAATGACAAAATGGTTGAGAATCGGGTGTAGCTGTTGCGGTAAGACGTGCAATCGGTACCATGGAGAATGTGATAGAAGCGAATGCATACATTACATAAACTAAACGGGTTCGTAGATTTACCCGAAAAGTGTATGCAAATCAGTGGGGCGATTTTTCACGTCTTCTCATATGCACAGCGGTCGTTTGCCTTGAGTAATGATTCCGGCAGCACAGCCAACGGTGATTCGGTCATGTGCCGCGAGTGCTGACTTCGAACAAAACTGTCTGGTCGAGTACTAGTGCCAGACCCTACCTGGCCTGGATTTGTAAATGGCACTGAAATATGCGCGGCTAAATGGTGGTGATATGAACAACATGAAAGGTGACCAAGATGATCGTGACACAACTCAAAGTTGCGATGCGCGAGAAAAGTAGTTACGAGAAGAGTTTGTAAGGGTATATACAATGAACCTTTTCCGAAACAAACTTACAGAGATTCAGCTAGGTTCCAGGTGGGTCTCCCGTCAAAACCAAATTGGTATGCAAATAAGTGTACTTGTCAAAATCTGTTGAATTCCGGTTTAAGTGGAACATAAGGTTGACTGAAACTCGGGGATTGCGCCTACCTGATGAGCCCCAAGAAGGGCGAAACCGGTCGTGGGCAGTCCAAGAGTTTTTAACAACCTTGTGAGTAATCTATTACGTCTGTGCAATCTATTGCAATATCTCGATATCTCGGTTCCAAGTGAGTCTCCCGTAAAATCCAAATTGATAGGCAAATGAGTGTGTTTGTCCAAAGTTACAGAGCCCAGTGTGGTAACCCCTACAAAGGGAGTCAAGATATCCCCTTTTCTGTAGTATTCAGAAGGGTTATTTCGGAAAAATGAGTTTCGTTCCCCAGTAAAAGTTATCCAGTCACTGTCCACAGTTCAAACCATTCGGACGAAAAACCTGTCCCTAAACAGTAGCTGAATCAACAAGACAACATTCCACTTTTCCCGAAATGCACAGTAGATTTCATCTGAAATCAATTCGGAGCCCACATTAAAGCGCGACTTTGGGACAATGACGCATGGTGGATTGGTTGTTGCAAAGTGAATACTTCTTGAAAAGATGGGCACCACTAAAACATGAGATAATAATGGTCCTTATCATTCCGGTTTTGCATGAACCACTAAACCAGTGGATGATCGGCTCGATTAAGCGGGCACAAACGAGCACATGGATCGATAAAGCTTTGGGGCTGGGATACGCCTGGGAAATGCTGGAGAGGGAACATTGCAACGGTGCAATTCTCACTGAAACCAGCGTGGTGCTGCAGGTAAACTGCTGAGTAGGTTACCATCGAGTTCGGTAAATCGATATTCCATGGGAAAAAAACACGTGATTCACGAGGAGCAGAAGGACCTGCATCATGCCGAATGTCGTACTAATGAACAACATTCAGTCATCGCCATAGGTGGTAGAAGCCAGGTGATGAGAAATACATGTCACCGTAACACAGAGGCTTTGAGTAGAGATCAGGGAAATCAACAACATTCCTGACGAACATGTAAAAATCTACTAATTTTGTGCAATTTGTGTATACTTACTCAGAATTATTGTCGCACAGCATGACATCAGTGAAAACCTTAGGCACACACTGGTTCGTCGCTCAATCTCTGTGAAACATTTCACGTATGGCTTGACAGGGACATTGCTACTTCCATGTACACCCCACACAGTCTACAACGTACAGCGTGTCTCCTAGGTATCGTCCACGGCTAACAAATAAAAACCATGTCGCTTGACTGCCGCATTGTTTAATGAAATTTCATTTGTATCCGGGTATCTTCTAACGGTTTCCGAGAGGATGGGATAAAGCTTCCTATTTTGTCGTGTTCCAGAGATGCAATACTCGTGCGTGTCCGCGATTCTCGCATACCAGCAGGCCACATGGTGAGCCTGTGTAACGGTCGTTAGTCGTCGATAACTAGGTCATCAGAGAAATAGTGGTTGTTTCATTAAGGTATGCTTGAATACGAATGACCAAGCACACTAAATCATTACCAAGACGCAATGTTATCTAACATCGAAAAAACGACCATTAGGAACCCCAAAAGTACTGCATTATCGTCGGTTGTATTACCCTCAGTGGACCAGCCAAATTAAATCGAATCCAGTCAATAAGAAATGAAGTGACAGTACCCTAGAAAGGAATTTCGTTGCTATGTCTCCTATTGGGGAGGTAACTCGTAGTCTTGGAAGCAAGAGGATGTCTAGTCTTCAGTTCTGAAAGGTTCAAAAGAGGGGAAAGCCGTAGTGCAAACAAATTCCGTGCTTCCAGAATTGTCTCGTAGGGTGAGGTGCGTCCTACTTGGGGGTTCTTTGCTGAGCACGCGAATCATTTATTAGTGTTTTGTGTCCAAGACTCTCCCAGCTGGACGTGTTGTCATAGGAGAGCGCGGGGGAACAATGCTCACTTCGTGGCGAAAACTCACGGGCAGCGCCCGGGACGCCTTGACAGCCACCAAATCTGAGTCCGGAAACGGGGACACCCAGCAACAACCTTGGATACAATCTGGATATGCGAAGCCTTCGTCGGTCTTGTTAGATTTCTGATCACACGTTTCACCAGGCCTTTACTGCGTTAGGACTACAGTTCTATGTATAACAGGAATGCGAACAAGGCAATGTATAAAACAGCGAGCAAGTGAACGACCGACGGGGCGAATCCTTTGTGCGTTCATGTACTTCAAAGTAAACACATGCCACGATGCTAGAACAATAAACAACGAGAGTTATTGAGCGATGTGACAATCACGTCATAGTTTCCTCCATCGTCGCGTTGTTCACAAAAACAACTCAAGGAACAAAATCGTACGTGACTCACCTTTCTACCTCCGTTCGAGGAAGAACACCGTGGAACCATGGTTCCTTGTTGATGTCAACTTGTCGCTGGAGAAAAACCAGAACAAAGGGAATAAGTGAGCGGTCTCGGATTAGAAATCGACTGTTATAAGGAATAGGTGAAAAGATATACACAGTCTCTTGATTGATATCGTTCATGCTTGTCGCTGAAATAACTCAGCCCGCAGGCGACCCTCCAGCACACACCACCATCGTTCCTCCATGAATGCCTGCGGAGTGACGTGTTACCATAAAGCACAACTAACAGAAAAGCACTGGATTATCCAGATGCCTGGGTCGGATAACTGGAAGGGCAGTCCAGCTGATTAATTCATACTTAACCAATCGAATCAGCACGACACGCGGAAAACCAGAAACATATCATGAGACAACAAGTCACAAACGATGGAAAACGAAAAGCAATGACGTCACCATAGGGATTGTTCCAGCTACACTACGGGTTCGATCAACTAGTTCGCTTTGAGAAGCCCAACCATACAATTTAAAGGAGGACGGAGCACTTGATTACTGGATCAGAAGATACTCTAAACAGGACTGACCTCAACAAGTCACAAAATAACAAGAGATAAAAGGATGGAATTACGCTCCCGTTTGACCCCTTTGATCTTAAACAACCACAAATTTCAAAGTAGAGTGGTTACTGAAACGTTCCGAACCAATCCGACCACAACAAAGCGCATGAATCGAGACAACCTTTAATACATCTTGGACTTTTGAGTGGAGGGGCGAGATGGCTCAAGTGCTTTGAGCGCCAATTTACTGACCAGAAGGTCCGTGCTTCGAACCCAACCTCTGCCTCTCAACTTCCCCTGTCTAGGCTTGGGCAATCTGGCAGTATCCCGGCCCTGTGTTTCCTTCGGGTGGCATGGCAGCTAGGCACCGAAAGGATGTTACAACCGAACGCTTTTGATGAGTAGATATACACCTCGGGCCTTGAGGCGAGGATAAACCTATCGATCATTGAAAGGAACCATAATGAGATCCCCGATATCCGCCCAAGCAGTGATACAGAAATCGGAGTACACTACACTGCCGATTGTTAGACCAAAAGCGTAGATTCACCACTCGGACGGTACCTCCGTCACTATGCAACAGAATTCAATAAGAAATGCGCACGATTTCACTTTACTTCTAGGTTCAAAAAGAGCTATCGGTTCTTGATTAAAAAAATGTATCCAGGCTGGACACTCGAGGCCTGCTTATATCAGAAAAACAAATGCGCCGACCAAGCACTTAACTGCAGCAGCGACCAGTCAATGAACTACAAAGGAAGTTGCCTCCAAGATCGATTCAAGAGGCCAGATATCGCAGTACGACCAGGAAACTGTCTATTTTCACCATTTCAAAACAATGAAATTCACGTGCAGTATCAGCAAGAACAAACAATCAAGTTAACGGTTCTCCCATATATGAAGAGCATATCTGAACTCACATAAACCGATCGTTATTCGGCGTAAAATGATTTCAAAATCGAAGTGGAAAAACGACAAAGGCAGGAGAAGCAACATGATAACGCAGATTGAAACCACCAGCTATGACAAGTTCTATGATGGAGTTGCGGAAAGAAACCTATGTATTTGAATGAGACAACATAATGCGGCAATCAGAAGACGCGATCAGTTATTCTTGAACTTAATACAGCAAGGTCAAGAAAACCACAAACTCCATTTGGAAAATGTGAAAATCTCGGCACTAGGAGATACGAGAGGAGCAAAAGAACCTAAGGAAGCGTGACGTCACACAACTGATTCAATCAGTTAGCACAAAAAACTGGACCACATGTACCACTTCTTGCGAGGGACCGATGACTTCACCACAATGATCAACGAAACCAATGATCTGAGAGATTGGAATCTCCCCAAAGGCCCACCAACAAAAGTCCCAGCATGAAACACGGTCATAATCGAATGTCGACCAGTGGACAAGTCAAGGGTCACGTGCAGGTCAAATAATCATAACATTGGCTAATGAGCCATCCACTACGGGCCCAAACAATCAATCGTAATTCAGGGCAACTTCGTAGTACGAATGCGTGCGTGCCACTACTTGGTGCCATCACTGAAGCACCGCACTACTTCGCTACTTGACAGGGCACCGGTAATGTCATCCCAATTGGTGATGAAACGGTATGTGAGTACCTTAGTTTCGGTCACCACACAATTCGGCTGCCGACAAAGGAAAAACGACCGATAAAACGGGCGACTGATAGACAGCAAAGCTTCAAAGGGAAGAACGAATAATAACATGACAGGATACCAAACAATTGGAAAAAAGTTTGGAACCGATTGAGTAACCACCGTTTCGGAAGGGCTTGGTAGAAAATCGGCAGCTAAAAACGACCGAACAACGCAGGCACAGGCAACTCGGATTCAAGTGTTGCATGTACTGTTTAAGGAGTGATTCAATGTTTGCTCGTGTTCTAAATAGTCGACTCCTCGATGACTTTGAAGCATGCCCTCTCCGATTAGTACCCTATGACCCCGGAAAACTTATTCCTGTAGCTGAGCCTGTCACAGGATCTGCCTATTTGATGCTCGGCTGTGCTTGTATTTTCCGACTGACTTTGTGATCCCTTTGCCGTAGAGATGCACAGAATGGATGTTGCGGGACACCGGTTTCTCGGGTAGTTAATTAATTAAATCGTGGTTTGTTCACTGTGCCTAGCGATTTGTTTGCAAACGTTTCGTCACCATCGGAGGAGACATTATGGGTGCACTGTCAAAAAACGGTAAACTCGTGTTGGTGAACTAACCGTCCACATGAGTCAACGAACAAAAGGCGGCTGTAAGAAGAGATGACCAACTTTGTCTGGTTTCCATTTGAAAAGATCAGAAAGGTCATCGCTTCGATTTGGATAACGTGAAGATTGCGGCACGCAGACAAGCAAAATAGACAAGTGAATTTCAGAAAGCAGGGGGGGGGTACTCCACGGCGAGTTAAGTAAGTCTACGAATAAAGGATCACACACTTAATACAGCTCGACTCTACACAAGGTAAACGCAATCGGAAACCACATGGCGAAACCAACAGTATGACCAAACCGACATGGGTCATGGGGTACGAAACAAATGGGTCAAGCTCAAAGGTTTCCTGAACGCCAGCCAACCAGAACACCAGCGAGCAACTCAACCGACAAGACTGTCCACCAAAACAACCAATCATAGCTGAAGGTCACCCCCTTTCAGAAGTGCACATATGAGTACTCGACGAACACGCCGACGCCGCAACGCTCCAGTTTGTCTCACAACAACGCACTGATGACGTCATCCAGGTTGGAAATGAAGATCCGCATCTATGGCTAGGGGTATTACAATTCCATAAAAGGATGAATATTGACCATTCAGGACTCGTGCTATGAACAGAAATCTTTAGAACTTATGCTTATGAAGTCAGCAAAATGTTTGGACGTCACATCTCCTGCGTGAGGACAGGAATTCGAACCAGCTCATAGATTTTGTGAAGTAAAGGCCACAATCTATTGACACGGATTGATGTGAATGTGTTGAGCTGAGCGCCTTGAAACAATACACAGCCAAATTCATTAGCAGATGGCTGACTCCAGTGAAGTCCGGCGGCGGAGTTCACACAAGCAGACAGTAAAATGTGATCACCGCAATGCAGCAACCGCATTACAAAAACCAGTTTTTATTCAATCATATAGGTTTTGTTCCAGGCAGATTGGATTGTGTGCAATACGGGTCGGTCGATCCAGTGAAAAACACAACAATTGAGCAAAATGATTCGAAACATTGTCGGACGATTTAGTGCCGATCCACATACGTGGAAAAAATGAACCATGCTGCTTCGGCTCGCTTAGATCAGAGGCGCGAGATGGCTCAAGTGGTTAGAGCGCGAATCTACTGACCGGAAGGTCCGTGCTTCGAACCCGACCTCTGCCTCTCGACTTCATCTGTCTAGGCTTGGGCAACTTGGCAGTATCCTAGCCCTCGCGCTTCCTTCTGGTGGCATGGCAGCTAGGCACCGAAAAGTTGCTACAGCTGAATGACATTGGCTTGGATCAGATACCACACCCTGGTAATATGTCCTAGAGAGGACAAAATTGCAATACTTCTACACATCTGATTGCCCCGACTGTTCAAATGTAGATCAAATGTAGAGAAATCGTCCAGGCCAGTTAAACAGCAGTACACCGGTGCTGCTTACGTGCCAAACATATGGGGTAACAATGCCACAGTCAGTGGAGAATGAAAAGCAAGTGGAAGAATCCGACTGAGTGCGAAAAAGCTTTCCGTTTCTGCAATCAAGGCACCTCCAGACGGCAAGGAAATAAGCACATCTGAAAGTCACACTGGGTAGATGTAATCAGCGGAACTGATCCGAAATCTTTTGCAAACCCTATACCACACGAGTTCAACGGCAGACAAACCTTAACTACACGGTAAAGTTAGGATGTGACATTGAGGTCGCAGCTGGAACCGGTTTTGGTGCGGTATCCTGTAGAGTTTCCAACCAAGGGCGAAGGGGATCACAGAAGTCCCACCAGAAGGGTGCAACGACTCGACTGTAGGTGCCTCTATTTCACGTTGTCATGTCATAGCCTGTCAGCTACGAAGTGCTCGACAGCACAGGAGTAGGACTTGAAAGAATCACTTTCTTCGGTACATGGTGATTCGGAGTTCACACTACGTTTCCCATACGCCATAGCGGATCCTGCGATTCTGCTTCGTTAGAAATTGGTTGCTAACGCATCACATCGTCGCGTACGCGTTGCACTCGCCTAGCTCCCGCTAAGCTCCAAAGGCAGGAGTAGCCGAATGATTGAAGGCGTTTCATGTCTTGAAATGGCAGAGGCTGAGTTTCGCAGCGATAAAGCAAAACTTACAGGCGTTTTGTATACACGGTACTTCGACATCCATGAAATTCTGTTTTTGCGGCACAAGTGACGTAACTTAGCAGAGAGCCACCGCGCTTTGACGTGGTCTGTCACAGTGCAATCGCAGATCATGAAGTGACCAAGATGCAGGAAATGATCAAAAGGGAACAAGGGGATTGAAAACGCTGAAGAAAGATCTCGTATTTCGAAGTACGAAGCGAAGGCTGAGGGATCAATTACGACATTCTACTTAGAATGGATTGTATGAACTGGTGGTGATCGAATGGCAAAACAGTGTTGCTCATGTAGTCCACGTCCACTATTCTTTCTCCATGTGTCATTTCAGTCCCCAAATCGCCGGGTCCATGGAAAATCCATACTGTAATTGTATTAAACGACAAAATTACACAAAAGGGGGAATTCAAAACAGCCATTCGTTGTGAGGAAACTTTTGGACAGTTCACTGTGCACTTTTACACGACCGAAGTGCTAAAGTACACGTACAAGGGCACTCCTCTTTATTCAGGTGTGCGCGGGAGGATTATCCTATCTGGAACCAAAAGCCCTTGAAATCAAGAAAAACGGCTATTGTTGCCCGGCGATATGCGTGGCGTGAAGAGAGGAAAAATCAGCGCAACCCCAGCTGGTTGAACCCCCCCCCCCGGTGATATACCACAGATCGAGGAGCCCATAGGTGTCTCATCCTTGTGTACGAAAGAGTCACCGAGAGAGTTGAAACTTTAAAACAAAACGAGCTAGAGAAACTGGTGAATGGCACAATCCTATGGTACAGTGGTGATCCGATGAGTGAAAAACAGCCTCGATGGAACAGGTTAACCAGACAAACGAGCGAGACTCACCGTCATTGTGGGACAATCATCGCTGGGGTTGGGTCCGTTGCAATTTTGCTGCGCGGTTCTATAACCTGGAGGCAGTGGAGTAGTGGGACCCGCTGAGGATGATAGAAGGAAAAACAAAGGTTCTCAGTGCCTGCAAGGAATATCAAAGCGCACAAAGAGCTCCAGTTCGTACTAATGTTCCCATCTTCGGCGCCTCGACAAACACAGCTGACAGAAGTGGGCAAGCGGGTTGACAAGAAAACTGACCGACGACTTCTGCCTCCTTGGATGGAGATCCCGGGACTCACCAGTGGTTTATAACACTGTCAGAATGGTGCAATCGCGCAGCCAGTGGCACTCTGGCGTCAAAGCTATCACCTTCACTGCGTAGCTACCCAGTTCCCGAACTAACTGGCCATCGCCTCCAATGCTTGGCTTTATCTCCCACTTTCCGCTGGAACCAGTGTACCCATACTACGTGGTTTTTTAGCGGATAAACTGAATTGGATTTATGATACAAGTTGGCATTGATGGCAAGGCACTGAGCGATTGAGCCTTGCTACTCTAAGGCAGTGAAGCACCATTGTCAACACTGATGTTGCTGTCTTTGATGATGATGAAGCCTTGCCACACTAACGTCTCGAATTAGAGTGAAGGAGTGGCCGACTCTCGACTTTGGATAAGAGGGTCCGAAATTAAATTAGGAACAAAGTATTTGCGTTCACCCCCAGCACAATCCAGAATTTGGTTTGCAGATGGTCTAAAAGAGCGAACAGCGACCGACAGACCAGCTTCATTGTCTAGGTCACGTAGTTGTATGCGCGAGGGCCGTCTGCACCAGGAATCCTTTTAATTGAATCAGGTAAAGGGAGGAAGAAAGACAGTAGGTTGGAAAAGGTTCATGACCTACGATCGAATTACGAAAGACCACGATCATATCAGCGAATGCGACATGCAGATGGTTTGAGGAATCGGTGGACAAGGGCCACTGAAGCAATCAGTGGCGCTTCTGCATCATAGTTTCATTATAACAACATGACAACTGGAAGACAATAAAGTGAGGAGGCTTTCGCCTAAAACGCACCGCTGCTTATTCCGTTTCCTCTCAAACCCTGGTATTGAATGAGATAGTAGCAGATTTCAAACGACGTACCTACCGTAGGCAGTCTATGGCTGAAAAACTGAACTGAACTGAAATAATCCAGCAAAACTCAGCCTAGGTCTATTCGGCTTGATTTTTGTCCAAGTGCCAGGCGGCAAAGGAGATGATAATATTGACTAGATCTATAAAATACAAAGATTTGGAACTTCAGGTAGGCCCTATATGGTTAACCAGTTCACGCCCTGTCTAGGCTTGGGCAACCTGGCAGTATCCCAGGCCTCATGCTTCCTTCGGGTGGCATGGCAGCTAGGCACCGAAAGGGTGTTACAGCTGAATGAAACAGTTCACGGAGTTGGGTTCGGTCAACGGTTGTTCGTCTGGACAGTCAGCAGATTGAAAAAATGCTTCAGAAAGGATGATTCTTTAAAGCATTTCAACGTCGAATTATCCTAATGAATAGCGTTTCGACTGTGCAACGATTAGGAAATGAAAACAGTCGGTGGGTAATAAACCGGCCTTTCGAGCATACACAGTATCGTATAGTTTACGGGACGAAACAGTCAGCGTGCCAACCGGCTGACAATAGAATTGAGAAGGCACCCACCGCTGCTGTCAATTCACACGAATGCCCCATCTGTTTAGTTCAACCAAACTAACTGCTAGTCGGACGGAAATGTTGCTCACCCCATAAAACGATCTATTTCAGGCGCGGAAGTCAACAGTCATTGCATTCCCAATAGGTTGGAGGGCTGGTAACAGACAGTTTTGGTCTGGAAATGAGTTGTTGATGTGACAATACGGGGTGACGATAGAGTGAAAGACAGAAAAGTTAGCGCACAGGTTGAAATGGATTGAAAAACGTCCAGTGAAATTGTCCTTCTTTTTGTTTAAGCTATGTGAATTCCCTACCCAGGCAATTCCGACTCAGACGCAAAGAAAAACCCAAAAAGAGTTGTTGCAGCTGTCGTGAATAAACGGTAAAGGATCAACCCTTATATATATATATATATATATATATATATA
>SJOL01006514.1:477249-507826 GCA_004794785.1 Opisthorchis felineus
GTGAATGGCACTCATTTAGATGAATTGGGGCATCTGAGGCGGGTAGTTACATGCCCGTCCTGTCAACGGCAGGTTGCCGTAACTAATCAAGATCGGTTTGTGTTACTCGTGGACAAACATATTTCCAATCCGATCGTTATTCTGCTGCTCGCTCGGTATTCCGTACCGGTTTTCAATTACATTGTATTCCTTCGAAACTTTAGAGCGAGGAGTTCGAGCTTGTTTGCGACAACATAAATAAATCTAGGAAGCTGGATGAACTATTAGTGTACCGGTACAAGTCGATGTAGGTTATATTCATGTCCGAGAGCGAAATCGTCAGCCCGCATCAAGTTTCACGTCAGAAGTGTATTCAACTTAAGCCAAAGAGATGTACCAAAAAACAGCTAAGGGAGTAGCCTTGCTTTGTGGTGAAGAATTGGCTGAGCTAAACCGAAGACGTTAAACCCTAAACATTTGATCACAATGTCTGCGTAGCATAAGATATCGGCAATGTGTTTATGACAGAGTGCTGGACAATGCGTCCAATTATCCAGAGTGGGATGCAAAGCTTGCCAGATTTCGGTCGTTAGGACCTACTGCGCTCAACCAAATACCACCTACCCGAGAAAGCTCTATTATCCGTTCAAAACAATTGCTGATGAAGTGCCTGAAGGTGACAGGCTGTGATGTGGCAACGCGGCATGAGGTCCACGTGGTTTCCTAATGCCCAGTAAAGGAGACGGGCGGGGATTCCGTGCCAAAATGCAAGCAGCGCCCCGTGTTATTGTAGCCGCTTGCATTTCGCGTAGACATATTATGTTCATGTGAAGGATAGGATAAGTGCATGGGAAAGGGACTTAGTACGAGGCCACCATAATCATTCCGAGGCGCTTAAACCTCCAGAAACTCAATCATACAATCTGGGTAAACAATGACAACAACGCCACTGATATCGATTAGCTGCCCTATCTCACAGCGTCTCCAACCATGCAAAGTAGGGATCACGCGTACCCCAAGTTGGAAGGCGGGTCGCACCGACAACACTCAAACCTTTTGTAATCTCCTTCTCTCCCTGCCAAGTGAAAGGTTCATAACCTCGCTGCTTGCGGCAGTATGAACTGGTCACAGAGAACTATATTTATTTCGGAAAACGATGATTCGGAATGCGCAATACATGACAAAACTACTGCAGCTTTTTTTGTCACCGAGCACTTCGATTTGAAACAACAACGGACGATAGTGTGTTTCCACCGGACGATAAAATTGATCGAGAGCTGTCCAGGATTTTGAAATATTGTCCTTTACTGCTCCACACTGATAAGGAATCCCTTCCAAAAGCAGTGCACCAAACCAGAATAAGTGTGTTCTCCGAGGTGACCTGCTGTCAGGACGATAAATTCAAACCGACTTCAATACTCTTTGGAATGAAATGCCTTTCAAGGGAGGTGTTTCACACAAGTGAACACAACAAATTACCTAAAACATGAAGTAGTTCACTAGAACAAACTTGCGCACGACCATATCTTGGAAAAATGCGCTCGAACCATCAGTATACTAACGCTCACCAGACAGTAATGGTATGAATCCTGGAACGCGGAAACGTCCTAACCCAACCCCCTAATGAAGTATTGGCACGTAGGCAACTCGTAAAGTTAGCGTCCAAGAACAAACGTCAGCAGCGTTTGACCAAGCCACTTATTGCTTCAGAATGTTCTTGTTGGTGTGTGCAAACTTAAAATAAAACACCGTGTGACAAGCCAATCTATCACCTATTTTGTATTCCCGAGAAGACTGTATTTTCACTAAAACATCCGTCGCCAGTATTCTGAAAGACAAATAGCGTGTCACGTGACTCCTATCGCCCATCAATCAGCGAAAGGTCAGTCACATGACTGGGAAGTGTTATTCGTCAAGATAACTTACAATTCATCCCGGGGACTGGAGAGGCCGGGCTGTGCAATGGAGGTAGACCATTATTAATTGACCGTGGGGTGATTTGTAACGAAGTGGTGGAACTGACCAAATGGCGGTTGGTCATCGCGCTTGGTGTAAGACATGATCGTCCGTTATTTACAGTCGAATTGTCGGGATTATACTCTCGCTCGATTATCACTTTTGGTCTGTTGGGTTTTTCCTGTTCCATATTGTTTGCCAATGTGTTGGCGGGTGCGTCTTGTGGTGTTTTTGCACGCCACGTGGGCCTTGACGAGCCCGATTGTAACGAACTTCGAAGTGGACCGGATCGAGTGAAATGGGACCGCAAGCGGGACATGGAATATCGGAAACTGTTCCACAGTCGGTTTCCTGTATTGGGTCGCGCACTCATCAGAGAACTGGCGTCGGAAGCGTACATACTATTGGTTTTGCTCATTCCGTTGTAGGACGTTCGAGAAGGCTCTGGGGTTGCGGCGGTAGAACGTGCAATACAGTCGGACGTAGCAGAAGTCATCAACCGAGGAGACTGTGCAACAGAAAAGGACGGAGAAAGTAAAGTGAAAGAATGGATAACAAGAATTTGATGCTGAAGAGCATTGCTCACAGCTTCTGGACGTGATTAATGTATTTGGATGAATTTTGCTTACTGAGTCATCCGTAAAAAATTAGGATGAAAGGACAAACAAAGTGTTGAGTGTTGAAATATCCCAAATATACAGGATAGCGGAAGGAAGATGGGAGAAGAATGGCTGATGTTGACAAGAGTGAACCACCGTCACTAAGACATTGGATTAATGACGCTAAACCAACTCGGCTTCTCCGACAACTGCTTTCATTGGCACACTAGTTTAGTTTTGACATGAAACTCAACTGAATTTAGCTGAATCTCTCGTTTACGATGGTCCGCTTCAGCTGAATGCGCTGCACCAGACCGCCTCATGTTTCAGTTGGCACGATATCCGAGATAACGCAGAACCTACTTGTTTAGACGTAACACACACTGTCGAAGGGTCTTCAGCAACCTTATGAGTAGTGTTGGGTCTGAACTCAGCGTTTTATTTACTGGGGGTTACACCACTCTGGATTACCATATCTGAAAACTTAACCTTGTGTTTCACCGTAAGGCGTGAAATTAGAATGGCAGGCGAGAATGAAGAAATTCCACTCACTCACGAATTTGCCAGAGACATACAACTTGTGTGCTGCCATCGTAATCATAGTATAAAACAACTTGCACAATGATGTTTCCCTGGCATGTGACCAGCAGAGGCTTATTCCAAGAGGTCCTACAGAGAAATACGTGAGCAGGAGACTCCCGAGATGCCTACAACTTTACAAATTCAGATAATGTATATAGAAATCGATGGCACATGTGTGACTGAGAGTTGGCAACGTCTGCATCTCGCATAGCACCTTCCTGCTAAGAGCGAAAAAGCAACTGTTCGAAGCGCGAGGGTTGAATTACTGTTAGGTTACCCAAGATGACACATTAGAGGCAGTAACTGATATAACTGAGGCATGAATTGGGAATGACAGTGGACCTTTTATTAGGGAGAGCTGTGCATCCGCGCGACCGGATCATCTGTCAGTGTCTAACCATTGATGTGTTCTGTCTCGTGGTCCCCACCTATGAAGACCGTAATGACCAGCGCAGCTGAATTTGCTTGTCATGCCTTTCACATTTCGCTGTCAAGACATCGCATGGCCTCCATGACTTGTTTTCACCCTCCGCATCGTTGTGCGACAAAGGCACTTTGAAGAAGTCGGTCAACTGTCATGTGCAGCACATGATCAAGCAAGCGAAACTTATAACTCTTCTATCGAGGATGAGTTATTTATTTCGTTTGGTGCGGCAAACGACTTAGCGTTCTAAAGGGCAAGTACAGCAACCATCCTTCGAAAGAAGGTGCCAATGGAAAGGTGGTATCCGGCCGCCTCTCTTCGGAAGAATGTTACACTTACTCGTGGAGTGGGTTGTGGTGAACCATGCGGGGAAGTGGACTCCCTTGAGGTGATTACCACGCCATGTATATACCGTTTGTCAAAGTGACACATTATTCTCCATTACAATCGAAAACATCAAAAGTTTACCAGTCAAGTAACCATGATCCAGTCATTAATTTATCCATGTTACTCATCAACCATGAACCCTTATCTCTCAGATTGGAAGGTAAAACAATAGGAACCACCTCCTGTCTCGTTCTCTCGTAGCGAAGGGGAATCCGTTATTCGAACTACAGTGGGCTCTATCTACAAGGTTTCTTTTGACATCGACCAACCATTTATATTGATCGCTTTTGGTCGACCTCGTCACTCAGGAGAGAGCAAGTTGTAGAGCCTTGTTGTAGATCAATTGACCAGAGATGCACCGAACTAACGAGCAGCAAGCTGAGACACATACCTGACTGCGAAGTAGGGTGAGCATAATGTGCGCGAATAAACACAACAGCGAAGTATTACCAGATGAAGTTCGCCTGCGAGTTATTGCGCGTTTAGTCCACTGAGATGTCAATCCGTCGTGACAGGGTTTGAACAGTAGCCACAGTAGCAGATGTTTACTGCACAAGACCTTCAAACAAGGCCTTCTCCTATTTGAAGAATGGTAGACATCTGTTTGAATGCGATGCACCAGTCTGATAACGACGGTCTGGGAAAAATGAAAAAAATGGTCCGACTGTAGCGCCCTTTCGGTGCCCAGCTGTCATACCATCGAAGGAAGCACGAGGGCCAAGATACTGTCAGGTTGCCCAAACCTAGAAAGGAGCAGTCGAGATGCAGATGTCGGGTTCGAACCTCGAACCTTCCGTTCAGTAATTTGCGCCTTAACGACTGGGCCATCTCGAGCTCTGGAAGATGATCCCCTGTCCGACGTATCCGCCTTTGAGAAGACGATATACAAACTCGACATGTCCGACCGGAAGGATCAAGTGTGCAAGAAAATCCGTAACGTTATCGTCGATATCTTGTAGAGGAAAGGATACTGCTCAATCGCTGTTTCAGCCTCACTAGAGGCTTTGATTCAGGGAAACGAGCAGTCTTTCCAGTGAGAATGACGTTTCCGTTTATTCCAGAGCTGATAGTAATGTGTACACAGCTTGATACAGCCTACCTTGGTTAAAGGCCCCATTCCTTGGAAGTAAACCTGTGTATCCGTTAAACGAGTGGCCGACCCACGGAGGAGATTCACGTAATCATACTTTCTCACCAATCGTCGTGGCAAGGTAGACAGGAATGAGTGAATACAGGAAGTGCACATATGATGGTCCCAAATGATAGTGGAAGTCAGACAACACTGGTATTGAATGCATCTGCATATAGGCGGCCAAAAATGATGTATCTGTCTGTCAAAAAACGCGCTGTCAGCGGTATGTGGTTAGTTGGTCCAACTCTACAGTAAGATTTTGACGCATAACAGGTCACTCGGTATCACCGCACACAGATGAGTGACACGTCAACGATTCTTTTGGATTCCGGAACTACCGAAATTCTGGACCCACCAGTTTCCAAAAATCATTTCGTTCGCAAGAAGAAAAAACGTGGTGTGATTTGAAAAGACCTGCGATTGATATTGGTATGTATGAATACGTGGAAGTTTGCTGCTTCCTCCCTGGCCGTGGACTTCATTGATGGGGAATATAAGTAGACTATATTCAAAACGAAAATAGCAAATAGGAAAAAAAACTCACATTAAGGCTCGAAAGTGATACTGGTGTTTCCAGTAAATCCGGTAGGCCTCGAGCACACGTAGACGGTGGTCTCTCAGGTAAGCGATCGAATGACATACTCATGTTGGGCAAATCAAGCGGATTCGGAGCCAATCGATTCTGGGCTTCTGCCATTCGGGAAACAAGTTCAGCGTGGGCTTCAGCGAGGCAAGTGGCAAACCGTAGTTCGAACTCACATACTGTGAGACGATAGGAAACCTCGCATAGACTGGGGACGAGAGAGATGGACCACAGGATAACACGTAAAGTACACTGGCAATACCGAGCTTATTTAGGGCTGAAGTTCTGGAAGAATTACTATTGCCGAAAGGTTGTGAGAATTGACTCGAGTACAGCGTCAAAAGCCATAACTATGGAAGCAAAGGGGAGAATCATTGACACAGACTTACTAACACTCACTAACATTGATGGACGAACTCACTTCACTGGTCGAGCACGATCATCGTGCCACAGTTCCTGAATGTCAGGTATCCCGTTCGCCGAAACCGGCCACCCGCCACCGTTACCATCTAAAGCAGTCGTACCATCCTCCATGGAAGAGTTGACAACGGATGAAGCAGTTGATGTGACCGAATCCATAGCCATGTTCCGAACGCCATCATTCGACAGAGCATGTAACCAGGGATTCGGGAGCGGGATCGCGAACACCGCGCGCCACTGAGCCAATGCTTCTTCCCACTGTAGACATTCGCGAGTGATCTGATCCACGGTCTGTCGATGTGACATTTCTCTATTTCGGTACGTGTACATGCTTCGGGGATGAGAGAGCACAGGTAGGTAAGTAACAGCGTAAAACATACATGTAGCAACCTGGTGACACGGTTAACCTCAAAAGTCAGATGACAACTTACAGGTCTCCAAATGACTGTCGAGTCAAGTCGTTGTAGGCTAGAGACGTGGGCGACAATGTTTTGGCCGGAACATTGTGCAACAAGGCCGCATTGAACTCATATTGGACTGGAGGTGGAAACTGAAGACTAGATGTAGAGGGAAAATCAGGGAAAATGCATACTGGCTGGTGAGACTCCCTGCTGGAAATGTACGACAAAAAACAGCTGCCACATACGAGTTCGGTTGGTAAAATGGACGAACTCACTCACGTGTAATCAGGTGTAAAGCAATATTTGTGATTTTTGTCCACTTCCTAGTTCGTGGACAGCGATTCAGCACAAACTCTTGAATCACATCCGCTTCCAAAATGTTTACCGACAGTGAAGTGTTAAGCTTGCCAGCTTAGAAGACACTGCCAATGGCAAGGATCGAAAGCATCATATATAAACAACCAGTTTGGCCGGTAGGGAAATACTATCAGACAAATAATACGTATCAGGCGTTTCAGAATGAGCCCATGACCATGGCATTCGCCGTTTTGTTTCGATATCAATGTAATCGCACAAAACTCTGGCGCTCATTGCTTGTTCGCCACACTGATACAGGTTCGAAAGAGTGGACCAAATGAACCGTATTCACCAGTCACGAACGAGGAGTAAAAATAATGCCAACTGCTACAGTCTACGAGCATATAATTAGAATTCTAAAAGGTTGACAATTGGCAAGTGATCTATCGGACGTTCTATGGACTATGTACTTGTAAAAAAAAAACCCAGCGTGTTCGTGGTTCAATTGATCAGTCACGATAAAACACGGGTCGGAAACACCAGTTACTCGTCACAATGTTCTGCTCGCTGTGTTGATAATCTGGTGGGAAACGTTTCGCTACTCTCGGGGAGGGGGAATCATCAGTGTGTCGTGCATAAGCTCTGGAAGGTTGTTGAACGGTGTGTGTGTGTGTGTCTGTGTGAAGGTGTTGAGTACAACGACGTAATGCTAACCTACTACGTAGTCGTGGCGTCACCTCGACCGGTGACGTACTGTTCGCAGTCAACCTGCTAAGCAGTGAAACCACAGACAGAATTATCCAGAATTTCGGAAACAACTGACCTAATATCAATCCTCTAGGCTACTCGCCTACTAGATGGCTATCACCATTCCTCTTTGAAAATACTTTGTGAGTAGTTTGGAAGCATTATTCAATATTTTGAATATCGCTGCAACTGAAACACCGGGCAGCCTGCGTGAATCACATTCAGTCGAAGAATAGTATAAACTAGACATTTAGGTGAATTTCGGCTGAGTCCCCATCAGCACAGTTTTCATCTATCTTATGGGTAGCACTGAAACAACAAAAACTTGTAATTCTGACCATAAAGGGAATGGTCACCGAGATGAGTGAAATTCGAAATTTCTAGATATGGGGTTGAATTTACTCATCATTAAATAGAGTTGGATCGTCAACAGTCGCAAAGCCAGAGTGTTGTTTTCACATTTTTGACGTTCTTGAGTTCGTCAAAACTATAAAAGTTGCTCATCAACACAGTGGTCTTTAGAAAACAAAGCGTCCCCACCGCATCTCCACCACATGACAATTATCACATCAAGTGCTCACAAGTAAAGACCCTCAGAAAAGGAAACATCATAGGGGAAACAGGGACTATTACATGTTTATGGGGGGGGGTGACCTGACGTGAGATGCCTGCCTTGAAAAGGACGGTTACTATCATTAATCCACCTCACGAATCGCCTCCACAAGAGCTCCATTTAATTAGGATTTAGTTTCTGTCGATCTCGATAGTGAAACCAATGAGCGTGCACCGTCACGTTGGCCAACTCTTGTCTGCGAACTACGTGTACTATGTTAGCAGACTGGGCATGCCTAGAAGATACAATTGAGCAAACTTATTGATCGAAAGGTCGGTGGTTTGAGCCCAACCACGGCATCTCCACTGCCCCTGTCTAGTCTTGGGTAACCTGGTAGTATCTTAGCTCTGGTGGTTCCTTCGGGGGACATGGCACCTAGGCACTGGGTGTTACAGCTGAACGATTATTGTTATTACTAGAGCATGCAGTAAACTTGACAATAAATCATTAAAATGAATTACGATGCTGCTGGGGGAAGTATCTTTCTCGGTCGAATCAAGAGACGAAAGTTTGTTCCAACGAAATTTATTGTGACGAGGGGAATTCCGGCACGCAGTCTAAAGGGTAATCACTGGGACCCAAGAATATGCTCACTAAAATGACTTGCTGCTGTGTATCGTACTGCCTACAGAGATATACCACGAAAGATAACCAATTTCTTCGCCCTGAGAAAGCTTGGTAGTATCAGTCTGAGATAAATTAAGCTTCTGAAACGTCAGAACCGTGCGCCCTAAGAGAGTGCGTATACTGACACAGGTAGCTCTGACGTGAATACATATCGCATTAGACCTGTCTCAGGTGGTGCGCCCGAAATGCCGAGACTACGGTGTCACTAATCTGATCCACACTGGTCACGCATTGGTTAGGATATGGCGGAAAGGTAACAGTGCAACATACGACAATCTGTGTGTCACTCCAGCTCAGTGTATCGATAAGAAAAACCGAATATAGGAACGATTGATTCGAGGATAACTGCCCCACCAATCAAACAAGCTAAGTGGAATTAAAATGCAACTAAACAACGCCAATGGTGGTAAAACAGTGAGGCAAATTTGTCCTTATATTAGTGGTAACTTCTGAACTGTGGGTGACAAGCAAGAAACCGTGATGGTTCCCAGATTATCGAAAAAATACTTCACGATATCCGGACAATAAGTTGATGTGTTGGTCACCGTTTTGTGGCAGCTGACCAAACGATGTGTGGCCCGGTGGTTTCACACCTCGACGGCTTTCCAACAGTAAGGCATATGACGGTATTATTGCTCGGTCACCTGAATACGATTCAGTTAAAGTTCGACTGGGGTTGGGCTATTGCCACATCCTGCTTATCACCCGTGATTCTCTGCTGCCGCCAAAGTCCAAACAAGGACAGTGGGAGAGCAAACAGCATTTGACCTCAATGGGGTATATCAATCAATTTAAATACATGTCCATTGAAGAGTTGGGTATGTCTGATTTGAAATGTCGCTTGCCCCATTTACATATCAGAGAAACGAGTTGCAGATCCACTGAAACATCTAAGCAGTTAATCCAGACTGCATGTGACTGTTGACAGTATCCTATTGGCTGAAAAGAGCACCAGAAAAGACCATCCGACGGGGGGGAGGGTTATTGTCTTCGAGTTGATAAGTTCGGCAATAAGTTGGGCATCAAAAGCGCACATTGCAAGCCAGCAAGCCTTTTCATATCAACCAGAAATATAGCCCCCGGTAAAACTTGTGTTTCTCCAGTACATTGTAGATAAATTGGCCAATGTGCAACAACTGTCAGTTAATACAAAAAGAATTGAAATTGGAGTGAACAGACAAACAAATCAATCGCGACGCAGACACCACCGAAAAGACGCATCGCTACAGTGAAACGGGAATGAGAAAAGCCAGTACAATGAGATGATACTCACCCATGTTGTTCGAGCAAAGTAGACAGATTTCGGTTGACCTGTAATTCCATTAACCAAGAGGGCGAAGAGTCTTGAACTGTTTCGCCACCGAACACCAACAGATGTCGCCTACAATGACAAGAAGAACAACAGGATGCCAGAAGAATAAGGTGTGGGTACGGGAAGTGAGAAGAAGGAGTGCAGGCGGCCTTCGCAGGTTCTTCAGTCGGACAATCCGGGGACCTGAACAACACTACCCTTAGGCCAAAAACCCTATAGAAGGGAAGCTGCGACCATATGGATCTTTTTGCTTACAAGCATTAGTTGGCGATCTAAAACTGTAGGAGAATAGGTTCATGCTACCGAGAGGAAGGCACATTGGGGCGCGGCGGGGACAACATATGTATACCAATCAACCGAAGGAGCAAGCATCAAACTCAGCATCGGGAAAGTGAGTCGTCACACCAGGACATGATTCAGTGAAGCTGATCGCTTTACAGCATTCGTACATAGATCATCACGAATGCGAGTTGAACGTTCGCACAGAAATATCAGTCACCATTTGCAGTGTAAACTGTTCGCCAAAGGATGCTCAAACACTGTTATGCAGTGTTTTGTGCATACCGAACGACATTTAGCACGATTTCTGCTCGTGTATCTTCCTTGATCGCTTCACAGTGAAGAGTTACTTCGATTAATCACAGTATACTAGTTTGCGTGCACTTGTAAATGACCGCCAATGAGACCGAAATTTTTGGCACAACTTGGCGATATACTCGATGCCATGAAAAACCGGAAATGGTTGAAAACCTTGAGAATGAGTGCGGACTAGTGCCGGATGACCAAACGGATTGTGGCGCTACTGTGACGGCTATTCGAACAAAAGCACATATATCCAGTCCTCCCCTACGGTTGTGAAACTTGATTGCTTTACACATCCACAATCTTGGAGATTTTCCACCAATGGTGCTCAAGACACACCGTCAAAATTAGAAGCCTCGCCAATTTAGCAGTGCTTATATATTGATAGTATCATCTTGATCGGTGAACGAAATGCTTGGAACCAAACTAGCAAGCTAAAGGAAGAGACTAACCATCGACTGACCAGTGTAAGTTTAATAAAGGTAAAGTAAGATAAGACACTTGCACGAAGTTCCGAATGAGCCATAGAATTAAACAAAACACTACTCATAAGGTTGCTGAAAACCCTTTGTCAGTCCACGACCGGCTTCGCACTTCTTGAGGCTCGTCAGGTAGACTCAGTCTCCGAATTTCCACCATCAACCTTATGTTACACTTGAATCCAAATTGCAAGAAATTAGTGAAATACACCAGTTCGGCCGAAGAAGAATATCATAAACGAGAGATTCAGCTGGGACTCAGGTGAGTATCCTCTGAAAACCAAACTAGTATGCAAACGAGTGCATTTCTCTAGAAGCACCATGACAGGATAGACTGAATTGAATTATTTCGTGACCTCGTCAGCTTACAATCAAGATCAAGGATAGAGATAAATGATGGCAGACAAACATAACAAAAATCATCCAGCTGTAGCACCTTTTCAGTGCCTAACTGCCACGCCACCCGAAGGAAGCACGAGGGCTGGGATACTGCTAGGTTGCCCAAGTCTATACAGGGGAAGTCGAGAGGTAGAGGTCGGGTTCGAACCACGGACCTAGTACTTTTATCAAATCTGTGCCGGGGTCCGATGACGTTTGCTCGTTGGAATGACTTCACTGGCCTACTTGTGTTCGCCCATCAAATTGTCTGTCTGTTATCCTTCCATAAACTTGATTTTGGTTGAACGTAAATAACAGCTGACGAGAATTGAACGACTGAATTCAATCTATCCTTCATCTTGCTGCTCCCATCAAATTCACAAGAAAATTCTTTCAAAAATTGGATTTACAGTGGGGGTTCTGTAAGAGTTTGGGCAACCATTTTCGGCAGTGAAAACAAGCTTGATGGATGCGTTGAATGACAAAAATCCCGAAAGGACAACAGATCGATACACACAGCTTACATCACATGCTTTAGGTGTCGAGCCTCAGTTATTTAATTTTCATGATAATGATTCAGACGTGGGCAAGAGTAGAGAGAGACAGAGAGTTGAGATTGTCTTTCACAAGAAAAGTTATATAATACGAATGGAAGAGATTTGAAGCGCATATAGTGGAAATCTGGTGAGATACATGCACGAGTGTTGTGCACCGAGTTCTCAACCAGGAATCACTTTGACCCATCCACCTAGAACTGCGTTTTGTCACCCTCGAACAATCGAGGATGGGCTCGAACTACGCAGTCCATGATCAGGAACTCACTCACCAGCACGAGCTGAACAGTACTCGTGCCAAAGAAAAGTAGCAAAAAAGAACAAGGGCAGAAATCGGTCACTTGACTTACACCACTTCACATGTTAGCTGCATCGTTCGTTCGATCCCGTTCAACAGGCAGGGACGAAGTTGCGTGTGAAGCCATTGTTGAAAGTGGTTTGCTGTCCACACCACCATAAGGTAGTCATTGTGTATCAGGTGTAACTTGCGTGTGACTGCTTCTAAATTGTTCATGAGCACCTCAACCGTTTTACGGTGATACGAAACGCCTACGGGATAAGAGAAAGAAGAATCTAGTTTCTGTGAGGTTGAGAAAAACGAAATCCAGTAAATCGTATATTGTGGTATCGAGTAGATCCACAGAATAGTCAGCTGATGAAGCAGTGACCTTCTACTTCCAGCCGATCGATATCACGTTCCTAATACAATTAAAAGGCACTTTTGGAGTACCGAGACCATTATACAATGGAGATGGAAAACAGTGATACAAACCGCGACGGGGAGGAACATCCTTAAGCGAGGCGAGGACCCTCTTTCGAAGCGACCTTTCGAAACAACACTGCTGTAAAAATAACCCTGCTGAATCTTCTAAATATGGAACTGAACGATATGACAAAGTTATTGATGCCAAATACACATGGATTATTCAACGTCTATGTATTACTATTGCGCGATAAATGTGAAACGATGTGGAAAGGGATGAGCGGCATGTAGCAAGGAGCCTTCACGTCGGACACCTTTATGTCTATTTCAGGGGTTTGGTAGGCAGGGCATTCCAAGGCAGTACTAAGCCCCGGAACGGGCGCTTCCGTTGTGTCATAACATATCATATTAAAAATCTGACCACAGAAGAAAGAACTATTTCGGTTACTAATTAACCGAAAGACAGGAGACTACTCTCAAAAATTTGGCGATAGAACAATAGAGCTTGGATGCGGATGACCTTATAAGCCATCCCTAATGCCAGAAAGCAGTGTACCCCCAGGGATGAGGGAAGCAAACGTCAATAGTTTGTTCTAATAATTAACGTCAAAAGCACATGCACAACGCATAGTGTAACAGAAATTATCTCAACGGATTAGTGATGTTAAGGTGTTGAGGTACAACAGCGCTGGGTATCAACAATAGATGTGCATTGTTCCCCTACAACGCTGACAATTTAACACGTTCTACATGAGAGGTCAAGGCGCGATTACTGGCTAAATTTGCCGCGCTTCCAAGTGAAAAACCTCAGTCCACGTGGCGGGCTAGCTGACAATGTCGCAGGTAAAAAATTTGATCTTCCGCATTATCACATAGCTAACGTGACCTTAAAAAGGTCTGGTAGTGAACACACTACTCATAGAGTTGCCAAAAACTTTTCAACAGTCCCGGCCGGTTTAGGCTTTCTTGGGGCTCATCTAATGCTGTGTTCTGTAAATTCAATTGTGGCACTTTCATTGTCTCACTACGCGCTGTTTCGATCGCCATCAGTTATCATAAAAGCTGTATGTGGCTGAGATACTGCCAGGGCGTCTAAACCTACACAAGAGGACCATTAGGGTCCTCTGGGCTTGGGCCCAAAAGCTTGACCGCAAGGCAACAGTGGTCGGCATCTGACACTATTTGAGCAACCCAGGTTTTAAGAAATAAACACCCATACCTGTTCGAACTTCCAACCTAGAGGGCCAGGAGACTGCATTTGACAAACTTCTACTCACTGGCCATCCTGGCAGGAGAGACTATGTGGATGTCAAATAGACACCCCCTAGTACAGCTCATTGAGTTACTGAGGTCCTCAAGCCGTCACACCATGATAAGGTCCAGTTTCTTGGTGACGACCAGCTGTCGTCAGGTGCCATGCTTTCTGGTGTACAGAAGTGGATGGAGCAGCGAGCCGAAGACCAGTAAAGGAGTTGCGAGACCACAGCCTTTGCAAAGTGGTCCATCGGGTAACATCCTAATTTACAGCAAGTAAGAATGGTGACCACAGTAAAGACCTTCAAAATGACGTCTTAACAGGTGATACACATGCAGGATACGCAACTACACAGAAATCTTCGCGACACCGGAGAGATGACACCTCATTGTGCAAACGGAAAGTGAATCCAAAGTATTCCTCTGCGGCAGAATTGCCCAGATATCCAAGGATGAACATCGGTGGTTTAGGTGAAGCCACTCAGGGATGGACAAACAACCTGTTCGAAAGGAGGAATCAATGTTCATAGCATGTGGACTGGCATGAAATAGAGACCTGACTGACTCCAGTGATCGTAATTCGTTGTTAGGAGGCGTAGTCTCTCACAGTTATTGGTTAGAAAACCGGAATAGTAGTATATTCTTGTGTACTATCCATCACATTTATATCGTTACGCTGTTCGTACCATGTACAACCGCTTGATCTCGTCTTACAGCCATAAAAACATAGTTGTTTGTACGTCAATCGTAACAGGTGGATTGTAACCTTGCCCCGAATAGAAGAACCAACCTCATACGGCCAAATATTCATTGGAACGAGTGTCCAGGTGGACAAACACAAGGGTGTAGAATTCGCCGACCGTCACGGTCAGCTCAAAATAGGCTGCCAGTGCCCGTCTTGTTACAGGCATGAAAATATCAGAGGAGTAATCTATCTCATAAAGGATACCGCCGTAAGAAAAAAAACTATCCAGTTAGCAAGCCCGCTTAGGTTCATGGTGATTGTGGATTCTGTTATAAATGAACAGCCTTCATGAAACCCCCACGAAGCAAGGGATGTGGTTCTTCAAAGTCGCTTCCGTTAAGGGCAACCGAATGGGTCATCGCTATTGTTCAGCACTAACAACCTTTCGGTGCCTAGGCGCCAGGCCATCCGAAGGGAGCACGAGGGCTGACACTGCCAGGTTGCCAAAACCTACATAGGGGCAATCGAGATGAAGAGGTTGAGTTCGAACCATGGACCTTCCGGTCAGTAACTTCGCACCCTAAAAAATGAATAAATCGTTCAGCTGCAACACCCTTCCAGTGCCTAGCTGCCATGCTACCGGAAGGAAGCACGGAGGATGGGATACCGCCAGGTTGCCCAAGCCAAGACAGGGGAAGTCGACAGGCAGAGGTCGGGTTCGAAACACTGACCTTCCGGTCAGTAAATTCGTGCTCTAACCAATTGAGCCACCCTAGCCACTAACTATCTCGAGTTTGGCTGATTGAGGGGTTCTGTTGATCAAACAAACGAGCTATTAAACGACTGAACCAATTTCCGTGATTTACCACTGTCGGCAACGAAAGTCACACTGGAACATTTACAAACAAAGCTGGACGTACGTTTATCACATAAACTTGCAACTTTCGCCCGAAGACTGACCATCTGTTCGGCGTACTTGGCGTATTTTCTCTCACAAGTCCTTATGTTGGTCGCGTACTGAGTCGGGCAGTGGGGAGTAGTAGTAAAATAAAGGAAAAGAAATGATAAACAGGAATAATGGGGTGTAAGGATCGATTGCACGGCATCAGTCACAGGAAATCACAATGGATAAACACAATCTAGGCACCAAGTCATTTCGGTTACTAGAGGAGAGATCATAAGTTATCGTGCATGCCAATAAGTGAGCAGTATTGGGTGTAAGATGTGGGCTAGCTAGATGTTTGAGGCTATAACTGGGTCCCCTACAATAACCAGGACCAATTTTGTTCTTCTAGTTATACGACTATATTTAGGTAAACCATCAAAGCTGTATGCTAGTTACACTCCAGTATTGCGCATTTGAGTGAATACTACAAGTTCACCGCAAACACACGGCGAGTAAGACCCAGCAAAAATTTCCTCACCGAAACGGCAAGGTCAGTTGAATGTGTAGTCCTTTCAATGGAGAATCTCCCCATAACGAAGCCTTTTTTATCAAGTAGGAACATAGCTAACAGTAAAGGGGTGTCATCACGAGTGGACGGACCAGGCAAAAAACCTTGATGAAAAACGTCACACCAAAAGGCTAACCTGATGTGCTTGCGACTGAAGTTCTGTTTCACACTCCATATAGGTTCGTTTTAGACACTGATGACAAGTAATGAGACTCTCCAACTGAGCTGCCGTCACAACTTTGTGGAACAGAGCACGGGTGGAGTAGGCTCGCGCTTGATGATTCGTCGAGCTGACCAAACCGTGTAAAATCTATGCAAGATAGGTTGTCACGAAAATATGCGAATGACTTACTCCATTTAGTTCCGTATCTGTGGAATTACAGTGGACGGGAGAAAACATGGAACGTCTTCGTCTGGAGGAATTTGACAACAAGCGATGAAATCCAGCGGTGCTAGCGACAACGGATCCATTAGTTCCTGTTGAACGTGATGCCGAGGTGCTCTCATGACGTTCCGGGATCAATTCGAGCAGAGCCTGTTGGACGGCTTTCTCGGCTTTCACCAGTTTGGTAAAATAGCCAAGCATCTCCTGCACGGAATTGATTTGTGCATCGACCGCGTTGATAATTACCCGGATCGCCTCTTTCGAGCTAACCCGCACACGAACGTTCGAGTCGTCTTTTGATCCGACATCCGAACTTGACCGTGAGAGAGAATGGGCTGATATTGATTTCATCATGGCCATATGTTGAGAGGGCGTTGGGGTGGGGCACGTGACCGAGCTGGGTGGACACCGAACTGGGTCATCCATGCCGACAGACGCCACCGAATTTTTCAAGTCGACTACACGATAGTCTCGGTTAGATGGTAAGAGAGCTTTAGCTGAATAGAACGTGAGGTCCCGTCCATCGTTAAACTGCTGGGTTGTGGTATCTGAGGCACGGTTCAGATGCTGAGGATCCTCGTATAAATTAGTGCTTGTGTGACCCGGGTTAGTCTGACTTTCACATTCGTGCATCGTACCCCATGGATGGTTACCCGGGGACGTTCCGAAAATAAATGGATTGGTAGAACCTGCAAAGCGACCACGCAGGTGAATGAACAATGAAAGGCTAGAAGGGCTAAATTATGCTCAGCGTCATAAGGAAAGGGCTAAGTTGTTCACCGTGTGTATAGCATGACTGGTGTCTACCGCGTGCTGCGATGAGAATGACTTATTTGTGGATAATCAAAAGTTTCCCGGTCGCTAAACGAGGTTTGTTTCCAAAAGATCTTCGGGGTACTTGACGACGATTTACATCGGACAAGAGCTTGATCTAAATCGGTGTCACTAATCCAGAAAGCTGGATAGTCAAGGACATCATCATCATCAGCGGACGCTAATGGCTATGTAGTCAATGGGTTCGCAAGGCTGTTCTTCAGAAAGAGGCCAAGTAGCGTAACGGCGCCTTAGAGAAACACTGCCGAGGAACAATTGGAGAGCGGTACAAATTTGAAGACTGTCATTATATTCCAAATCCAAACTTAGCGGCCTACGAGACCGCGCCTCCCACCACACTGCCATGCATCGCCATATATGGCGACTGGGACAATGTTTAAACCCCTCGTACTGCAGAGGAGAGTTCCCAATAAAAGATATCTCCCGGCGAAACAGTAACATATGGTCGGTGTTTACGCAAAAACTACAAAAGGACGATTTCGGCTACTGCGAATTCTTATGTAAATGGACCAACAAACGGCAGAGAAGCTATTCTTCATAGGGACTCAATCAAAGATGTTGTGCGAATACCGGCACAACAAGCTACAGCAGCTTCAGAAGTGCCTGAAGTTCGTGAAAAGGACGAATGGATAACGCAGATGCCGTAAGCGCCATCGCTATATTTCGGGCATGTATTGAAGTCTCGGAAGTGGAGCAAACGTTTGTTGATAAATTGTGAAGACTGTGGGCAATGGCCGTTGGCTGACCTCCCTAAGAGTTCGCAAACTAAATGCTGCGACGAAGGTAGTAAGAGGTCGGCGGATCGGAAGAGAATCGGTATGGTACTGATAACTCTCTTGGGTACCGCTCAGTTCAGTAAATCGGCTTTAAATCACACACCAAGAGCACGTTGGTTCCAGCTGCCACAGCAGGTCCAGGAAAGCATAGCAAGATACTGATGAGCTAGACATTCAGCGTGCCGGCACGACAAATGCACTGATCTAGAATCATGAAGCAACATCATCACCACCACTATCATTGACACCAGTGCAACAGTACTACATACATACATACTACTACATACTGGCAGATAACAGTCACACAACCATGAGGAACGAAACACTTGGTAAATAATAGAAAGAAAAGGGAAGAGTAGGGACTTAGTGGAAGGAAATCCAATTCCCTTAGGTAAATTGGTCAAGGATATGGATAAAGGATGAAGTAAACATGGAGCGGTATTAAACAAGTGAGGGTCGTTCCAGTTGCGTGAGAATTCTCCCATGACATGCAAAGGATTTGTACTTCAAACACAGCAGACCATATCCATGACACTTTTCGGGAGCACGTTCGGTCAATCAATGGCCGGTATAACTGTCTCAAATGAACTAAGTGATATTCGGGCAACTCTTAATCTTGCAGATGTCATGAACCATCAGTGCGGACAATTCCGGTCTCAGTCATTACCAGAAGATCCGTTCAATTGCCTGATTTTTGTTGTCAATATCAAGTCTCTTCAAGAGGCAGATATTCTCACCAGACTAATGCAACAATGGTTATCGCGTGGCCCTGTGGCGCCAGTCTTTGGAGATTAAGGTGGCGGCCAAAGCGCTCTACTTTACTGGTATCTTGTTTTTATCCCAAACCTTCAGTAGTAAGGTCACCACGTTGCTCACCAAGGCTTCACTACGTCTGAAGGATGCACCAGACAGACCATCAGGGACGACTGCCTTGTCGTGTTGTGGGAATGGTGAATCGAGCTGGACTTTTGAGAGCAGGAAACACAAGCGCTACCAGAAAGGCTGGCCAAGGTTATCCAATCCTTCGGCATGTGATTCGCTCCCACAAAGTTCAAAGCCATGATGCGGGACGGACAGTCTTTGAGCATGCCTCTGAGAATTCAAGGTGTGACAATGGAACGCCATATGTATCTCGGAAGTTGCATTAGCTCTGACGGCAGTGCAACAGACGAAGTTAGCTACCGAACCTCAAAGATCAGAATTGCTTTTGCCAACTTTCACTACTTCTGGCATCAAAAAGGCGTCTCGTTGTATCCCAAAGGGCACGTGTATGAGATTACAGTGCGCGCCGTATAATAGCAATCGTTCAGCTGTAACACTATTTCGGTGCCTAGCTGCAATGCCACCCGAAGGAAGCACGAAGGCTGGGATACTGCCAGGTTGCCCAAGCCTAGACAGGAGAAGTGTAAATGCAGAGGGCGGGTTCGAACCACGGACTTTACGGTCAGTAAATTCGCGCTCTAACCACTGAGCCATCTCTCCCTTCGCGCTGCATTGCTGTATGGCTGAGACCTGGTCACTTCGGGCGGCGAACTTGAGACATCTTCGGGTAGATGACCATCTGTGCCTCAAAACTATAGCTGGAATTGGCTGGAACCGGAGAATTCGCAATGAGATGACCAGGAGATACGTGTTTGGTGAAGCAGACAATAGTCCGTCCAGCACTGCAAGCTGAGGTGGCTGGGCCATATGCTACACATGCCGAGTTGCCACCTGCCAAGAGCGTTGTTCTTAATCCCTATTTCGGAGTGACAGAAGGGAATGAAGGATGTTACGAGAGGTTTGGGTGTTGTTCGCCTTCCGGGATGGGGTCCAGGTGGCCTGTTCTTGACTGGAGATACTGAACGATATGGCCGCTAACCGATGTCAGTGGTGTTCATGCTGTAATTTCCAATCCAGTTTGTCTGAATGTAGGAGGTGTAAGCACCTCAGCACCGCGGTCCCAGGGAGTCATAAAACCTGCCTTTGATGGTGTCAGAGCTACAGTCAGTTGGGGCGTAAGCAGACACGACAAACAGACAGCGACCAGCTTGCCGTTTGTGAGACTCCCTCATGACGTTGCCAGACGAACCGCAAAGAGGCGACTATCAACGAATATCCAAGTAAGCGAATTTCCTTCCGCCCAGTGACTTAGGACGATACCCCTCCTTGCACATCATACCCACAAACCATGCAACAAAGTACTGTGGTTCCGGCTGATACAATTGATGCGTAAACCTGTCAGTGGACTTTTCATTGGGAAGATTGGCAGGGGAGCTATGAATTGAAAGCAATAGCTTGGATGCACGAGCGTCATTGAGGGCGCGACTGGGCCATGTCTGTCAATAGCTCTAACCATTTATGTGACCCGTCTCCCATCCAGAGAGACGGGAATAACCAGTTCAGCTGAGTTTGCTGGTAATGGCTTTCATACTTCACTGTCAAGTCATCAGGGTAGACGGCAACTATCAACCCGACTAAGTTAACTGGAAAGGCTTTCACGCTTCGTTGCCAAGTAATGAACTGACCGCCTCTCGGTCGTCTCCATCCAATACGAGACTGGGCGAAGAGGGCTTAATGAGGCAAGCGGTCTTCTGGAATATGAAGACCACAATGAAGAGCACAATCTGTGGAGTGCGATAAGCTGATCTATCGAGGGAAAGAAGAATTTATAGAAAACTATCCGGCGTACCTCAGCATTACTGATCTGATGTTCCCACCTGACCCGCTTAGGTGGAGGCACCGACAATCAAACACACAAACTCCGAAGATCTTCTAAACGCAGCGACCACGTCTTTGATTCATAAAGTAGGACTGATTACACCGCAGCATTGTAAACTCTACCCTTGACAGCCAAGATGAGGACACGTCGGTATCACACGTATCGAAGGTTGGTAAACGCCGCCCTGGTCTTACCAATTTGGGAAGTGATTTCCGGGACTCATGCAGCTGCGCAGGTAGATGGAATTACCTACTACACCGATCGGTTCACCTGAAGGCATGAGGTTTGGGTTTGATCTCAACCATTTTTGCAGCGGCACTTTACACTCTACAGGTGTGAAGCGCATATCAAACTGTGAGGCGGATTATTTAAGCTATTCAAACTAGTTTGGATTTCTAAAAGGTTTGATCCAAGAAGAACATCATCGGCGTACTCAATCTCCGTGAGCGAAAGCCCCGGAAGTGCTTCGATCACCATCGAAGGCGAAGTCAAAGAGGAAAGGCGACAGGCAACACCCTTGCCTGACAGTACTGGATGTGGTAAACTCAGGAAAGAATTTGTCGTAGACACATACGCGTCCACAGGAGAGGCATGAAGCTTTTATGTCAGACAGGAATTTAAAAGAAACGCCCTTCATCGCCAGACTGCCACTTTCTGACGAGCAACGGAGTCAAAAGAGATCTGAGATCGAGAAACACGAGCACTGCTTGCCGTCAGACGAAGTAGCACAGTTCCATCAAAGTGAAGATACGATCGACACAACCCCGGCCATGGCGAAACCCAGCTTGATTCTCGCGAATGACTCTCCCGATAATGGGTCAGCCCTCGTAGGATAATACCAGGGAGCACTTTGGATACTATGGCCACCAGAGTGATGGCCCGGCGGTTTTCGCAAAATGTTTTTGCACCCATTTTGAATGGAGGAACCACCATAGAGGGAATCCATTCTGTCGATATTCTTTCTTCACTCCAGATATTTCGAGTAAGATCGTCAGAATAGCCACGAGGGGCCAACCACGTTCCTCAAAGAGTGTAGAATGCAAACAATCTAGACCATGTGCCTTTTTATGCTGAATCAATGCGAGTAATGTGACGCAATATTACGTCGACGATAGCGGACTGATGTCGATGTTCCAACCGGGTTCATTTGGTCCTTTCTTCCAGAGGTTGAAGTCACGGGGACTTGCTGTTCTCCAGTGGGCTGCTCCTCGTTGACCAACCTGGAATGGTTGAACCTTTGGAAGCTGAGTTCCAGCCAGTAGAGGCCGACGGATCGTTGCAGCACTGAAGCCCGGCCACCACAACAAGGTGACAGCTTCAGGTCGGAGAACGTCTTCAACAATCCACTGTTATCCGGCTTGTCGGTTGCTCACTATGGGCGGAACCTAGCGTCACCATCAAAAAGGCGAATGGCAAAATTCGTGAATGCACTGCCTATTCCAGTGGACTCAATGCTATGCAAGCTTCACATTGGCATCCACTATCGGTACCAGAAGACTTCGCGAAACTCAACGGCGGGACGGCTTTTCTACAGCTTAACGTTTTTTGGCGCTTACATCCAAATGGAAGTCACAGATGATTCCAAACTGCAGTTCAAAGTCAGTAAACCTCGCGGTTTATCACGATTTAACCATACAACGTTTCGTGAATCTGTTAGAATGGAAATTTATAATGGAAGGAAAACTGGAACGGAGAGGAAAACCTAGGGTTAACCAACCACAAAAGTCCCATGTGACTACATTTCCAACACTCACCCAATCCGGATAGAAACTAACAGCATGACCGCAACTGATTCGCCACATCTTTCATTGTCTTCAGCCGAAAACAGGAAGGGTGATGCGGTACCAGTCCTGCAAGGTGAAGATCATCAAGGCCCAGACTTTTCGTAATATCCCTCATTCCCTTCTACTATGTCGAATGCAGCCCACCTCTAATTCAAGTTAGGTACAGATAACAACTCGGCATGTGTAGTACCTGACTCAACCAGTTTCGCTTGCAGTGATAGGTACAGTCCTTCACTGTCCATCATCTCATCATTAATAGCAATAAAGCAGTAGTACACGTTGGTGCTTAACTCCCATACAACCATGAGGGCAGAGGACTCTAATAAAGACTGGGAAGAAAAGGGAAGCCCTACGTCCTTGCGGAATACGATCAAGAACAACGTGCCCACACCTTCGGAGAGCATTATATCGAAGTAAGGCGCCATCAACGGGATCAACCGAGTGTCGTTTGCGAACCTCATGCGATATAAGTCTAGCGTATAACGACAGACGTACTTAAGCTAGACAGCCCGGCTAGGAAATGGCAGAACGTGCGCCAATAGAATCCATTGTGTGCCACGTACGACCTGAAAGCAGGATCACGTGAGCCCAAGCTGGAAGGCGCAAAGATCTCACAGCACTCCGCTTGACAGCAGAAGCTTCCATTTCACGTTGCCACGTAATGGTATGGCGGTTTGTGTGCTCTGTGACCCACTGAGTTATACAGGGAGGTTCACCTTAACACCCGTAGTTTCTGATACCAGGTTAGTTAGTGGAGAGAGTTTTGACGAACACAGTCTCCTGGTCCTCCAGGTTGGGGGCGTGAACAGACGCGACAACATGTTCCTTAAAAGACTTATGAGCTTGAGATAGCTCAGTAATTAAGGCGCGAACTTGCTGACCAGAAGTCTTGTGGTTCAAACCCAACCCCAGCATCTCGACTGCTCCTGTCTAGGCTGACAGTATCTAAACCCTCGTGCGTCCATCGGGTTGCATGGCAGCTTAAAGACCGAAGAGTTGTTATAGCTGGACGATTAGTATTATATAATTATAAAAAAGGTACTGCTGTAGTAGTGCGCCGGCTAGCACCCACTGCCTTGCGGTCGGGGTTTTGAGCGAAAGGCTTTGGCTGAGGACCTCGTTCTAGGTTGTGGGTACTTTGACAGTATCCCAGCCCGCGTACAACCATGAACGTCACAAATTACAATAATACTAACATGCCATATCAGCTGTTGTTTGATGTCGCCATAAGGTTCACCTTACTTGCTGAATACAGCAGGTCAGGTAAGCGAAAACATGCCAATGCTGATGCCTCCCATCTCACACTTTCACATATTCATGTATAATTTATTGTGACCTAGCGAGGGTTTTGCGTAGCGTTCCGGCAATACAGTCCACAAACTGCACTTTCGCCGGACAAATCACACATACGCACCTGTCTCCAGAGTAGACGTTATTGCATGAGAATCTACTAACATTGCTCTCTCCGCAAAATTGGTGAGTGATAGGTGCAAAACTGGGCCCAATCCCTATGTCGCTCGGGTACGATAAGGCATGAGACTTTTGTCAGTTCTCTAGCTTCCATCAGTAAGAAGTAGCAAACTACGATTTCACGTCAGTCGGACGCCAATACCTATTGAAATGACTTTTTCCAAACTCATTGGTTATGGGACATGTTCTGTTCGCACACACATGCCGCATTAGTCGAACAGCTAGAAGTGAGCACTAATTAGCTGAACAAAGGTTCATTATCGTAATGTGATTTTTCGTGTGTCTGTCTGTGTTAGTCAGTACTGCATAAAAACAGCCTGCGATTAGCGCACAGCTGAAGCAATTTTTCACCATTGTCTGTACGTACTGAGTCCAATCCATGTCGACCTCCTAATTGAGTCTCAGGTACGCTAAGCCCGCCCACTTGCGCATTCAGATCTCCGGCAAACACCATGATATCTGAGCTTTTAGCTCGCCGTAACAGGGCATTCAGGGCATCGTAAAACCAGTTTTGACGGCGTCAGAGCTACAGTCAGTTGGGGTGTAAGCAGACACAATAAACATACATCGACCAACTTCCCGATTGAGACTCTTAAACAGACGCTGCCAGACGAACCGCACAGAGGCGACTATCAACAGGTATCCAGTCAAGCAAGGATACTTCCGCCCGGTGACTTAGAACGATACCAACCACTGTACATCCCGCCGCAGCAGACTCTGAGGTGCGTAGCCGGAAGCGAGTGGAGACTGATGGGGTGGTTAGCTCAACCACTGTGCTTGCATTTTGAATTCTTGTTTCTGAGACACAGCACACATCAATGCTAATCGAGTCCAGTGTGAGAGGCAGAGCAGCCTGTTGTCCTGCTTGTCTCAGAATGCCGACATTGAAGGCGGGCAGATAGACTGGGCGTGGAGGCTTGAAGATTGATTTCGAGATACCTGAGGAAGTCGGCGCTATGTGACGAGCAGATGTTACACGCAAAACTGATGCAAGACGAACGGAGTCATCAGTCCTAAGTGCTGGGCCTACAAGGGGAGAGTTATTAATGGGGTGGGGAGGGGAAGAAAAAGTATGTGAAAGAGAAAGACGGGTGGGGTCAGCAGTAGCTTGATTACGCTTATCCGCCCTGCTGTATACAGCGAGTAAGGCGACTCGACAGATGGCACCACGCGACGGCCGATGTGGCATGAGTTTATTGTTGGACTTAGGTATCATGATTGCACGTGGGCTGTGATAACGTCAGGGCGCCCACACCTAGACAGGAGGAGGATTAGGGTCCTCAACCAAAGCCTTTGGATCAAAAACCTAACCGCAAGGCAGCGGTGTTTGGCGGGAAATGCAAATGCATTACCATTTCTACGGAATAAGTCGCCACATGTTCCAACCCCCAACCTGGAGGACCAGAAGACTGTGTTTATCAGACCTCTAACCATTGGCCAACCTGGTATGAAAGACTCTGTGAGCGTCGCGGTATAGCTCAATGGGTCGCTGAGGTGCGCAAATCGTCACACCACCGTAAGTTCTAATCTCTTCGTGACGGGGTCGTGTTGGCATGGCTAAAGTTGGGACTGATAAATTAGGACTAGCCGCTGCCTCAAAGGCACGTGATCAGGTGTTATTTCTCGGTTACCCACGCCGAAGAAGGGGAACCGTTCGATGTACCCCACCTTAAGCCTTTGGCTAGAAGGTACGGGGATAACGTGTTTCGGATCCCCGCCTGGAGCCTCTGACCCAAGAGTCTGACTCGCGAGGCAACAGGTGTTAGGATTTCCTTGAGGGACTCTACCCGGAAAAATGGAAATGAAAATAGTATAATCGATCAGCTGTAACATCCTTTCGGCGCTCAGCTGCCGTGCCCCCCTGCCGGGAAGAAGCATGAGGGCTAAGACATTGCCAGGTCGCCCAGGCTTACACAGGAGCATAATCCTGACATGAGTGCGCACAGCAGCTACCATCTTAACAGCTTCAAACTCTTGGGTTGTGAAAGTATGTCGGTTGTATTAAATAGTGTGTCCGCAGTCGCAATCGACCATAGGAGGATTGGAGTGTGCGGTTTCCAGGGCCGATCATTTTTAACCTGTCCTTCCTCGGGGTAGGTGGCAGGTTCGAAGCACACGAACTTCCTTTTTGGAATGCACGTTGTGACGTCCAAGTTTACATTACTGAGAATGGCGCTCCATTTCATCCTCTACTAATCTTTTCACTGCTTCACACGAAAGGGTTGTAAAGCTAATCAGCCGGTAGTTACTTAGACGGCGTCTATCCTCTCTTGAATATAAACCTCACAACTGTAACCTTTTATTGCATCGGCCAGCAACCTTAAACAACGTGGTGAGCGGTACGGAAACAAATACCGTTGGGGGCTGCAGAAACCATGGGGAGGGCTCATCCGAAACAGCGGCAGTTTGGCTATTCTCCTGCAACTTTTCCTCGTGACACATACACCAACCCGAATTTTATCCACCAGACGCTACACAGAAATTCGAGGCATTTCTTCACAGAAGAAGACTGACGCATACTGCTCTTGAAGAACGCAACCATTCTGTTTATCGCCCTCTACGATTTGAAAGGCCGCAGGGTATGGCGGAATTCCATTTTTCATTTTCCATTACTGCGGCATCGAGTAAGCAGACAGCTTTTTGGAGCCTTCGTCGACAATTCTGTCGACCCATTCCCGTATAGCTGCGTCTTGCTCGTCTCTTCTCCGTGCAAATGTCACCCCGTGATCAGCGGTGTAAATTAGCCGTCAAGTCCACGAAGCTTGCTCCACGTGGACGACCATATGAACTGCAGATCTGCCGATTTCCGATGTCATTTGTGTCACCGCCTCCATATCTGCTCGCCACGCAGCTCGTGAAGTTTTAGTAAATTCGGCGTGGTTGCTTCCAGTTACGCCGCAGAATCAAACGGTGCCTTTGTCCTAGTTGTTAGTCGTAGGTCAGAGCACACGTCATTTCAAACGCTTGTGAAAACTGGGTCTAAAACATTGAGCGGTTTATCCAGGCCGGATGCTCATGGATTTCCTGACATGATAAGTTAGGCCACAAGAAGTACAGATTTCTAGAGGCCGAGAATTGGACAACTTCGACAACCTAGTTCTCGGTCAACCGTAGGAGTGGTAAAGATCCCCAATGCTATACAGTATGAATGTCACGTTACCTGTGCAGTTGTTTCGGTCCACCGCCGGGCCAGGACCCTTGTACACTAATGTTATTGAGGCGGATTTTTGTTGATGTTTTATTCGACAGCAGTCGTATTCTTCCGTTCAGAAAATGACCGCCCCAACGTTCAGCAGGACAAGAGGTAAAGCAGTCTGGCAACATGGGAGGGCGGTGCTCGCTTTTTCTTCCAACCCAGCTCTTGTAAAACGTTTCGTACCCCTCCAAACCCACCTCCGAGTCCAGTAACGTTTGTGAACCATGTTTTTGTGAAAATAGTGACACCCGGTTTGGTTATGTACCAAATATCTTCCCTTTATTCGTTTTGTTGCCGACGGTCATAACCTTCCCGGCAAGCACCGTTTCCATTGTGCAGTGAGCAGTGAGTGAGGAATTTAGGAGGGAGGACTTCCGCGATAATTTCGGAACTGTTGAGTAAAGTGAAAATTCAGGATATGTAGTTGCTTCATTCCAACCTTTAAAGGGGTTTTCAATGACACGAAAGCTACATTCGTCTTCACTTCATCTTCCGAGCCAAGATGTCGTACGAGCCGACACGTTAGCCGGTAGATAGGCTCCAAGTCTACAAATCCACTTTCACTTCATCGACAGAAAGCTGTGGCGAACTGTATTTCTCTTCCCGCGCGTCAAACAACTCTGTGGCGAAAGTTTGTGGGAACTGACAATTCTCCACTTTTTCTGCCGTGTACAAGTGTACCGAATTTGATTCACGAGCCTTCGTGAGTGTGGTAAATTTCTTCTCTTTACTTGTGTTGGACATTGGCCAAATTCTTATCCTCCATGTCACCTGCTGGGCTACATCTATCTTCCTCAGGCAGAAGACGTAGATGTAACGGGTAATGCACTGACGTTGGCGACATCTGACCTCCTTTATTAAGGGCACCCATTTTACCCGAAGCTTTCTATGAATCCTTCACACAACTGCCGTTTGTACCGTTTGGAATTTTACGGGAGCAATCAACTAGTACGCCAGGTCCATCATCCGAAGGTATCCATTGTTCCAATCCGCAACCGGGAAAATTGGGCGAATGCCTTGATCCCGTGTATCAATCCATGAAAAAAACCCTAGCTCTATGTTACGATGAAGAGGACCAGCTCCGGACCGAAAAGCCACACCCTCATTGGTCAGAATAGCAATCAATCAGAATCAGGTTCAGTCGGCTCAGTAAGCTTGCAGGCAGGGGACCAAAAGCATGTAAACGAGGTTCCCTAGATTTTATATTCTGTTCAGGGATCTGGGTTCCATAACAGAAAAAAAAGAGAAAAGACCTGGGCTTCGTCGCTTGTGGTGGTGGTCTTGACAGAGTTAGTGGGCACGGACTACTACGCGGTACGTTTGAAATCGGTTTCGTTTTTCCCTCGTACGAATTTGTGAAAGAATTCTTTCACTGTTCAG
The DNA here is from genome assembly GCA_004794785.1 of Opisthorchis felineus. Taxonomy (NCBI): domain Eukaryota; kingdom Metazoa; phylum Platyhelminthes; class Trematoda; order Opisthorchiida; family Opisthorchiidae; genus Opisthorchis; species Opisthorchis felineus. The sequence continues at coordinate 505,924 of SJOL01006514.1, forward strand.
TCTATTTAAAGGGTTCACTAGTATCATTTGTTGAATTTTTTTCACTCTAACACAACGTTTACGAGATAGCCTCTGTTATTTCGCACTCAGTTCCTATTTTGCACTCATTCTCAATGTTGACCCAAACCAATACAAGCTGCTCTCCGCAGCCATCGATGGACCACAACAGCTTTGGACGAAATGGGTGCCCGTCGAATGCAAGACGTGGTATGCAATGCCACTCCTGCAAGGCCTGGTGGCACTTTAAATGCACAGGTTTGCAGGACGACCGGGTAAGCCAACTGGCCAACACTCCTGTCCGTTTGTCTGCGCCAATTGCCTCTAACTTAAGGGTGCAATGCATTCCACAACTAAGAAGGCAGGCATCAAAAACGAACCAAATCTCCACTGCAGAATCTAAAAGGCCAATGTCATTGTTCCGCTTTAGTCGGGACACTCGAAGCGAGACTGGAGCTTCTTTCCAAAGCTCTGGAGGATGCAAACGCAAAGAATGCAGCGACATGGACAAAAGCTGATAAAGAACGTTTTTCGCTGAAAGAGTACTTTGCGTTATCCATCTCCTTGGTAATGTCATCATGAAGCCTGACCACGAGTTGCTTCACGCAGATTGGTTACATCAGGACGGAAGCAAGCGAACGCTTGGGCTTCTAGTCACCCTTTCCTCCCCACCTGCCATACAGAAGATCTAACATCGGGCTGCCAGCATTCAAAAGGCCTACCCAACGATTAAGCGTATATCAGAGGATTGCCCTAAAGAGGCGCGAAAGCTGCGCCACAACAGTTCTAAGGAAGATGTGCGAAACAGGCTTCCGCTTGGCGCCAGTTCGGCCGGCCCCAAACTTATGCCGAAACCGATTGTATTTATGACCCCTTGTGCTCCGGAAAGCACGCCGACACAACTGGCCGCAACCCCGGATTGCAGCTTCTACTCAACCACCACAGACCCCTTGACTGTTCAATGCAGCGATGCTCTGAAGGGGGCAAGCCTCACGAGGACGCAGCGCCTAAAGTACGTAGACCTATCAGCGCTTTTTTCCGTAACAGACAATAAAGGATCAGCAATGCTCCCCACACCCAAACCACAACTTCGGAGCTGGACTGGGTCAGACGTGCGGAGACAAGCGACGAAGCCTACCGACAGATCAACCACATGCGTTGACCTCGACATCGGGGAATGCTGCAAGAACCCTAAAACCACTGAGAATGTGAAGCTGCCAATCTCCAGCTCCACTCCGTCGAAAGTGACCTCTTCGATGGTGGACTCAGTCGTCGCCCGACAGTCAAAGCCACAAACCTGACCTCAACAAACCGGAAAATCCCTCGTGCACCCAGCTGACCACGCTGACCGCGGGCGACTCGGGAGTCCACACAAACAGGATAGGAGGGCGACTGCAGCCAAACCAACCACACAGGATTCGCCAACTCAGAAAACTACTGGCTGGCTTCAAGGTGCAGTCCTCTGCGAAAACGAGCCTCATGGGGGCGCCACCAAAAGAACTACTTCTCGGTGCTGCCACCCGGCGCTCATGGCCTCACAGAGACACCTTTCCGATCAAACCACGCAACATTGCCCAAGAAACCAATCAGATGCAGGCTTGCCCCAAATCCTTTAACAACAGCAAACCTGGTGGTCCAAAAGGCGGTATTACAAGAGCTGCAAGTAGCAGCTGCCGAAACTTTCGCCCATGGGGGAAAAAACTCCGTCCCCTAAAGATAAAAGACCAGCGCAAATCCGGCTCCCACGGGGCGAAGCAAACCCAGCACATGAAAAGCAGCCTTCGAAACCGTAAAGACAGGAAGCAGACCAGTGTGCCGCAGAGTCCCCTTCGAAGCCTTGGACTCAAACCCGACGTACAACTATTAAGTCTGCTATCCTCTCTGGGTACACACCTCTTGGCTGCTC
>SJOL01006514.1:518726-534568 GCA_004794785.1 Opisthorchis felineus
GCGCACATAGGATAGTCAACTTAATTTATAACAGAGCACTTGCCATCTTATCGTATTGTCCGCTCGCTGTACCCACAAACCCTATTAATTTTCCAACGCCGACTACCTTTTTCTATTCAATGCCAAACCATCAGCCTGCTTCAATAATGACGACCAGGGAATGCGCATATTTCTGATAACCAGAGTCCATCCAGTTTCAGATAAACCTACGTTGCTGTATTAGAAAACCCTCCTGTTTCCCATTTTGCCCAATTTTAGTTCATCATCCACATTTTGCTGTGGCTTGAGGCACCATTTCGCCGGCTAACCGCCATCCAATTCTTGGAACGTTTACCAGTTTTAGTTAAAAAATGTGGTATTTTATTTATAACGTACCCGAGGCAGGCTACTTGTCGATCACTAGAAGCAAACGGAAATTACTTTTGCTTAAGATGTGGGGTAATCGGAACTGAGAACTTTATGGGGAGCCAGCCTAATCAGGTTTAACTTTTTAGTGATAAGTTTCTCACAGCATTTTGTTCAAGTGAGCGGAATTTCAAGGTCACATATCGGTGCCGATTCGCATGTGATTATCAGTTTACGAGATAAAGCACGAACTCAAGTTTTAACATATTTAAGCGTTCCGCGTTTTTTATTCAAATGATAGACAACATCTACAAAATATCCAATGTAAATTCCACACAGGTAACTAGTTGAATGACGCCTGTATGCGTTGTACTCATCAAATGTAACAAATTAGTTGAGGTTGTACACTGAACTTCGGCAGAACACTGTTTCTGGGGAAAGTCGCGTTGCGTTCAGTAAAATATTCAAAGAAAACTTGATGCTTCGTGCAGTATTGATGCCGGCACGCATCTTGGTGAATGATCCCCATCCTCAGATATGCACAAGCAGTCAGGAAACAATCCAGCGTTTTCAGATATCTACGTACGAATTACCAACATATAAACAAGGCACTTTTTCCATTGGAAAGCACAACAATACTTAGCTGGATTGCGTCACAAAGCGCAGCAAAATCGTTGGAAGGTTAGGCCAACCAATGTTTTTCATTATGATAGCCGTACGCGTTTTTTATCACCTCGGCTACTTATCGCAACTGTTGGACCCACACCTGGGTGCGACGCTGGCAATGGGGCCTTGCTTGCGCATAATAACCTGATCGAAGTTAGCTCTTCGTCATCATAACCCTGTGCGGTGTCGCTCACCTCGTCTACTTATTGTAACTGCCAAGGCCCTCTGTATGTGCAACGCATCATCTATGCATGATAGCCTAATCTAACCGCCAACGACAGCACTTCATAATGATAACTGTGTGCGTAGTTGCTCCACCAGACACGTGCTTAAAATTGTTAAACGACCGTTGACGAAATGTTCCTATTTATTCACTGTACGGGTACAACCGTAATGGGCAGTCAGTTCTCTTCGTTTTCCGTAAACCACTTTTACTCAGCGATGAATTTGAAATGAAAAATGTGTATTCGATCAAATGTCCTTTACTTCCTCGGTAACATTTTACAGACGTCTTATTGTTATACATACAGGCTTGCTAATTACTCAGTTGGTCCCGTTGTCGGCACATGGGCCATCAAGACAGCCACTCCAGATACTATACAACTGTCCCTGATAGTGGTAATGATCCGCCTGGGGCCTGAAGGGGTTACTTTATCTTATGGCTTCAGGAACGATTATCCTCTAGCCCATATCAAAATACCACCATTGCCACGATGCCACCACTTTCGCCTTCACCCCTAAGCGGTCGATGGATTCTGGCTCCACATTCTCCTACTGCGCCTTGCCTGCCCATATACATTTTTCCAATTGATCGGATTTTTGGTCACTGACCCGCTCCAGACCTCCACCAACCTCCCCAGTACCATGCCCGCACCTCTTGTTCCTGACGATACGAGATACTCCACGGTTGAAAACTCTCTTTTCAAGTGCTTGCCCCTATCCAAAAGAGATTCCTTATCTAATGCCGAACCTCATTCTTCACTTTTCGCAGGAAGGGAACAGAAAACTAAAAAGAGGGCAATTTTTGTAGAACGCCTTTGCCTCTGACTTAAGCTTGCCTTGGTTATAGCACATATCACGGGCAATCCTGTGATTAGTTCAAAATTCCACTTATATCAGAGTTAAAATACTTTGTCGTGTAAGCTAACAGAGACGCACTAAATACATGCGATTTATTTTTGAAAGCCTCTACGCTTTTCCCTAGGCGTCAGGTCCGGCGAATATTTCGCAGTTTCGCGGGCGTATTATAGAAATGTGGTTGCAAGTTTTGCGTACCGGCAGCTACTTATGTATGCGTAATGCTCAAAAGTGGCGAAAATGCGCAACTTTCTCATACAGAGGCGAGGCAAGCTTTTAAATTCCATTAGTCCGAAATAGGTTGTACTTTGCAAGTGAACACATTACCCCCGGAGGTATTAACTGACCGTGTTCTGTTTCATAAGCAATCTGGTCGTCATAAGCGAACATTTAATGACGTGTGGTGCTAACACTTCAACGCCGTTTAAAAGGCGCATATTTTGATTACCACAAGGGCATCTATATGTTTCAACTAAAGTAACATCCAGAGTCATTTTCGGAGCCCTTTGGGTAGCTTGGTTTCGGGAGCACATTACTTCCGCATAAACAATCTTCTTACTGTCCTGGCAGAACTATTCTGTTGAAGCCACACCAAAGGAGGAGACAGTTGACTTACTAAAGCACACCGGCGGAGTAAAAAGTTAGCCCGGCCATGATTTGATCCCCGGTATGAAGGAGGACTGCTTGAACGAGAGTAGCATTATTTTGAATTTAACGAGACCGGCAATGAGCCACAACTTAATTAGATCTGGTTGGCGCCTCAGGACTGGACAACGTTCCTTTGTAAACACGTGAGAATATGTCCAGCCGGCTTGATGGCAATTTCATGACGGTTTTTGGACAAGCTCTTGACCTGTCTTTTGTTCCACTGATATGAAATAGGATGCCGTTACTCTACTTTGTAATGCATTAGTGGGGTTGCGGGGTTTCTTCCATATCAGTCTTTCCGGGCTCAGTGAAGTTCGACTTATCCCCTCTTGCTGAAGGTAAAGCCATCCGATCTTTGTTCATGGGCTAACACGCGTTCTTATTGACTCCAACGATGGGTATGGCCTATACATCTCGCTTACTGACGATCTCAAATCTCCCGATGCCAAATGCACGTTGACCCAGCAAGACAGCGAGAGCAAAACTGAATCTCTTCCTAGCAAAGAGGGGGTTTTACTGAGGTTCGGCCGGGTGGCCGGAAATACCCTAACGATAATTGGTGAAGAAGGGCGTGCAAAACGCACATGTAAGGGAGAAAAGATTGCAAGCCTGACCAGCTTCCACTGAATAATTTTTACTCTAGTTCGAGGAACTTGCACACCAGGTAAATACCCTTATTTCCCCGGAGCCGCTGCATTCCACTACCACCTAGACAAATCAATCCCTAATCGATGAAACACTAGATTATGTTACACTGTCGTCAAAAACCGTGCGTAGCTTACATCGGCCACTCGAGGGTTCCAGGCGTCTGTGTTATCAAGCGTTCAATTTGTGTTATGCCCTCAGTCACCCAAGGGGACCAACATAGTGCACGAACTCATCCATTATAAGTTTGCTTCCACAGACCTGCGTAAGCTTCCCGCTTCCTATTGCCCTTATCATTTTTTCCGGAAGACTGTAGTCCCGTCTGACTTCGCTAGTTAAGATGTACTGTGCACATGCGTAATGTCGTAAATTCGGTACATTCCGTTGGCACTTTGCTCCTGTCAACATATTTGCCACAAATTAACACGCACTCACTTAAGTGATGCCTCCAGCATGGCCTTCGCGTCATCACGAAACTTTTCTTCCAAACCAAATCCAGAAGCAGCTTCTTTACTTTTCCGCACAAATATCTGCTTCGTGGCCACTCGCTTAGGGCTCTTTGCTATTACTTTGCAAGGTCAAGCAGCCACTTCTTATTCTCTGCAGTGATATTAATGGGCAAAACTTCCCTAAATTCAATGTGTCGACTGCCTCGTCCAGCGGCCATAATCAAGCGATTAGGTAACTTCTTCTACCCATGGTACTTTTTGTTGGTTGACTCTGTTTCTCACCACCAAACCTCCGTTAAATACTGACTGTCACCACCTTTTGCCACTTGTACCATCGCTATGTATATACAGTGTGCACTGTGCGTGAACGCATACTAAACTGTACCCACTGCCCAGACAGCACTCGCCTGTACCTATACCTTTACTCACGTGTCTTTTGCATCAAGATTCTTTCGCTCATCAACGTAGGTCCGGCTATCACACTTATCGAACTCCAGAGGTGACTAGTGATGGCCTGAGCCTTTAAGGCTTTGCATTCCCTCCCACTCATATAAAAAATACATCCAATTGTAATAGCAGGAAGCAGCAAAATGAGTACACTCTGAGAAACGGGTGAATAAACAATAAAAATAAGGGGATAACGGACACACATCCTAGGAAGAACAGCAAAGACACACAAAACCAGTAAACCACGGAAAATTTGAAACTTGAAATAACCAGTCACATTTAGCACACTGTGCACTAAACATGCGTTGTCGCGAGGTCAAACAAACGGTCCGTCCCTCGAGTGACGCCTGAGGCATTCAAGACGCAATGTTATGTACAGGTGGGATGCTGCAAGAGAAACCAAACAAGTTGTTCATACCGAACTGCTGGAGCAGTGCCTCTGTTTTAAAAGCGTTCGAGGCACAAACGTAACAGTGTTTGTCACTCCATGGTGCATGTGCATAGGCAAGTAAGTGCAAATATCTGGGCATCACCCATCCTACCACAGACTTCCGCTAGGGGTCTAATCCTGACCTATCTACATTTTGAAACTGTTTTGGCTGTAGTGTTCCCCACTTATCACCATAACAGCAGCAGGATGGAAAAAAGAATGCTCTTCAACACAGAAACACGCAATTTTGTACGATGGCACCTTTTCTTGTTGCGAGTAGTAAGCGAATGAAACAACTTTCCGTAACTTTCCGCAACTTTCCACTGCTAGTTCTAAAACACGGTTTTCTACCGTTTTAGATGAGTTTTGCGGCGTATTCCACAGCGTTCGCTTAACCATGAACATTTGGGATGTGCTCTATAGCCAACTTGCACTTCAGGTAAACAAGAAGAATGCGACAACTGGAACTCACCTATTTTGGGGGATCTTTAACCCGGGAAATTTCTCTTGCACTCTCTTATCAAAAACCTAATCTCTGGGGCCAATGTTCTGACCACAAAGAAGGATGTGAACTGAAGTGCACCCATGATGGTTGAACCTGGTGTTTATTATGTTTAATTTCGGGGTCCGCAGCAAAATGTGGGAGGTACTTTTAGGTGTTCGCATGCGTGCTTTATGCAGGCATGGATTACGCAATTGCCGAAGGTAACTCCCTGACCCACTCAATAAGAAACTTTTATTTTTGACGGACTCCTCATAAACGGGCTTCTGACATGCGACAACTGAAGGGCGTGCAGTACGGACTCCATCGTCAAAGCTGCGGGCATGCGTTGTAAATGAATTTAGGAAGTATCTGGCCACAAAATATCTATGGCTGCCGTTTCCAATACCGATATCCTGTGTCAAATAGTTCGATGCTTGCGCTTTTCCAAGTTAAATAAATGGTATGTAAATGGTACGATTCTTTCAAAACTCCGTAATCTTGGCCGTAAACTGGTGGTAAATTTACACGGCAGGCTTTTTACCCCTTTGTGTTTTGCCTGCAAGCAAAAAGTTCTTTTTTGATGCTTCTTAGGCGTAGTAACTATTGGTTCCACGCAAATTACGAAGCACTGTAGTTAGATTTTTTTGCACCGGACTTTCACTGTGTAAGCGCAGGCTGCACGCTTTCCCCATGCTGTATGGCAAGGGAATTGAGTAACAGATCATGTATTCCTTCGGCAAAAGCCAGCCTTATGCACTTCTGCAGAATTTTTTCAGCCTGTCCAAAGTGATTATCGGTGGACTATACTCTATTAAGACATTTGAGATGGATGTGATGACCTACCTGATGGTACATGCAATCTTAGGGACACGAACGGGCGTTTGAGAAGATAAGTGCATTCCGCCAGTAGCTTTGAACATGCCATCCAGAATGTCTCCCGGTTCAGTGAGTGGCACAGTGATTATGAGGTGCACACAACTTTGAGGGCATAAAATTTGAGGACACCTAATGTCACTGAATCTCAAGGATCAAGTTTTAACCATAAATTTAGACAGCGCTTACGAGCGCCTTGTACACATTTCAACTTAAATTCAAATACGCGTGCATCCGATAACGCGTTTGGTCAATAGATACGGTCATCACCATATCATCACAGGCTCCGAACATTCTATGTCAAAAGCGGGACATAGTAAGCTCATTTTTATCCCATTAGGATGCCTAAAGCTCATGCCGAGGGCATACATGACAGTAAGGTGAATATTTATTTTTTTTGGTCGAGGGAAAGTGCTTAACATAAAACCATAAAAGGTGTGGCTACCCATTACTACTTTGCGTGTGCATTAAGTAACTAAGAACATTGACAACGGTGGTTTTATAGTCCTGGCTTGGGTACATCGCAGCGACAACGCATAGTGTTGTGATGAGCAAAGACTGTCGTGGGCCATTGGATTCGGCTCTTGTGCACATTTTTGGCTCTATTGGCGCGCACTGGGATGGTCTTAGTGTAGTAGTGTATACTACTAATGAAGCATCTAAATAGTCTATAGTCTGGTATCCAAGCCCCGCCCCTAGTGAGAATGTTCAGTTTTTCAAGACGATGTACAGTGAGCTATTTACTTCTGTGTCGAATGGCTTGTGACCGTTCAGTTTGTGTTTGCTTATAAATGACTTCGCAGCAAAGGGCTTCCCGCCTTTCACTAGTACCTACGATAAATAGTCAAGGTAAACGACAACGGGTACTACTGCGATGGTGAAGAGCCGGCCTTGACTGCATTTACAAGCAATTTTTTGTACTTTCTGAAGAAACAAAGCTAACCGACTTTATGCTTCTTGATGGGGAAAATTTGTCAGCGGAGCAGTTGCAAATTACACAAAGTATTTCGAGACTATTGTCCCTCCTGCATATTTGCGAAGACTTGACTTTGGAAGCCATTCACAGAGGTGCATAGTTACGCACGTATTGCACAATGCAGCAAGTTTTGTTCGCAAGGTGAGTTTTTTTAGAAGAGTTGTGCCGAATTTCTGTGATTCGAATGATCTAAGTTGTTTCATCCGAAGAGCAGGACCGCTCCGAAGGTTACTGAAGTGTCCAGCAGGGTGTAATTGACGCTGGAATGTATGAAAATATCATCTCCGATTTAAACAGCACCATGAACCATTAAACTTTGAAACAGTTTGAATCAGGGTTTTATTTGAAAAGCGGTAGCTACATATGAATCTGCAGCAATTCAGTGTGCAAGCGCAAATCTGTGAGTTCAAGATAATGCATGACCTTGACCAACACTGCAGCCAAACAAACTATGTAGTGCACTGCAAATGGAATACTGTGCACTGAGTTACATCTAATTTGTAAGCTAAGTTCAGTTAGACTAAGTGTCACCTATTGCTTCCAGTTCCTTTTGAGGTGTAGTCCGTGACCATCCTGACGCGTGGTATTCCTATCGTGTTCCCATTCTTATTGGGTTTGTGCAGAGCTCGCCGTGGGAAAATCTTTCGCCTTAACTTAAGATCCTTCTTAAATTGTAGTCTTTTGGAGATAGCTGAATGGCGTTTCATGTGAACGTAGTGGCAGAATAATATTAAACGCCGTTAGTCACTAAAACAATAGAAACTCGGTCCTGTTTACATTGATACCTGGGCGCCAATGTCGGTCATTCACATTAGCATGGTAGCTGTAAATATGCGATTTCCAGGAAGGTAAATAAATATACAGTGGCTTACCTGGTCAAAGTCGCAATCGGCAAAGATGGCTCCAACCCAAGAAGCCCTACCAATAACTCAAGTATGCTCCTCCCGGACCATTACAGAATGGGGTATTCTTGAATGCAAGTCAAGCTGTTAAGCGAACTGGCAATCTTCATGTCACTCAGAAGTGTGTGCCTCACCTATTTCCGCACACTTTACAAATACAGACGCTCTTTCAATAAACTAACGCTAAGGGGTTTCTATTTTATAACAATGGTCTGCGGAGTGCAGACAAAAATGCTTGGCCATAGGGAAGGTGTGAAAAGTGTGGATGAAGATTTTACCAACTCCTTCGCGAGAAGAAAATGGTTGAGTGGCTGCAGACCATTTAGCCTCGGAGTGCTGTGCCAGTTTAGCCCAAATGGCTGGAAAACATTCGCTAAATTAGAAGACAGAATACAGCGTAGCTTCATCTTCCAATAGAATGAGGACCAGGCTTTACAATTTAAAATTTGATCTTGATTGTCACAATTACCAACGTTGGATTTGTCATAGAATAACGAAAGAAGCTCGGCGAAACAAGAATGGCGAAGCGAATAGCCAAGCTTATCACGACCACCTAATTTCGAGCGATTTAATATCCAACTTGAAAAAATGGTGTTTGTTTTTTATAAGTGAGTTGCGTTTAGTTTGCTGGTGCTTGTGCAGCAGGTAGGCACCGTCATTTTCAGTGGATCAGTAAAGTACACGCAACCTTTGTGCAATAAAGCGACTTGGACCGTGTGTTTTTATTTCTTGCGGTTGGTGGATGACGGCGGCTGCTCGATCTTGGTGACAAATTTTCCAATCGTTTGTTTGTCTACCGTTTGAGAAAGACTAATGGATATTCGTGACCATACGTACGAGAGGTTGATCAATCTTCGGCGTTCGTTGCCTTCAGGGGAGGCAGAAATTCCGCTTAACTTACGTTGGGTGTGGTCGTGTGCTTATTCCTTCGATCTCTATTTCCACAAGGGGAACATGCATTTTTTAGTTAATCTCTAATGCCTAAGGACAGTTCGGTGCTGAAAAGTGACTTAGTATAGAGGAGAGCAGAAACTTACTGTCAATAACCTCTCATTGAGTAAGCAACTTGGTGGGAATGTCCAAGTAGGCCACTGAGTGTGCAAAAATCCATCAACTCAATAGGCAATAATAAAAAAAAACTTTCGTGGTAAGAAAGGAATGAATTTCTATTTTGGCACCCAGTTTTCTGCAATCTGAAGAAATTTTGTTTGTTTGTTGTGTAGAAGTTTAGCAAGTCACCTCAGCAGGACACTTGGGCACAATTTTGTTTACTCAGCAGAAGGTGTCAATCAATGGATACATTTTTACAGTTAATAGGCGACAAATTGTCAGGGCAGCGCTGGCCCGAAAGCCACTCATTGTTTCTCGGTTGATTTGGTGCCCGTTTATCCGTATTACTTGCATGGAGTTCCATATACTGCATGGGGCCTTGTTGAGTTTGCCAACCATGTTTTCTAATCAGGATGCAAATAATTCGTAATTCTCAATGAACGAGTTAAGTGGCCTGCTATGATGACGATTGCGGGCCTCAAATCAGCTGACTAGAGGCATTTCCGGATATCCCTGACTACATCTCCTGGACTATCGTTGCCTTTGAGGGGGTATGAAATTTACTGCTAGTTTAAACAAGGTTTGGCCGATAAGCATGCTAAACACGACAGGAATATGGTAAGAACTTCAAGATTCGAGTGCGCATTTTACCTGATAGTACTATTCTCCTATTTTGGTTAGATGGTATGTGGAATGGTCTTCCACTGACAATCGTTCGCTTTACATCTGGCGCCAAATTCAAGTCACTTTTAGATGCTTTATTATTTTCTATAGAGGGAACTTCGCACTGTCAAGCTCAGAGTCGAACTGTGAGAATTCAACTTATACGTTAAGGCTCTCTCTTCAAATGTCCGCAGACGTCGTATAATTGCCGAGTGTCCTTATTATTCAAAAGTCCATATATCGTACTTATGGACTGATTTATGAAAACCGAACCAAGCTTGAGATTCTTAGCCTCGGAGAGATAAAGATTTCCCGGCACACTGGTGTAAACATTTCTACGGAAGTTTCCAGGTTTAGACGACAGGGCAACAATTTAATGACTTTTCTTATATTTGGAACTAAACGAAATGCGATTCGGTTATAATGTAACCATGTTTGTAAACCCCCGGACAAACGGTGCTTGATATTCAGCAATATATTTGAAACAACAAACCACGAAAACCACACTTCAAACAAAAGCAATGTGTGCTGTGTTAAGCCAACTAGAACAAAACACCGGGGACAAAACAATAAAGAAGGAAAAATGACTGCGAAGCCAAGTTACCGTGAATTACTTGCTCAGGATGCAAAGTAACCTATGCTTCTATAATGCAATTTGCAGAGCTACAGTCTACCAAAATCGGGTAAGATGAGCTGATGAACAGACGTATTGAAAAGTTAAAGCAAGTTTACTCAGAGCCATGAGTCGGGGCAGCAAGGAAATTCAGCACTGTTTTTGTGGTTTATAGATGAAAAATTCTATGGTATCTCTTCGGAATGCTGACGTTGGTCCCTTTCTCAAAATTTTCCGAGAAATTAAATCCCGTGATTTCCTAATTATTTGAGGCTTGTCGTTGATCACAATGTTTAGTCATATCAAATCAAATTTTTGCATTCCAAGCTAGTAAACATAAAAATTGCAACTAACCTGTGGATAAAACTGAGGCAAAATAGCCGTCATCTCTAACGGCAACTCCGCGGGATCAAAGCGCCAAAAAGGCGAAATTCTAAAATTCTTTACTTTCGTCAGTTTTCGGCTCGCAAAAACCACGAGTACAATTTGAAGAACTGGACTCCAAAGGACAACCAGAGACGCTACTGTTAGATCGTAGCCCACAGCTATGGTCTGCATAAATAAAAAGGTTCTTGGTTCAAAGCCAGCTCCTTGCTCAGTTAAAACCTCAAATACAAGACGCCTGTCCACACTCAAAATACGACTGTGTATTCTCTATCGTGCTGTTGTTTAGAACAACTGTAAGCTGGCGCACGAAACGGCAACCAGCTAAGAGGGTAAGTGACCATCTCCTCTGGCAGAATACCACTAAACTCACTGGATGGGTTGAGAGCCTGACTGCATCACGCATTATTGACAAGGGTCACGTAACCCATTCGGGAAGGCGGTTTCAGGGTGTCCGGAGGTTTCATATTGTTTGAGAGTTAAGAAACCGTGCATGTCAATTCTTTCACCGTCGATGAGAAAACACATTATCACTTGGATAGTGCGTCGGTTTTAAACCTTTAAAACGAAACAAAGTAGCGGAACTTATTCAAATTCAATCACAATACTTGTGAAATGTATGAAATAGCCAGGGATTGACAGTGTAATTACAAATGGTAATGCAGCTTGTAATAAGGCTGTGCATTGTTTCACTGGACCTTCAAATACATGACTCCGTGACCGCGCTCTTCTTAGGGTCGTTTCGTTCGTTGTGATGGAACTGACAATACTTGCAAATAATTAGTAATCTAGCAGTTCTCTACGGTACATGGGAACACTTCGTCAACTCTGGGAACGAAGCTCAGCCGGACCTATTTCAGTGCTTACATTCTTGACGTTAGCAATCAACATTGTTTTGGATGTCGCTATTGATCTGTCGCTCGCTTATATGATGCAAATTTATTTCACTGACTAAAGTGTTGGAAGTTACACAAGTGAGGTTTAGTCATACACCATTCGCGTGCAACAAAAATGCTTTCGAACTTTTGGATTAATTTCTGAAGAGAAAGGTTCATAGTGAAACTAATTTTACTTCAAGTTTTACCTAGACTTTCCAACTGCAGTGGAAATTAAAGGTTCAAAACATCTGTTCCGGAATTTTTAAACGTTTCCATGTTAGCAAAGTTCTTTGTTAGTTACGCTTTCCATCGAGCATTTAGATAAATCATTCGTCCGTGACTTACTCCTGCACGCTTCAGGGCCACTTTTTGAAGGAATGCAACCAAACATGACGGCTTGTAAATTTTGCGAGTACAATCCCACCATTTTTAACTGAGATTTCGTCCTTTAAATTAAACGCCTGAAAAGCCGAGAAACACTGTAAAGCTGCGTCATTATCCCCACGTGATCACGTGATGTGTTTTTCCTGGATGGACCCTGTTATATGCTGTCAAATTACGAGTAACTCATAATGCTGATCAGCCGCTCGTGGCCGAACGGTGGTGTTGGAGCGGGGTTCGGAACTTGCGGGAGTTTTATGAGATGTGGAACGCTAATGATCTTCAGTAAGAATGAAACAGTTGTAAAGGGCTTCTCGGGCTTGGCTTGAATTACAAGACAAGTTCTCTATTGCTAGTCACCAGATCTCCACATGAATACTAGTGTAACAACGGATACTACTGATTAGGCATGCAAGTAGTGTGCGGTTTTCTCGTAACTCCGTGTCGCGTGTAATGGAAAGTGCACCCCCATGGGGTTCGTTACAGAAACTGCGGAAATGCTTTGGAAAGTTCGTTTACAATTGCGTGATAGTCAATGAATATTCACGAAAGCTGAAGATGACGTGTGAGGATGTTGAGCGTTTGTAAATAAAGTGCAAATGAGATGTTTAAATTCCTGAGCAATAGTTTGTAACCGTTTAGTTAGTGTTTTCTAACAAACAAATCCTCGGCGAAGGGCTTTATCCTTACACTAGTATTGTTGTTTTCATTCATGCGTTACTTCATCAAGAATGAGCTCACTTCAGAGTGTGGGCATTCATTTACATTACGAGGCTATCCGTAAAGCTAATTATTTCGAAATTTCCGCGGGTATTTTTGGTGTTTACTTTTGGATGATTGTGGCAGATAAGGAGGTCGGGAAACGGAAAATATGCAAATAACAAATGCAGAAATAAGTGGGATGACAAAGGGATGACAAATAGTTCAGTGTTATGATACTCGACCAAAACGTAAATGGTGCTCAATTATATACTGACCATCATCATCTCCATATCGTTGTCGTCACTTTCATTCGTAACTCAGACTTCTTGGATGGAAATGTGAGTTGGAGTTTAAGAACGGCAGAGCAAGCCAAGCGAAAAAGAGTCGGCACATTATTTCTGTCTTTCATAGCTCAAAGGAGTTCGATGACGAAGACAGGATTTTAATGACTACAAGGTACAAGGTCAACCCTGGCATATCAATCGTTCCTGTTTAGTCTTGTGCAACCCGGCAGTATCTCAGCCCTTGTGATTCCTTCTACAGCCTTCTAAGTATGCCGGGTTTGGATTTGCAGGGATGTGGGGATCAATAGCAGGTTGCACACATTATTACAGTTCACAAATCAGTTTAATTTCCATATTTATGCCAGGATTTTTGCCACCATTTGTGTTGTCCGCCCGTGTAAACAAAGGGCGAAATTTGAATGAGGAATAGGCAAGAAAAGTATTCACTCACGTTTTTTTGCTTATTGGTCAAATGCGAGGAGTGTGATGAATAAAAGAAGGACGCATGTGTGCAGCAAACGTTTAGATTTCGCATTTGTTTGAGGTACTTCGGCACTTTTGCACTTTGTGTCGTTTTCTCAATCTGGTGCAAGCGAATGTTCTGTGTTGTGGCTTATTACAAAGGTTTCTAGGTGAAAGGTGAGTTTTTTTGGCAGCAAATTGATGGCGAATGCCCACTGCATTCCTTAAGCTCTGCCAAACCTCCGATTGCTCAGGGAGACAAGGAAGTGGCTATCGGTATTATGAGATTTCTGTGAAAGCTGTAATTTGTACACAAGTTATATGGATCAACAATAGGATTGTGAAGAAGTTTTTTGTTGTTTCGAAAAAAAACAGCAAGCAAGTTTGACCATTCCGAAGCTGGTTAGGTAAAGCGGTAATTCGTTCCAAAATCACTGACGAAAATAATGCAAAAGACGTGCTTTTTTGTCTGATTTGCAAATTTTTTTAAATTCAAACTGGTTACAGTGGCTCTAACACACTTTCACTCATGCATTATTTATTGCGTTCAGATGCGTATTTTCCTACACAACTGGCACATACGTCAGTGTATGCGCCGTCTTAGTTACTAGGGAGCTTGTATTTGAGGGACACATAGGCGTCTAGCAGGACAGGCATGATAAAATATACCGAGGATTATCAGTCTGCTTTTGTCGCGGTGCCAGCCAAATTGTCAGAGATGAGGCCGCCATAAAGGATAGTGTCCAGGTTAATCCCAACTACTCTTCAGTAATCCTGCCACACAACACCTGATCGAAGGTTGTAGTGACCGGATAAGAATTGCTAAAATAACTCACTCAGTCACCATGGCAGTTTGCAGGCGGCTCCTCAAAAATTCACCTATAATTGCTGGTCGGCGGTAGTGGGACACACGAAAATATATTGTGGTTCCTATATCTAGCAGTATGATGAAGAAGACCAAATATTTCAGATGTCGGTTGCTCTATACATGAAGAAACAGACATCTCTGTATTGAATAAAAAGAAACCACAAATTGAGCAACACATGTTATGCCTGAGGTCCGCAAATAAGATACCCATCTAAACAACGTGCAAAATATTTCTTTTTGTCTTCAGAATTAACTCAAATAAACCTCACACGTGAAAGCAAACAGTCGCCATTTTGCACGACATCACGGAACGAACGCGTTTTAGGGGCTATTAAAGTCTTGTACAAAAAAGATGGGAGGAATAAAACGCTTTCAAAGAGGCCTAATCTCCTAGAATTTGAAGCTACCTTGCGAGGAAAGAGAATATGCAACTTCCAGGGAGGACCACTTAGGAAAAAGTAATGTTGCTGTGTTGACAATACGCAGTGAAGTAACAAGCGATGACGTAGTCTTGTGCCTAGCTTTTTCCGCAGAATGAACTAATGTGTGAAAAATTAGAAAAGTGATAATCATCACTTAAAACCAAGACAGTGCAAGAATTTGAAGAACTTGTGAAAAAAACGGCTGGTAGCGGTTGTTTAAGCTGTGTTTGGATAACACCTCTTTTTGTTTGCAAAAGATGTGTTATTCGCATTGCCGCCTTTGAGTTTCAGCAGAGTAAAACATGCATCGGATGTACCAGGTGAAGTTTGTGATTAAAAGTCTGTGGGGACTTCGGGCAGCATGCCAAGGGATTTTCCGGAGATACACTTTTTTCCTGGAAACATGTTACAATTGGGCAGATCAATAGACGTGCTGATTCATGAGCAATATGCACATACTGATGTTTATGGACATGCACGATATGAATGGGGTTGAACTGAAAGTTTGCAATTGGGCGGCGCTGGAGTTAAAGAGCTTCTGATCCATCAGGCTTACTACAAGCACTAAACACAACCAAATTCACTGTGGTATTGACTTATCATCTGTGAAGAGACGTGCGGCACGTCATTTTTAATTAGATGGATGTGTATGTAAATCAAAACTCAAATATGCGCAAGCAAATCTTGAAGTAGTTTAAATCGATATTCTCTCAGGAGAAACGTGAAAAGTGTCACAAACCAACATATTGTTTACCCAGCGCTGTTGTTATGGCCGGTGACCACAACTGATAATGAAATTCGTTTCGTTTGCGCCTTTGGTCTGGTGGAAACACCTGACAAGTCATCTCTCCAATGCAGGAAACAGTTAGTTAGACTGCCCCATATATGGTCATATGCTGAGCATGTATTTGACCGCTGTGTGACCATACTGTAGACCGCACAGTTTGTGAAAATCTCCAAGACAATATTCTAGCTCTTGTCCAAGAATGCTTTGCTGCACGGGACGTGATTTACCCACCTTCGGTTGCATTAGGGGGAGCATTCATTCTCAGTATTTTAGTGCAAATTTCAGCTGAGTGAGCAATGTATCTCTTTCAAAGTTATCTTGAAAAATCCAATATATGTTTGACTCACCATGCTGCCCCTCCATCTCACCAACTGCAAAAAATATTTTACAAGTCAGACCATGACCT
>SJOL01006514.1:547059-590213 GCA_004794785.1 Opisthorchis felineus
GAGCGGAAAACGAAATATGGTTTAATCATTAATTGCTAGCTGGGTTTTGGAGATTCAACTATTTCTGGATATGATTGAGGCGCGAAATTCTGATGAGTCCGATTATAGATGGATAATCTGTCCGGTTTCTCCTTGCATTTTGGCACACATATAATTTATTTACAGGAAGATACTAAATATGACAGGGGTTCTCAGCCTCCCTTTACAAGTAACCAATCAGATAAGTTGGAATGACTACATATAAACAACAAATGAAAGCAATGGGTAAGGTCCATGTTCATCTGATACGTACCGTAATAACTTTTACCCAGTCCTGATCGGTCATTTTCAGTAGGAAATGAAATTAATAATCGAGTGAGAGAGAACAGATTTAACAGTTAACCAATTTAATGCAAAACACATCCTAGGGCCTCCTGAAAAGTAATAAAGCTCAATGTTTTCGTGAGATCTTTGAATAACCTAGGATCAGTGTGCGTTGATGGGAAGCTTTAATTGGAAACTGTCCTTATTGCAAAGAGAATAAACACCGCAAAGATTCTTTCGATTTGAACGGCGAATTCTGATCACGTTTTTCTTTTAGGAGCTTAGATGCCTTTTTAGAAACACTGTTTGAAACAAGGGGTAACCGGGAAATTGGAGCGTCTTTCCGAATTCATCTGAACTGGGTTTCTGTAAAGCCTCGGTCTGGAAAGTGTGGAAATCGAATACGTCAACACCAACTATGTTTGGTCTGAAACCTCCAGATGGAGGTTTAATCAAACAGTAACTCCAAATTTCATACTCATACATGTACGTTTTATGGGTCCTGGCTTTTTATTTCCACATTCACTACTTTACGGGCGTACACAAAATTTGTGTATACCAGTATAGAGTTAGTTAGCAGTATTCGCAGAATATATACAAACAAACACTTTGCCAACGCCATTCTCACTAGGCACTAGGTTTCAAGTATCATATGGGGGCTCCATGTCGGCGACATTGCAGTGAATTCCAAGGCAAACATCGGAGTAAATACACAATATTTTATGGAATTCCGAACGGTGGCTTTCCGTCTTCATCTGGACCCTCAGTTCCCAGGTAATGAAGACTGTTGCAGACGTATTGTCTTATAAATGTTAATAACTATATTGCTTACTAGACAGCCAGGCACTGTTGATGACGCCGAGAGCATTTCCCAGGAATATTTTTTTAAGTTTCTGCTATTGCATTTCTCATATGGTTGTAAAGTCAATGTGCGAGATATCAGTTCAGTGGCTGTCCATTAAACCCTCTTTAAAATTCATATCAACGGGACAGATGAACAAGCCAGAATATTTGGGTTGATCGAGTTGACAGGCAGACAGTGTGCAATGGTCTGGCGAAAAATCCCGCTAGTCAACGAGCTTAGCCAACGATGGGCAAAGATGTCAGCATTTACACAATATTCTTTAACCCATAGAAACAAGTTAGAGATTCGAGGGTATCCGCAAGTACCTTAACCGAATTCTCTAAATATGCCGAAAGCACCTGAACCCAGGTGCACTCACTTCTGTTTTGACTAAACTCCAGTTGCCCTGACAATTAATCCTTCTTTTATACAATTAGCTATGTTGCTATTTATACGTATCGCACTGCTCGTAAGGTTGCTGGTATTTTTCCACAGTTCACGAGCGGTCTCGCCTATTTTGGAGCTTTTCAGGTGGGCGCAGTCTATGAGTTCCCATCAGCTCTGTGTTCTACTTGAACTATTAATTTTACCACGTAAATGTGAAACAAAATAAAGCCGCTGACGTAGGGAGTGAAGCTACTTGAAATAGCACCGACAAATGCTGCGATGAAAACAATAAGCTGGACCATAATGAAATTTCTCACCTAACAGGGATCTGGCTGTATTGCGGAAGGAAAACCGGTTAGAATAAACAAATGAATGAACGAACGAATGAATAAGTGTTCGGCAGTTTGGTGTCAATAGGTTGAATGTTAAACCACATTTCTTTCTTGCTAAACCGAGAGTCAGGCGACGTCAAAGTGCCCATACCGGTGATGAAAAGCTTGATTGCTGATCACGTGGCCACTTTGTTAGGCTTGTTTTCGATTAAAAGCAGGGTCTTGATAATACTTACTAAAGACGGATGCTATCTTTTTTTTCTGTATGTACTCTTGCTCATAATTACTGTGCTCCAGATGACTATTTATACAGCTGCTAACAGAGTTTGTTGTGGAACACCGAGGAAACCACGTAGTCTGCTACGTAATGTATTGCATTGTTTCGCTTTGGATAATGAAAGTGTTTTTTTCCCCTATACATAACACTCCATGGTTCATGGCCTTTGAGAATCGCCAATCAAGATTTACCAAACCACAAAAATTTCTCAAATAATGGAGCTCAGATGATGGCCGTTAACAGGTTTGCTCGCAGTTTTTGCAGACAGAGCATATCAGAAATATGATTACACAGTACTAGCTGGGGGTCAGCGAACTACGTGAACCTTCCCCAGAACATCACACCAACTCAAACTAGGGGAAAAAAATCCTCTGCATTATGGTGAAAAAGTTTTAGTTGTTGCTTCACAGTTTTCAACTGTTGTGGCTTACTACACAAATGTTAACTTCATAGAGGGTGTTTGTGAGACAGTCGAGAATTTTGAACACTAAATTTGCTCACTGGTTTGTTGGGCTTGGCACGTCTCGTCATTGTCAAGACAATATTATTAGGGCCTAGTTAGCGTAGCAATGAACTTCACATTTTTCTCTACTCAGGTTGAGTTTCCAATAAAATTATCACCCGGTCTTGATTTGGGAATGTGAAAACAACAACATGTCTATTACAAAGTTCCATAAAAACGTATGGTGTACCGTGAGACATTTCGGGAACACAAGTTGACTGCACAACCATCACTGAAAACACTGTTGATTAACGATGTGGGGAAATAGGACCAGGAGTAAAATGACTGCCTGCAGCACCGATGCTAATTTTACAGGCAGCATATTTTAATATACTAGGAATAGAACTGGTTCAGTTTTGTGCTGGACTGAATAGAATAAATATGTGATACGCTGCTATCATGGGCATCATGTTATCAATCAAAACAATTGTTTTCCCTATCATGCTTCATGCTTCATGAAAAGGTCCATAAGGGTGTGCATTGATTACCATTTTTTAAATCTACCCAAATTTTAAACCAGCTTTACAGTTAGACGCAAATAGTTTTCAACCTGCTGGTGGCAATTTGTAGACAGTTCCATCCTTTAAATTCAGTCCGATTTTTCCATCCTAAAAATTTAAAGATAAGCAGAGTGATTCTAGTAAATATCAGTCCATAATCTTTAAATTTGACCGGATTTATTAATGGCGATGGGGCTTGGTAACCATCAGCATGCTTTGAAAAGCCTCTCGTCATTGTTAAAGCCATTCAGTGGTTCGTTATGCCTCATGGCATCCAAGGGATATCCAAATGGCAAGATGTAAATAAATATACATTGTTTTCAATAACAGTGCCAGCTGGTGTGTGTGGTCTCACTGGTCCGCGTCACAGAAAACAGTGTTTGCTTCTGAATGCCTAACCTCCATTTTGCGTTAATTTGAGTGGTGGAGCGACAACTGAGAGATCCTTGATTTTATTGTGGCGACCCGTCCCATTACTCACACTCGATCTTTGTCCAAAACTATCTCCGCCCAGCACGTATGGAGAGAAAGTTTGAAAAAATCCCGCTTCGTCGCTCACCAGTGATTTTCTGAAGACAACTCTTGTAGAAAAGTTAAACCTTGAGAAATGCTGCGGGGTTGGTTTAGACTAAACTGAAAAAAGTCCTGAACATGCTTTCATATGTGACTCTTAGTCTGTGGCTTTCCATACCCTAAGGAACTATTGTAAACTGGGGTAAAAGGATGCAGATTGACCACTGACTTTCAGAGATGCTTCTCATTTGGCTAAGAGATGTAAAATTTCCAAAAAAAGCAGGTGAGAGTTGGACTAGTTTATTGTGATTTAATAGTTTTTTAAAATAAAATAAAATTGGGTTTCTTACCAACTCTACCGATTCTAGAAACTGAAGCAATACAAGGATAACGGTAAAGGTGTAAGGTATATACGTATAGTGTACTTTAAGCTTCCTGCATAATTCGTCATGAATTTCATAAGGATCTAAGCAGGCGCGGTTAGTTTCGGTCTTGTTTTTTAATTTTAAACCTGTCGCTTTGTTGTCACTGTGGCTGTGTAGGTAGGAATGTGATACGGTGTGCAGCTCGGAGAATAATTCTGAGAATCACACTGATAATCTAACACAGTCGACAAATATTGGGGGGAATCAGTAACTGTTGAGACTGTAGGCAAATAAGTCAGTCCTTCTAACTAATCCGCGGCCGGTGGCGCTTTTGATAATGGAAAGAGGGGTTTACGTTAGAACTTCGAAGTCACTTGAATTGGAGTGCATGCATTTATTACCTATTATAAAGTGTATGCTTTAAGAAAAAGTTCCAGCCCCGTAAGAAATTTACGTATCATTTGAAACTGGTATTCGGTTGATGGGCAACAGCACCAATGCGGAGAAAATCTGCCCAACAGACAGGCAGTAGAAGTGACGCAGTGTACAATTTTAGAGAGGTTTGGGCATCACTATACGATTCCAGGTTATTAGATTGATCCGGCTGCAAGTAAGCTGACGCCGAGTGGAACCTTTTTGATTGTGGGGTATTAACCAATTCATTCTAGAAGGCCTTCGTTTTTGTGCTTGACGCAGCTACTCTCACATGAAATGGGCCAAAACAGGATGTAAACCGAGTTTTTTTGATAGAGCCACTGGCACTAATGCATGAAGCTCATGCGTCCGGCTTGGCAACTCAATATTTCATACGAATATGCTCTGGGCTGAGAGTTACGTTTGTCTTTGATGTCAAAATGATAAGTGATTGTGCACGTGGACACCAGACACAAACCCAAAATAAAAAGACCTTCTCTTGCGGTTATCAATACGAGGCAGTGGATCACATTAGAACTTGATAGTGGCATCTTGGCAGTGAAGGCCTCCGCACAACTAGCTGTTTACCCATTGAAAAGGGACCGGCTGGAAACAGCGATTCATAGTCAGACGTTGTAGACAAAGGTCTCACTGAAAATCGAGCAACTGATTGCATCAGAACGTATAGGCTAGCAACACTGGAACATAGTACAATGCCCAAATTCATGAAAACGGATTTCCAAAGTGGATGTATCTCCCGGTGCATCACTGTAACGAACATTCCAGAAAAAATAGATTAGGGCGTTCCGATTTACAACAAGTTGCCTTAACCCATCACAATAAACAAATCAGACAAGAAAACGCGCAATCAATAAGTAACAAACTATAGCACCCCCGATGTCGTTCAAGCTAATCATTGAAGAAGTCTCTTTTTGAGTCATATCACTGAGATTCTAGAGGCACCTCTCGTCTTTTTACGTCGCGTTCTAGACCACTTATATAATCTGCACACTGACGGTGGCAGCTGAGTTTGTGCGGCAACGAGTTCATTCAACAGTCTTTTTTGTTTGATAAAGGCACGGTCAAGTGAATGGTCATAATCCGTAGATGCCCTAGGACTGCTCTTAAAGAAACCAGGGACAAACTATGTACTAGACACTCAAAGAATTAAAGACTGATCCCAGCCACATCCACAAGTTATGTTCACACCAGCTAATGCTAGAGATGGATTTCTGCTCGTGTTTGATATGGCCGTTCATGAAACTTAGGCAACCGAAACTCTTAAGGACGTCAGCTGCTAGAATCGAATTTTGAAGTCCCGAAATTGCACAGTAAGCAAGATGAAACTAGAAATACGATGTTAGGGTAACTGGTAATGCATTGCGTATTACCGAAGTTGACTTACGTCGTGACGGTCCTCCTATAATAGATGGTGAAGTAAGTAATTACACATGATATCAGCAACCGTTCTGGTCAACTACTAATTGTTCATTGTGGAAATCAGATGAACAATGCCTGAAAGATAATATATACATCGAGGTTTTATTACAGCTTGCGACTTCCAAGCTATCAGACCAAATGTTTCATGATTGTATAGAACAGCAATGTGGATTGAAGGTAGAACTCCCCTTTATATGGTACTTTATGCACCGACTAAATGGCTCCGCTCGAAAATCTTGTAAATCTTACCTATGACAAGTTGCATTTAAAGCATTAGGGAGCTATACTTAACGATACGTCAACAGTCCAACTGATACAGACGGCTCTCCCAATAGAATGTTTTTGTCCACCGCGGATGGCACGTTAGATGGGATCACTCAGTTTCCGGTGAGGAAGTAAGTGATGTCCCTGGCATACTTCGTTTTAAAACCACCCTCGATTGACCGGTCGTCCTCCTGTTCTGGCACAGTTATTTTGCTAATTTCACATCCAAGATGTGAAATCCACCTGACCTCAGTTTTGCTCTTATTAGAGCTCATCGACAGAGCGCACCAGCTCATCAGCTTTGGCAGTGCAGCGGGTTTAAGTCCATACAACAGACATGCGGGTGAGCGTGTTACCGCTACTCCAGCAAAGCACGTTCGAAGTACGTGAATTATGAATTCTGAACAGGCGGATGTGTTAGTGTTTAAGAGATGTGATTGGTTTACCCGACGCCTTTTACGACAACCCAGTACTGCTCTAGTGGTGTCGATCAACTGAAAGCTCTGTCAGGAACACCCAGTCACTTAGCGCTACGGATATTGAAACCTTTTGGATGACGTTTGATTAGCTGTGGGTGGTTTCGAACTTGTAGCACTTCTCTTGTCCTGGCGGAATCATTCTGGTGAGTTCACGCACCCACCAGTATTCAAGTTGTAATACGCATATGTGAAATGTAATTCAACGCTACCCAAATTCTCGTGCTATATTTTTAAATATGAACCGTTCTCTGTTTAGCACTTTTCCTGTCTGGCCATTTTTAAATTTTACAAAATACCTTAATGATAATGCTGAAAGCCGCCAACTGGCAATATTTGTCGATTTGTTAGATTAGCGTGGCAGTTAACTGAACAGAGTTATCAACAGAAAAATGAAGCTAATGACGATGTGGCATGCGAATATTGTTGATTTTTTATTTGATCGGCATTGGTGCGGTGTGATAAAATTGAAATTAAATGCACACAGATTACCCCATTCAGTGTCAACACCAGCCCAGCTCATGCTGCCCGCAACCGACGAGCGATCCTATCCCCCTCAGAGGCATCCATTTGGATCCTGGTCAGATATATATTCTCTTTTTTGACATCAATGGCGACTAGCTGTGATACCGGCAAGCCCGAGTGGGGGCTTGATTGTGTGAGTTCGCAATAGGAAACCCGTCCAAGCCATGGCAACCTGCTTCCAAGGGAAACTAAAAGCGTCCTATTGACTGGTGGCATGTGAAACATTTTGGTGCTCGACATTTCTGCGGTAACAATTAGGCTGTGCGATAAGATGTCCAAACATTACTTGTAATTGTTGCGCTTAGCTTGATTTGGAAATTTTCCTGGTGTGAGAAGTCTCCGGATCCAAGTCAAATTACTTATGCCAGAATGTCCGCCTATTCCCAGAATTAAGCTGACCTTAGTGTAAAACCAGTTGGACACATGGAAAACATGACTCACCCTCCAGATCTTTTATATATACTTCAACTAGGGACAACAAAAATCAATTTAGCGCCCAAAACGAGAATCTGTTTGTTGTAAAAATGTATTTTATAAATCCACTTTTAAGTATCTGCTCATTAGATTGCTGAAAAATCTTTTATAACTCTGTACAATATGGTTTAAGTACAACATAAGTTTGACGGAAACTAGGGGACTGCGGCTGACTGACCTGTTTAAAGTATTGCAAAATCGGTAATAGGCTGAAAAAGCAACCTAATGAGTCATTTCCTTGAAGAAAATATCTGAAACATGCGCCGGCCTTTGTGCAGTACAGCAATAACCTTTATGGAATGACATTCGCCGAGGTATCTTTCAGAGGCAAACTACAATTTCCTACCACCGTGAACGGAGAATGTTCTTTGTTTCGTCTTACATGTGCAGGTTATAGGATTGAATGTGCTTCCACGTTCAAAAGGGCTGAAAGTTTCAGAACGTATCACGGTAAGATTAAATTAGGACTAAAACAGTTTGCTTTTTGTTCACTTTATTCAGGACCCTCAAAAGACAGTTATTCACATGAATGGACATACGGTTAATTCAGCTGCGTTTGTGGTGCCAACTGGTATTAAATCAAAGCCTGGAGGCCTAAATTATAAGCGGCACTTTTTTGTTCTGTCTTAAACACGTTTGCTATACGTTAACAATTAGAGCACCTGTGAAGTGGGGTAATCTCCTTTTTGACACGTCAGCTCCATCGTTGTGAGGCTAAGTAGACCGGTTTAGACAGTACCTAGTGTTTGCCGGGAAATTAGGCCGTCGAAAGTGTCTGTCCAACATTTCACACTGTATTAATGCTTTGGTAAAAAGTACTCACAACCAGTTATCTAGGCTGGCCAAATATTGTGAGATTTGGTGGAACTACTTTGCGAAGTAGTACGCAGTGTAAATTCTAGTTGAATGAAATAGCCTTGTGAGGTGATGGTTCACGTCGCCTGTTTTTACTAACCTGACCTTTTTCAATCTTTGTTAAGATGTGTTCAAAAGGTGTCTTCACTGAGCAGTCTCTTAACTAGCGGTATGGCGTCAAGTAAGAAGCATATGAGCACACCAACTATTTTTCACAAGAGCAGTGCATAAATTGTTCTCGCAAATAAGGCAAGAGCATATCTCGGCCTCAAAAAATAAGCAGGGAAATAGAAGGAGATTTTTCCGGGAACTAATGAACCCAACCACAGGTGTTTCTCGATTGAAGACATCTAAATCTTTAGACATGTCCAAAGAAATGTGAATAAAAGTGTTCCTTTTGAACAGCGATGGCTTGAAAATGATCATGTAATTCCTAAAAATTTTAAAATTTGTTGTTAGGACTGGTGCAAAATAATGAAGCACAATTTTATTGTCCACATTAATTTGGACGTAAAATGTTAGACCTCGCGTTGACATATAAACACATACGTGTACCGTTTTTCATTTTGACCCAGGACACTAAAAGGTCAATTGGACAGTCAGTGTAAGTAATACAGATTTCAAGTGATATTTGATGGTGAACTGTAAGCATCCTTGAGCAACCGGAGAAAAAAACGTCCTAACTACTTTTCAGACCCAGATTTATATATATGTTTATATATACTCATACATATGAACTTGACAAAACTTTAAGAATCACTGTACGGTTACCGCAAGTTGTTGGTAATCATCGGTACTGTGTATTTTCAAAATATTAGGTAGAATATGAGCCCGGTTGAACGTCTGGTAAAAATTGGCCTATAGGTAACTTTCAACCATTTTTACCTAGGCTGTAATGATCATTGAGCACACCAATTCAAATGTCAAACACTCTCATGAACAAGTAACCAAAGTATTCAGATTGGCTAAAAAGCACGGCAGTTTCTTCTAGTGAAGTGGAGGATCTTTTTTGCTGTGATATCTTTCAAGTACGTGCCAGGTCTAAACAAGAGAATTTTATTCCAAGTAATATGTATTCTGTGTTTCTTCAACCCGTCAAATCACTTTACTCCGTTGAATGGCCCCTAAATTTGTTCTCGCTTCGAGGGACCCAATACAGACCAAGCTCGTCTGAACACGACTTTATCTGCACAAACTTGAAAAATGAAGAGAGCGATGCGTGGTTTCACACTATCGAGTGTGCATTGCTGCAAAGTTTTTGGTGTACACTACAGAACATTTTTCAGATAAATAAATAAGACAACCAATGTTCAGAGCATAGGGATTTCCAAAGCCAGTCATTCATCAACGGATTGCCAACAATCGACGCCTTTTGTTTGCAAATTTCTGGTTTGTACCTTTTTACAGCAATAGATTCAGCAAACTGCAGCGCTTCACTGATTGTGGTGCTGTATACGAAGTCAAAATAGCCGCAAGGTCGGCAGGATGTACACTTTCAGGTAAGTGACAGCCGAGTGTGTACTCTGTAGCGATCGTGCACATGCCTCGGGATCAGAAATATATGTTCAAGTGCCCTGCAGCGGATGGGTCAGTGTGCTCCAGCATCCATTAATCGAGGTCAAAGTAGTCTTTCAGCCTTGCCAAGGTGGGTGACCGAGCACTCAAAAGTAAAACGACAAACTAGATCCGAAATGGTCTGCTTAGTTATTGGAAACTTGGCGAGGGATGCAGTTTTATATGTTCTTCAGTGGAGTAGGTTTGCTTAATACCTGAGGAAAAACGCCGCCCCACCACTTCAGTGACATTGTCTATTCTAAGCCGCCTATTTGAAAACTCGTCTGCTTTCGAAATTGAAGGAATCCATAGTTTCGTCGGATGAAACTTACTGTGGCCCTTTGAACTCTTTAGTGGTTATAAACCAGAGTATAATGTCTCCTCTAAGCGGTTAAGTTAAGCGTCGTTGTTATATTCCGTATAACTGCTTTCTCACTGTATCGAAAGAAACCAATGAAAAAAACAAACTAATGTAAACAAAAAGAGTCGAACATGCAGTTGCTACTCGTTTGGCAATTGAATTACTCCCAACATCCCGATATGAATAGTCTTGTTTCATCTTATTTATTAATCTGACAATCTTCTGTATTATACACCCGACCAGATGGAGCAAAACTCATCGGATAATTTGTGCAACGACTTATGAGTTCATACTTTCTGTAAGTTAATCTAATGTTGACATACAAGTCGACACGTATGGTCCGTATTAGGCTTGAACACAGGATTGAGAATTGGCCAGCATCAGAGTTTTGCCTGGTTTGCTTGAATAATTCAGGTGAGGTGTTTCGGCTTCCGGCTTTTATTCAAAGAACTTTTTTATAGCAAAACCTACTACCTATTCTCCTTTTTTGCATTGGAGAGTTTACTGCGACGGTGCAGAGTTTACCAGTTTTAAATGAAAGTCCAACAGATGAGCTCTAAACGTTGGGGTGGCCCACAAATTTCGGGTGAAAGATCATGAAAGATGTCGGGATACTTGAAATGCAACTTAGATACTTCCACTGTGGACACCATAACATGCAAGACGATGGCTTCATATCAGGTGGTGTCAAGTAACCGACTAACTAACTAACTAATAACCTTTCTCTACTCCACTCGTGTTAAGGCACCAGATAACGTTCGTGAAACAGAACACCAGTGTGACATTTGAATAAACACGTGGTAAGTTCCACATGAATGACATGTTTCAAACCAGAGGAGCCATTTATTTCCTGCGATACTTGTTACACAATTATATGTATGCAACTTTCGACGACTGAAGCCGCGGTTCGCAAAAATATATCCAAATTGTTATAGGAAAGATCACAGTTATTAGTGAGAGGAAAGGTAGTGAGATATTTAAAAACATCTTTCTATGAAAAGCGTTTTCTCCAGCAACTTTGCATCAGACACTTTGGGAGTAACTCACCGAGGTATTTTGTTTCATGAGTTGCGCCTGTGGAAATGTTAGCAAAAATCCATAAAGAGTGTGCTAGCGGCCACAAAAACGTCAGTTTTTAAAAGCTAATGCCACTAGAGTTAGTTTTCCGTAGTATACGCTACATGAAGCTAAGTCTTCTTGAGAAGAACTCAGCCGACTTGGGCGTGAAACTCACTCTAAGCAGAAACGCCGAGAAGCGCTGCATAGCGCTTGTTGGGATTCGGCAGCTGTGTGCAACCCAAAGAAACTCCAGAGAGTTTGAATTCCCCGAAAATCTGGCCATTAGTTCGAACACTTAACCGTTCAGCCACGATCGGCTGACTGAGGTGTCATTGGCTTGCAATCAGGCATGGCATGGTGCATATAATTCTTCAAACACGGATGTGATGGCTTGTCAAATAGAAGGTCAACCGATTCTGTGAAATATTCCCCTCTAAACTCGTCGTGGATTTTAAGTAGTCGATACTGGACCACTTACTCTATCGGTTGCGAAGGAAGGATGATTTGTGCTATTTCATGCTTTTGTGCAACTTATCCATTCTGCTCATTAACAACTCATGGTCGAATAGTTACCAGTTCAGGCGTTACTTCCACCTGACGTAGTTAACTTGGTTAAAGTAATATTCTCATCCGTTAAAACTGTGGGGCTGCATTTTTTATGTAGTGGCTGCCAGCGAATGATATCAAATGAAGTTAAGGCGGAATTCTGTCGGGAATGGTCAGGCTTGGTCAGAAAATGAAGGTGGAGATGGTTGCAAGCCAGCGTTCCCCGGATTGCGGCTCACTGTATATCAGCAATTAGTTGGCGTCCATAACAAAATCAGATAGAATATGGATTCTTGGAGAATTTGTGCGCAATTTATTTTTAATGCATGAATCTGCAAAGCATGCTCAAAGAGCCAAAAGTTGATAGCAGATGGCTAGCAGTCCATAATAGGTTACACTTTTGTTACGAATAGCGAATAATGCCTTATTGATCCGGTTATCCACGTGTTGAGTAAAGGCGGGAGCGGAACCCGCGTTTCTATCACAGTATGAAACAAATGACACATTAGCTGACTCACCGTTTGCCTTGATTGTTGTTTGGCGTTTGGCTGAAAACGACACCCAGTTCTATCAGTTTGTCAACTTGTGATAGGTTTAAGAACATATAACAACAGAGCACAAAAATGCATTTTGGCGACAGTTGACGCTAGACTACCTTTGGCTGAAATGGGATTGCAAAAGCATGTGTGGAGAATAAAACATAAGTTCATTCCAGTAACGATGATAAGATGTGCGAAATTAGCGTTCACTGAGCATAAAGAACAAAATATTCCTAGGTAGCCTCTTCAAAATTGAGAACGTGTATCTGTTGCTCGAAATTTTCAGGTAACATACAGTTGCATTCTTTTGGAGGCAACAAGAATATAAATTACCTGGATGCCATTTAGGTACCTGGCAATCTACGCATATGTTAGTATTGAGGTGTCCAGTTTCGTTGACAAAGTTACTCCGTTTTCACTTTCAACATGGTGATAATTTGATTAGTATACACCAACTCCTTAAGATGTTTATCATCTTTTGTGACCGAGTACAGTTCAGAGCTCAGAAATTGCTCCGATATGACATGGGTATACCCCTGAGCGAGGCACCTGAAAATCCAGCTTATATTTGACTGTTTTAATGCGAGTGCTCGTATGAAGGACCTGGAAATATAAACAAGATTTCATTGCGGTAATTCAATAGACAGAGTTTCAAATTGAAACACTCTTTGCGGGCACCAATTTGGCCTCTTTTCCGTGCTGTTTATTAAGCACACTCAATATGCTTGCAAGTACTGAAGAGTCATGGAGTGGAAGTTCAAATCTAAGCCGGAAGCTAGCCAAGATTGATACACGAGCAAAGTAGCTATATTGAGCTTCAATACTTTTGAGTATAGTTGGAGTTCAGTGGTGTGGCGATACGCCAAAATCTTTACACTGAGCTAGGGTGAAAACATATTGCAACGAAAGGATAAATCAGGCCAGCGAAACATTTTGTAAAAGGCGCACTGGCTGCTATTTTTTTCTTGAGCCCGTTTTACTGAACCGCATTTGGTCTGACATCATGCCATTAACGTATGCCACTGACTGTTGTTGAGTTCCTCTACCCTCAGTCCTAATATAGCGCTATTTCTTCGTTCTTCCGGTTGGACTTAGATGATTTGGTGTTTCTGCGAGCAAAAATATCCACTAAAGTTTTAGCCGAAAAACGGCGGAAAATATGACAGTTTGATAAAGAACAGCAGGTTTGCGTAGTCCAGCATTGGGCTGAAGTGTTATCATTTGTGGTGAGAGGAGCATGAGAGAAGAGAGGCGCTCCTCCCAGACTACCAGCATTTTGTGTTCAGGAAAGCCGCGATGCTCCAATGCCCCAAGGAAAGATGTTTCAGGAGATTTCGGCCGTGAAATTCGTAGACCCTGATTACTCGACAGTTGATTCTAAATATTAGGTATTATCAAGTACACTTGAAACACTACCAAAGCCTTTTGTAATTACCATGCAGCTCAAAGATCATTTTATGGACAAAGTGATATCAGGAGTAAAGTATTCAAATGTGGGCCTTCATGTATATAGTCCGGGCCAGATCTTTACACCGAATACGTACAGACTGCTCGGTCTTTGTTTCCATGCTTGGTCCACCAGGAAAGATCTAGGAATCGCCACTTCGCAAAGTTATTTCAAGGTACACTATATGGTCATCATGGTAAACAACTCTTCCTTGATAGACCGACTGGTCACAATCCCTGGATTACGCCGGTTAAATAACATATTTGATATAAATAAAACAGTTGTCCCTCCAGGTACTCTTTGTCTGGCTGTGTATTGGTTTGGCAGGTCTCACTCGTGGCCAGTCTATGCCTCGAATTGGAAACGGTAAAAAGCCTGCTCATCAACTCAGGCTTATTGCTAAATCCCCATCTCTTCGAATTGGAACCACGGCATAGGGAATATCAATAATTAGTGACCATGAGTTTTGGTTACTTCACGTCCCAGATGATCAATAACATCACCGCTCTGCTTGATTATAGTTGATATCTGAAAGGAGTTTTAATAAGGCATGTTTTCTTTACTCTCCGTTGCAGCCGCAGGCAGATTATTAAGTTGGAACAAGTTACTGTGGGACATCAAAAGGCTGAGCCGTTCGTCTAATATGCTGCTGACGGAAGTTTGAACGCGCCAAATAAAAGCGTTTATTAAGTGAATCAGAAGGAGCGGAATTAAATGAAAAGTTGGAAACACCAACGAATTCAGTGAAGCCCAGAATCCTGCTGCTCATAATGATGTGGCCGTAGTACAGGTGGTGTAAAATAATCATACTCGTTTGGCTTTGCAGTCTGATGAAGACTCGTTGGCAGACGACGTCAAAAGTACATTAGACTCGGCTGTGAACGAGTACAGAAACATGGCGGTAAATGATGAATACAATTTGGGGAAGATTCGTTGACTGTGAATGTCTCAAGTGATGACCGTCTAGTGCCATCGATAGATATTTGTGCAGTAACTGTTAAAAGGGGATAATTCATATATCTTGGGATGCAAGCATTTCGGTAAAACCTGGCATTACATTCCGACATAATGAATCCAATAAAAATTCACTTACTAAGTTACATGGTTAGGAAAAACACTCATACCTGAATCAACCAAACGAATATTTCATTGGTTGAAACATCCTTATCTTGATTACTTACTACAACATAGCTTTGTCATCCCAGTATTGGTTAGCAGTTTGCAGATGTCATACGAAACAACCAATGGCAACACTGTGCTTAAGACATCTGGGTTAGCAGAAACGTCGATCACAAGTGGTGCAAATAGGATGCAAAATTACTTAAAGGGATCCATTTTTTCCCGTGCAAACATAGAAGTTGAGACTCACATAATACGATGTCTTTTCCCTTTTGCCCTGTTTCGTTCAACAAGGAAAACACACAAGCTGGATATGGGATATCGTTTGATCGCTATACTACAGTTTCATTGATCTCGTGAAATTAGTGCACTATTATTTTGCCATACGGTTTCCTGGAGTGACTGGTTTCACCTTAGGTCCCGGTTTGGCCATAGTTCATCAATTTTGACTAACAAAAGTGCTTCACATTTTCTGCGATTTTTTACTGTGTTTTGATGCAAAAATTGAAATACTAGCGTTACTGATGTATGGATATCTACATGCGAAGCTTTCATCCTGGAAAATATCGCCTGGTATTGAATGAACCATCAGATTTGGCTGGTATGGAAATATTGGGTCACTTTCAATGACAGGTGGTTGGTATATCAAAATATGCCAAAGGCGCGCTTTATAGGAATTTGATGGTCACTTTATCCATTTCAAGCTTACTTTTGTAGGCCTAAACTCAATCTCGAATGTCAACTTATTGCACTGGATGTGCAATCTTGGGGCAACATTTGTGTAAAAAAATGCAGAGAAGTCGCCGAACGCCCAGTCTCAGATTACAGTAACTGTTCATGCAGCTGATCCCATGAGTACTTTTCCTGCGTTTAGAGGTATCGTGACAGGATCATAATGGTGTCGATCCCATTGGGAGCGTAACAGACTTGAAAATTCCGTGGGTGGTCTTGCCGTCAATATCAGGTACATTAAGCGGTGCTGTCGTGGATGAATTAGCAAAAACGATCATGCAATTCAAATGGTCTCAGGCCTCATATTTACTAATGTACAGTTGTGTCCGCTTCGAATGTCAACTGATCCCATAAAGTTCTAAAGTTAGAAATAATGAATGTTTAATCAGCATATAGGTAGCTGGTGTCTATCCGTCAGTCTAAACGGCAGACCGATTGCCTCTTTTATGAAGGCTGCAAAATCGCAGTCTCGCTTTCTCGCAATTTACGTGCTTTGGTGCCACGATCATGGAAAGTGCATACTGACGCACAACGCGATGATCCGGTTACTAAGAAGTCATCTGGTTTCCAACTGCGAGCCTCAACCCCTGTATTTATTAATCTGTTTGCCTATGTTTATATCTCAACGTATCTATCTATCTATCAATCTAGCTATCTATCTATCAATCCATCTATCTATCTATTTATCTATCTATCCACCTCTCTCTCTCTACCTATCTGTATGTCTCTCTCTATCTATTTATCCACCTATCTATCTATCCATCTATCTATCTCCGCCTATCCATGCGGTTATTTCGGCTACCTTTACAAAGGATCTAAAGAATGCCAAGATCACGTAGGTTGATTGTGGGCAAGTTTCAATTCGCATTAATTTTCACTCACGTCCAGGCTGTAAGTCCACGATACACACTAGAACAAAACGCATATACAACAAATAAACATTTCCCCAAATACAGCTTGGCACATATCTAACGTTAGGAAAAGATTTAAATTGGAGGAGAACCCGCAACAAACCTGGGAGGTCATTATATTACTACACAATTACCTCGTAGTTTTTCAGTGTCTGACAATTTCTGGACTATAGAAGGATCAGGATTTTTTTGAGGTACAGTGTTCTTGTGCAAGTTGTGGCTGAAGAGCTCGGAAAACGTAATTACAGTAACAAATACAAATAGTTAGTTGGTCAAAAGGACCGCCACAGTCAGTTGATCCTTACGCAAGGAAAACCCGTTTGTAGTACAGGTTATCATAACAAACACCATTATTTCACAAAATTTCATATGATTAGGCACTTAGAAAATCCATTAGTCATAATCACTAAAAGGATTGTGACCTTTACACCACTTCATAAATTGCTTGTTGCAAAATTTAATTTGAACACGAGAGGCTCCTGGTTGTCCAGTTCTCAGCTGACCATCCTAACTACCCAATAGTTCCAAAAAAGGGGTTGAATTTTGACTCTAACAAGTTGGATAAAGACCTGGGAAAGTGCTAACCATAAGAATCATAGTCAGTCTCAACAGAAAAACATCGGCGATCAAACAGAGCCTTGCCTTCTTATGGCCATTATTTATTCGAAACCACTACCGCAAAAATTTGAAACGTGAAAGTGGAAAGGAATTAGATTCTAACGGCAACAACTACTAGGAGGCATCCATTTATCAAAGCACTCGATCAAGCAATATGAATAGGAGATGGTAACATGAAAGCTATATCTTCCGGCGTCCTCATTCGTTCACTGATATTGTATCGTAGGCGGGGAACCACACAGACAGCTCCCATAAATTTCAAAACCTCTTTTATCCCGCTATGCCAGGTCAAAGCTTTATCACCCACCTGATTGCGCTCGTTTAATTGAGCATGAAAAATGGTTCCGTATGCAACATACATGGCTCATACAGCATAAATTTTGGCACCGGATACATTTTTGATTAATTCGTCTATTGCACAACAAACTACTCATTATCTAGTTGACTAGTTGCTGATTTGCCCAAACCAGGCAAAATCAGCTGTTTGTGAAAACGCAATTTTCAAAGCATGAAGAAGTCGAAGTTCCGTTCATCGGACAAGTGAAATCTCATAGCAAAACATAAGAACAGCCTTTGATGCGGTCCAGTGGATATATTCTTTAAGATTCAAAGATAGGGCGCTTTGGCAAAATAGATGTCTTCAACTAGCAAACGCGACCCGAAACTAGGAGATTAATGCATTGACCTACATTGGAGCACTACAGTTGGAACCAACAACACCTCCAAGATAGGTAAAACGCTCCCTGGTTTTCAAGTACCGTCTTTGGTGACTGCATGTCCAGAAGCACGATCTTATACTTTGTGGACAAAAACGCATACCAAATGACAGTATGGATTTAGCTGGTTCTCCAAAACGATAACTAAATAGCCTTCATACTCTAGAAAGACAAGACACTGTTTGCTAAGTGAGAGTCTTAAAAAGTTTAAATCGCCTTGGAAATCCAGAAATACCAAACCTGGGTGTAGAGTATAGGTAGGGCGTAGTGTAGAGATTTGGTACAAGCAATCCTACATACGCCTGATCCCCGATTGCTTCTATCGCGTCAGCGCTTCACAGCCATCTTAGAATAACCAGGGAAAAGCGAAAGCACCTCCTGATGAGGAACGCTCATCTCCATGTGATTACTGCACTCGCTACTGGCCATTATTGATTTTTTCAGTTGTCTGGGGTAATCTTCTTTTATTCAGCTGCGCACAACTAAATAACACAAGAGCTGACTAACTACGTGAATCATATATTTACAAAACTGGTTTAGCAGATCATCCAAATCGACAGCTTAGTGGTGCTTGGGAGATGATATGCAGTTATAATCCTCAGCAGACTTGAGAGATCTAAGTTAACTGTCGAAGTTTCTGTTACGATTCAAGGATCCAGGTGAGCAAATCCAGGCTGTCGCTAAATGAAGACATCTTACGCCGTCGAGGGTTGTCATTAGGAACCGAACGCACGTATCGAGTGGAAAAAAAATTCTGGCCTTCCGGGAATCTTGAGCTAATCCCATTATTGGGTCTTCATTGTCCAATTAGCTTCGCTATCGCAAACACGCTTAGTTCGTCTTGACGTTTCATATTGTTCCTGGCTGGGTTACATTCGAGACCGACGGAAATAATTTTGTGACATTTAGGCAGTATTATTTCACTGGCTATCATGCAGTGA
This sequence comes from Opisthorchis felineus, assembly GCA_004794785.1. Classification (NCBI taxonomy): domain Eukaryota; kingdom Metazoa; phylum Platyhelminthes; class Trematoda; order Opisthorchiida; family Opisthorchiidae; genus Opisthorchis; species Opisthorchis felineus. The sequence goes on from SJOL01006514.1 coordinate 566,074, forward strand.
TTGAGCGCATCTGGTAGGCCCGTTTCAAACCGCACAGCGCGAAGATGTATTAATCTAGCGAAATACACTCCGTGCAATTTGGTTTCAAGTAGAACATAATGTTGACGGAAACTCGGGTACTGTGCCTACCTGATGAGCCCCAAGAAGTGCGAAACCAGTGGTGGGCTGTCGAAGAATTTCCAGCAACCTAGTGAGTAGTGCATTACGAATATACATGTATTAATTTAGTTCTGTTGAGTAATGAAATTGGATAAAGGAGCAATGAGGTGCTTCCAAATTCGTAATCTGCTGAGCCTTTTACGTGCCGCACCCCTTACGCGATCCTGGGAAGCGAAGGAAAAAGTAACTTCGGAAGAGTGATGGTCAGAATTCACACAAATGCGCCAAAACATAAACGGTGGTCAGCTGTCAATCCGCTTGCCCAGTGAGTACTCGTGATGTAGAAAATTGTGATCCGACGTACACAAACTGTTGAAAGGCACCAGGCGGCTGGCCATCTTTGTATCATAAACGAGATATTGCCTCATCAAAACAGTCTGAAAGAATTAAAACAGTCTTATGCAGTAATTTGAAGACTTTCCGATTGTATGATGCCTGTTTTACATTTTCTTTAGATCCAGGATATCACACACAAGAGATTCGGGGGAGAGTAGGTAGTGTCCCTCGTAAATACACATCTATTTCGCCAATGATACAAATTTGCGTGACTTTAAGCAGGACCAGCGACATTGGACAAGAACGAAGAATAGGTCTAAGGTTGGTGCACCCATAGAAAGTGTGATGTTGTAGTTTCCTCGTCAGTTCGACTATTTGTAAGTGTTTGACTGTGTACCATCTCCCTTTCGGGCCCCATCTAAACGTATGCTATGTTTGTGGTCGTGTTCGTTGATTAGAGTTGGGCATTCAATGATTCGCCCTATTAGATCCAGATGAACGGTAAGAGTCATAAATTTTGTTATTGGGCGCGATTTGTTTCTGTGTGAGGCCACTTAATTTTGAAAGACCAGTTGTTTTTGTCCTCATAGGGAAGAATCAACTGGGATCATCTGACAAACTTTAAGGAACATCCGAACCCCGCGACCTGCCAGACAATGTTTCAACACACTGGCGGTGAAACAGCCATTTAACTGGCTCTCAGTTACAGAGAAAACAGCTAATCACGTTGCGGTCCGTCTGCTTCTGGCCAGAAGGCTGCGCTCGCAAAACTTTCAGATGTTCTTGGGATGCCCACTGCTAAATTAATTATAGCTTAGCTTTACTGACAAGAAGAAATAATGTTTATCCTTTATGTTCTAGAAAATACGGTCAAGTCCTTCGATATTACTTTCCAATATCATTGGGATATAAATTGTGCAGTTACTGTAGCCCTGTGAGCGGATGGTGCGCTGTTTTGCTCTGTTCTGTAACTTTGTTGACATTATAGCTAGAAAGGTGTAGAGAAAAAGTTACTAAGTTGCGCCGTATTGAAAAAATAATGAAACAACTACTACGAGTATATGGTGTACTTTATCAAACTCTTCTTCAGTTCAAGCTGATTCAAGGAAACTGGGGTTGCTTTTCTGGTGGATTCAATTACATGGATCAATCGGTGGCTTAGCTTACACGAATTATTCACCTTTTCAGGAAATCCAGGCAAAATAGCATGATTTTTCCTAAAGATCCATCATTAGGCTCAAAAATATTCTTCATGTTTGAACTCACTGGCGTCAGTGGTCAGGAAAACTTGCGAGAGAAGCAATTGAATATTTGTGTCGTTTGAGGAAAAATCATTGTTGAACATGCATTAAGGGTTGGTAAATAAAAGAACGCTACAAACAGCTTTGCACTCTTGACAACAATTTTGCCTGTTGTATAAATTTTCCCTCGCAGGACTGGTCATAAGATCTGCTGAAATAATTGGAACTTTAATAAAAAAGTTGTGCACACGGGTTTTGTTAACGTGGACAATAAATGTCTTTAAAATGTGACGTTTTCTAAATGCACCCAAAATGTTTCCGGGTTGTCCATGAAACAGCTGTATTTGGTTTAAAATTTTATGACGATTTGGGACTGTCGTATCTATATTACAGAGGGTAGTTGTGATGGATATCCTTCACGTCCTCGATTTGCTTTTTGAATGAACGAATCGAGTCATTTTTTGGATTCAGCTATATTTACGCTGAACTTTACGTTACTTCTAATACCGGCATTCTTGAAACGTACCATAAAACATAATTAATTTCGGAGCCTAATATTGGATCTTCGTTAATGAAATACCGTCCTAAGAATCAAACCATTATAGAGGCTCTTTTGCGCAGAACCAAATCGTTCGTTACCACGTGCACCTTGTGTTGGAACGGACTCGCAGCCTTCATATAGTTAGAACATACTATGACGTACATGAATGTTTGGGTCTCATTTGTGTGAGCTGTGTTGCCGGATTCATAGCACATAGGTTTTCGGACATATAACTGTACGTGCCACAGTTTCTATTGAGTAAGCACTGTAGGCGATTTGATCGGTGCAGAAAACGAGATGTGCCAAAAATGATGTGATTTTTAACACAATTATATTCGCCAGTTGGATTGAAGCCTTGTTAGTATAATGCAGCTGGTAGTTGTCTGTTGCCATTTCAGTTTATATTCATGAGTTCTCCTTGGTGTTGTTTGCTAGAGATTGCTAGTTATTGTTTTGCGGCTATCACATTAATCGGCGCAATAACGTGTCCAACTGGTCCTACAAGTTGTTGCGATTTCCCATATGTAGAATTCTAATTCCCCCAAGTGATCTATACACCATATTGAAACAAACGATTAAATAGAAAAAGATAACCCACATCTGGAAGATAAAATAAACTCGGATATGAGTACGCCTTTGAACAACTTGGGTGTGTAGTTCCTTGCCGGTGCATTGTATTCTTAGTCTACGGCTGATCCAAGATATTGCTTCGGACTGTTTTACTTTGCGTTCCTCTCATAAAAACGCAGGATAGGTTTTTATACTAGAAAGCTCACTCCGATCTGCTGCACCAACGCGTGAAATTCTAGGAGAAATGTCTTATGACTTATTCCACTGAAACACTATAGCGGAAATGGCATTGCATGAAAGGTACTCGGCCTCATTATGCTACGAGTTTAGCACCCTAAATATGTAATGTCACCATGAAGCATACAGCGTAAAACGTATTCGCATGTGCAAGTTCTGGGGTGCATGTTCAGTATAGGAATAAATATGAGGTAGCTTGCCGCTGGCGAATTTATTCAGCACTTGTTACCTCTGAGGCAAATCCTGAACCACGATTCAGTATTTGATGTGCAGGTGGCAAGTGTTAGCTTGGTTTTGATCAGGTTTCAGTGAGAGTTAACTCAAATTTCACAGTTTCAATGACGGATTGTCAAATTCGTTTCATTGTTATCTCAAAATGTAATTCACAGTGGCGAAACTAACATCCAAAAACATTCACCGTAGGAATCCTTTTTAAGTTAATTTCTAGGCAAATACTGGGGAAAGAATGTGGGCATCAAACGGATGCAATAATTCGTTTCTCCTAAGTGTACATTTACGTCTAACGGTCATGTGATTTCTAGTGCATCTTCACCATATAGATCACGCCAAAGAACTTTACTAGGCCACGTTCGATAACACGATGAAGTTTCATCATTTTTATGCATATTCAGTAACCAATGCTCGAATAGTAATGATGGTTCCCTGTTCACTTGGTGGCTATTACTCATGCGTGGATTTAGCTATGGCTAAATAGGATTCCCAAAGAGCTACAATATTGAAAGTTAAATATGCATTCAGGGATTTTTGGCGTTAAAAACTATTTATAACACATCTGTTGGTGATTCAAATGGGTAATTCGAGCATTCCAAAATAGACAAATATTCTTCTTCCAACGCCCGCTATCTTTTTTGACATACCACCAACAAAACTATATTTCTTCGTTGAAATAACCATATTGGAGAGGATATTTTATCAACCCAGCCTAAGCGACGTATTACCTAATTTAAATTGCTGGAAGGCATAACTGAGGCCTTGTGAAATCTTCCCAAAGTTTAATCTCCTGTATCAAAGAACAGTGTACACAGATAGCATGTGAGATAGCATTATTACCGAAAAGTAATATTGTCTGGCAAAAACAAGCTTCCTTGTGTGGATTACTGTGGGATATTCGTCCCCTCAACCCGAACTAGAGACGCGCACATCTTTGCTCTATAGGTTTACACGTAACTTCATAATTCGGTAAATTAATATAGTTTTCGGCGTTTTGCAAACAGAAGCCTCTTGACGCATCTGATCGCTGACTGCACTCCAGGAGTGGTCGGAAAACACTGGGTGGAAGCAAATTGAAAAAGACTCACACTCATGGGTGACTTGTTCTTTGGCTGTTGGTCAAACGCGCAAATGCAGTGAGAAAGCAACCTATGTAGGATAATTTCTACACTTGTAATCCACACAGTTTTATAAGTGTTAACTGAGTAAGGTACAGTGAAAACACATCAAAAGTTGCCCCCCGGAAAACGACACACTGAGTCTTGGAAATTACTAGAACAATTTAACGTACAAGTTGGTTTTGCGGTAAAATGTGGTTCATTTTATTCTTGATTAATAGTATATTTCCGGATGGAGTCCAACACTGGGAATTCGAACAATTACTACGAAGTACAATTCCCACATGTACTCAACGTACTCAGTGTTCGAGTCGGCAGAATGTGTTGTGTTACGCTCATTATCCTCAGAGAAATTCGTTGTTTAAAATGAATCGTAAATGATGGCTTCTTACTTTTGCTGACTGGTGAAGAATAGAAAGGTTTTTCTAGTGATAGTATATTTCGTTTGCTGCAAACATATCATGGGAAGAATGATTCGGTATCATTTGGTAATCAGTAATCCAATTTCAACATTTTATTCATTTCACGATGCACATACAATCCGTGCATTTATTTGTCTGCCACAATCTACGAACATATCACAGTATGATACGGTTTGAGAGAGCCGCTCTTTGAAGACTACGCTCACTCCCGATCAACGAGAATATTGCATGTAATAGGGTTTTTAGAATGCGTATCTTAAAATCGATCACCTTACATACAAGATCAGCTTTGTCTTCCAGGCAGGGCAATTTGATCCGAATTAAAGAGGCTAAATTTTTGGTTGTTACATCTTCCAGCTGCATCGGGTATCTACTTATGATAAGAGGAGAAGTAGAGAAGTTTGGCGTTTATTGTTAGAAAAATTGTGCAAATGGTTCTGGTATGCTGGTTCTTTACTGAAAAATTTCCAAACTTTAGGAGGTAATTAAACTGCCTCGCAATTTGGGCAACTTACACCGGGCGCACCGCATGTCTGTTGGAGAAAAAAAATGCAGAAATCACATTTTATGAATATTGTGTGCATTAGATCGTCGCAGTTGCATTTATACGAGAACAAATCAAGGTAAAATATAAGGTACTTTTTGGCTCACCAGTATTTGGGTCTTCTAAAATTTCCAAAAGGTGAAGGATCACAGTAATAGATAAATAAAATTAGAACAAGCTTGTCTCACTTATGAAGCTTCTATCTCCATCTTGTACCTTATGTATAACTTGGTTTTAATGTTTGCCGAATTATTCAGCAGGATACAATTCTCGCGTATTTTGCAACATTGTGCCTGGCATTGGGTTCGCAGATTGCAGTCCAATATTTGACAAACACGTCTTTATTGTTAGCAGACAGTAAAAACAATCAAACGCATGGCCATAGACATCGACTTCATTGGATTTACGAAAACCTTATTCAACAAAGCGTCACAATGATGAATAAGTTTAACTGGTCTCCTAAAATACTTATTTCAAAACCCAGCACTGCGTCGTCCACATGTAAAACAGCAACGCCCTCTCTTTTATCCCTATAGTTAGGTCTGTTGAGTGACTAAACGATTATTGAAGCCACATAGCCTCTCAAACGCTAAAAAGCAGATGTACAAATTGCTGCTGATAAATAACTAACCAAAAAATGTGTGATTCAAGCTGGTTTAATCAGTAGAGCACAACTGAAGTGTATCTTCTGGTTGACTGAACTGAACAGCCGGTACAGGATGGTAGTTAAAAAAGTTATTCCGATTTTTAGAAATCATTTTATCTCTACAGGGAAGACGCAAATATATGGAATTTTTGTGAAGTGATGGGATTGTTAGCCTTGCATACCAAGTTTATGTTGAAATGCCTTTTTTGCAAGCCATTTTTTAGTCCTATTTGTATTATAAGTTTGCTGAGAACTTCCAGCTTGAAATATGGGACATGACAGGTGCACTATCGTTAGGTTTCCCGAGTTATCTATGGTCACACACCCTTGCGTGACCCCGCATATTTACCGGCATAAATTCCTCTCAAAACATTTCACCCTCAGTGGAAAATTCAAGGACTGGCACGTGTTGTTTGTAGTGTCACTCTTAAAAAATGCAGGGTGCGAAGGTTGAGTTAAAAATTCTTATTACGGGTTGCTGATGAGTGGATTGATAACCCTGATCGTTTTTTGTCAACATTTTGTTGACCCATAAACACGGGTTTCCTGCAGATTGTATAATGATGCATATATCGCAGTACTTAAGATTTTTGCACGACTGCTTACGGGGAACCATGTATTCAGGAAGTACAAACCACAGGTCATATCCTTGCTTACAAACTTAATTAACATCGCAAATCACTCCCCTTGAAGATAGCAGCTTCATAACAAAGTAATTGCAAAGCCACACCCAGGATAAACTTTTTGAAGTCAGTAAATTCAGTGAAAGAACAAATACAGAACTGAACACTAAAGTCATATATATCACAAATCATTTCATACTGATGCGTATTAATCAACAAGAGCTTAATATTTGGTGCACACATTTGTCTGCCGCATAAATTCAGTTTTTTTTGTCGGTTCAAACTTGTCACGGAACCTTCGGCGCACACGCCTTTACGCTCAAGTTCAATGAGGAATTGCCTGTAAATGCCCATTTGTCACTGATTGCAAGGAACGTAGTTTTATTTTATTTAGGATTCTGCACCCAGAATAAAACACACCTTCAAGTGATTATAAAAAATCATTCAGTTTATTCTACTTTCCATGAAAGACGGATCTGCAGAAAAGTACTCATTGGCAGCCTCGGCTTTTGATCTAATTAGGAAACAATGTATGGTGGCAAAGCTTGTTTAGATTGGCGGTCACACCCTCCGTCAAGGACGATGGAAACTGGTTGTTTCAGCCAGTGAATAAATGAGACCAGGTTTGTCAACAAAGTGACAGCAATTAACTGCGTTCGACAACTTAGTTCCGGGTTGAAATAGTCAAAACGAAAACGGAATTCGGCACTCCAGAGTTCAGCCACTCCGATATTATATGTGGGTACTGAGGTTCAAAATGTTCTTAGCCTAAAGTCCTGTTCAGCTTTTGATTAAAAATCTGGTTTAAGGGCGCCACAACTTATTGTATGTCAACGAGTGAATAGTTTTGAAAATTACGTGTATTGTTTGTGGTGATCTAATTGGGTCTGTCAGCTGCCAGAGGCAACAATTGCTTGCAGCTTAAATTTCAAATCCCATGTTCAACTTCCGTGATCTGTCAGACGCGTGCAATTCAATCGGTCTTTTCTTTGATCTGTTGTTCAAGTGGCTCGTTTGTTTGACTTGGAAGTGCCACCTGTACGCAAACCAGTGGCGTCTTTGGGCTTTTATTTCTTGGACAGAATGCCGAAGGTAAGAACTTTTCGTCCTGCTAACTCCCATTAATAAAAGGATCCTACACGATGGAAAATCAACTGGTCTTTTTGAAAGTTATGTTTGCTAGTAGAGTTGTTCGTATATTGGTATACACGATAACTCACCAGGACGGTTTTAAGGTAGCAATGGCCCATTTATGTTTTTTAATCTTGCCACCCATTGAAGGTCCCGGCCTTTTGCAATGCATCAAAATTTTGGTAGTAACATTCATTCCCACCTTGAGTAGCAAAATACGTACCTTCATGCATGAATGATTTTGAGTTAACCAAAAATTTGGCCTGCATTCGTCAGAGATAATCTTAAACAGTGAAACAAACTATGAGGCGTCACTATGCGGGATATGTACAAACTGTCAAACAAAACAAACACCATGGCTCGGTGCTTCTTACAATGAAAAAACCGGAGATACAATGCAATTAGGAATTTCGGTCTGGCAAGCCATTGCATAACAAAATAACTGAGCGCTGCACCGAACTACCTAAGTACTATGAACGATCAAGGAAATTCTATACAGTCGAAATGTGGTAGACTTTAATTATGGTAGTTTTATTTTGAGTACACAAATGGGCAAATTTTAGTCTTTTGCTTTGTAATGTTTCCTTCCCCGTAGCGATGATGGCTCAACTTATTCGAACCATTTTTATCATGGCTCAGGTGTACATGGGGTCCACTTATATGGAATGAATTTTTGTGCTCATGGACATCCGATCAGTTCTCAAAAGTTACCTCGGTGAAATGTAATCATTTGGAATGGGATAAGTTAATTGATCACCAAGCTTAATCAAGTGGGTAGAGCTGTACAACACTAGTGAATGCTTCTGCTTTTGTGATCAAGATAATGCAATGAACCGCTTTACTTATAAGGCACGCTGACTGGCGGTGTGACATGTGTGGTCGCAGCATGCAACCTTAACAAATATGTAAGGAGAATATCACATATCACGTCCTCCAGGAATTTTTAGAATAATTTAGATTGTAGGCACCAGCGATATATCTGATGCATCCTTGGTAAAGCGCCACGGTTATGGCGGGCAGAATTCGTGACGTGTCACGCTACCCAGCATATGTAACTGGACAAAGCAAGGTTCTATACAGCACAGGTAGACGACTTTCATATTCAGATTATCCAATACGTGATGTCTGCAGAACGTTTTCCCATGTTACAGACATTGACAAAAGTCGTAGTCTAGTCGTGCGCATCGGCTAATTGATTAAACAAAATGAAAGAATTACAATGAGCTAATCGCTTGGATAGTGCAAAATTTGGCATTAATAACTTGGTATATTATTCCACCAACGGTAGCTAGAGAATTAGGGAGTAGACGAGAACCAAATATATGGTTGCCAGTGTCGAATGTGACTACCATGAAATAACACAAAAGCACTGATCAAGAGTCTTTAGTTTGGCTTCCAATATTCCAAATGTGTGCACAAATTCTTATTGGTAGAAAATATCATCAAAAATTTCTACATTTCGTTTTCTCAACATGAAACATAAATGGGTTTTGCTTTTTGCCTCTTTCCCTCCGCCGCATGATGAGGGGTTCCATTTCATTGTACCCTAAACACTAAGTAAATCATCGCACTTTTTGAAGTCTCCTTAGTTTTACATACCGACTGAGTGGTTTGGAGATTTCTCTCTCGTTTATCAGATACACTCTGCCCTATTCATGGGTTCTAAAGCTAATACATGATGTTTGGTGATCAACAGATGTAAATCCTCATTTTACTTCTCAGGTGACCCAAGTATGAAGTTGTTTCGTCAAAATAACCTCTAATATGTTACATCGAAGCAATAAAAGAATAAAACTGCATATTCAAATTTCCAAATGTACACCCGAAATGCGAGTGATCAAACGTGGACTAAAAAATCGTATATCCCGAGGCAACGAACTTCAAAGAAAAGAGCCTCTTGTTCTTCGGAGGGTTTTTCCTAAATTATCTAACTGTGGCTCCTGCAATTTCGCCATTTATAATATCCCCGGTTGCGGAAAAAAGTGTGCTAGCTAAGCAAATCCTCAAACTGATAATGGGTTAAGTCTCACTTCTGGCAAGAAAATGCTAGGTTTGAATAATGAGATCTTCAGCTCAAGAAAATGTGTCGAAGAACCTACTTGGTTTGAGGCAGGCTTTTACTGTGATGTGAAAGAAATCGCATTGCGGGTCAAGTCGCAGCTTGTACACAAATATATAAATATTTTTGAGGGCATAATTCTCCATGATGTGCAAGTGCCAGTTTTGAAACTTATAGGCTATACGTGAAAGTATGTACGCTTACTTGGAGTGATATTTTGTTAACGCACTATATTATTGAAATAATGTGCCTGGCAGATTTTATGTGACTAATATTTCTGTACCCCATGATTATTGAACAAAACATGGGGAATAGATTGCACACTGCAATACAGTTCACACCCAACGTTAAGCTGTTTCATCAATAGTGGGAATGGGTGATAATATGTTTTCAGTCTTTTCTAAAAATATGATTTATTTCGGAAAAATACAGTTACAAGACTTCTGTTTTACAAACATTATTTTCAATGAAATGACCATTCATTGGAGGATTCTTCCATAGACGGCAAAATGTGTCGCGCGAAATTGTTTACCTGATTAATAGACTAGCTTACTAATGCAGTAAGTGTTATGTGGCAGGTAGGTGATGGTGTTTCAGAGAGCATTCTGTGAGTCTGTCGGGATTGCATTAGCAAAGTATATTTCTCAATGTTCGTCATGTCATATGGACCCTGTGTAATGGCCAACAATTACGCTTAACCTAAGTACCATTTATATAGCGTCTATTAAATTTTCTTTGAAAAGATTCCTGCCGAATACACAAGCTAGACATTTATTTACGCGTGCGGAGTACAGACGACATGAATGATTTTCCCCAGGAAGCCCAACGTGAGGTCATGATAGTGACCTCAAGTGAAATCGTACGTGGTTCGCACTTACTAAAGGATACAAATATTTCAAACTGGCTGCCATATGCACCCACAATTGTGAACCCAAAAATTCTGCTCTAATGCGCCGCGTCGTTGGGCTAAATTTAACTTTGGAGTGGTAGGCATGTATTTTTACCACTGTGCGCATAGCATCATAACACCGCATACAGATTTTGCTCGCCGAATCAAAGAGAATGCCAAGGTTTTTAAGCACTCAAAGAAGATATAACGGAACAGATAAAATTAGAAGGGCTAGATTTGGTCTCTAATGACAAACAAAAATGCAGTCTAAAGCCGGTAATAATTTAAACATTTTTGTAAGGGAGTCCCCTACCTATTAGAGTGCAGCTGTTATAGCCACCAATGCACTTTTTGCAATTCGAATTAAGGAAGGTGTTTGCGGAATGTGTCACGACACAAAGCCTAATACTGAATTCCCAAAGACATCTAACTCCTCAAGTGTCTTGGAGAAAAATTATCTTTGTTCAAGCTGTGCTAAGTGAAACGGCCAAAGGGCAATAGTTGACAAGCGAATACTGCTTTGTAAGCTCATCGCATATGATGTTACACAAGCAGATAACATATCTTGATTAGTTGCGCAAAAACAATATTCAAACAAAAATGCTGTACCACTGCGATTACATTTGCATTATATAGACTATCCTTCGATCTTCTGGATGCCCAACTTTAATAAACTTGCTGTGAATTGCTTCAAGGTCAATAGGGTGTTCCTGTTGTGATCCCTTGAAAAAAATTAGTGGTGCTCTGTACCTAAAATGTTTAATCGTTGAATAAGATAGCTTTGATTTTCAATTCGCATCTATCCCTGAGGGTTCAAGCGATTTCGGGTTAAAAGCATGGAACAGTTGCGCATTTCCACACTTTCAGAAATTTGTAGGAGCTTATATACTGCGGACGGAAAGAAGAAATGTTGCTCAATCATTCCGCAATTCAGTGGATGTCTATCCGTCATTTCTTCATCGCGAAAGACTCTTACCATAGACCTGATGACTGGAATGATGTGTATTATTTGAAAACCATAACCAGTTTTCAGTTTGGCACAAGCAAATTCCTCCGATGGGCACCCCAAAACTAGTTTCCCACGTTAAAGCACCCAATAACATTTTACAATGGAGAGAATTTTAATGTTCCCTTGAAAGCTGAGAAAAGGCGGTGGATACAGCTGCCAAGAATGAACAGTTTACCGCTTTCAAGAAAATAGCAGTTGCACGCAGCTGGGTTTACCTCTTTCTCTATCACAGTCATACTTTTCTAAAAAAAATAGGCACATGAAAATCGATGACTGTCATAATTATGCAGAAGGGATTTGAAAATTAATTTCTTTTTAAACACTAAAATTGTTTCATTGCACATTGGCATATAAATGACAGTCAGCATAAAGAAATTTAGCAGATTTCAAAATGATCACGTACTCATAAACATGCAGTTAAATAAATAGATTAGTTCCACAAGGAAATAGGAGCCATGCACAGTAGAAGAGTGATGTTATTAAGTGGAGCTACATTGGACGCTTACGCGTTAGTCGAAAAATGTTTTAATTAGGATTAAAATATATCTACGCATCAGATTCTCAAACAAATTGAAGGAATTTTTAAAGTTATTTCTAGATTTCATTTTCGCGATCTTATTTGTCAGCATCTCAAATTATTTTCATACGGATAATTTTATACCCCTTTGTAGCCTCACTAATTCCTAGTATTTCGATATAAGTTGCTATTTGTCCACTGCTATATACATAAATGTAAGTCCCATATTAGCACGTCACCAAACGTGTATACTTTTCTCAGAAACGGGGGTTAGTTTGACTGCTAGATAAACGTGCACGCACATCCACTGATACGCCAAATAAATTCGGCCCTTGGATTTGGAGTCGACAACTCTTTGAGGCAGTTCACTTGCGAGAACATTTACCATTAACAACCGGAATTAAAACCTCCCGAGAACATGGTAATTGAAAACCGGGAATCAGTAGGTGTTTCATTTGTTCCCCAAATTTATCTGTAATTATTGGAACCTCTTTTTACTTTAGTTTTTTTGACTATCTGAAATTTTGGCCAACTTGTCAAACGATCTTTCGACTGACTTTCCCTGCCTAAGCGGCACAGTGACTGATTCTGTCCTTTTGTAGAATAATTAATTCTTCTTCGCTGTTCAGTTAAAAATTTGAAACTGCCCAAAAGCTTAGTCTCGTCCTGTGTATTAGACACATTAGGTCGCGTTGTTTATTCTTCATGTCCATACTTTCGCTTACCTGGCAAAATAACAATCAAATTAGAAAATTGCCTTCTACTCAGTCGGAAAGTTATATGCAAGTATAAGCGTAGATCAGCAAATTTGTTCATATAGGCGAAAGGTTAAGTTACGATTTTGAAAAGTTTTATCACACTCCTTTGTGTCTGATGAAACTATTAACCGCGGGACTTACAAATTTACGGTTTTGGCCATATTGCAATTGTTAACCGTAAGTAATGTTGTTTACTCTAAAAAAGCGTTTTATTCTCTGACTAACAAGGTAAACTGACCTTCGTATGTGACTAATTTGTTTCTACCATGGGACGATAGTCGGCTTTTTGTGCACAACGTTTAAACCACTGCAGTGCATGATCTGTTTAGTCTTCAGTGTTATATAAGACAGCTGCAATTATTTTGGGTTGCCCCACATATTAAAATAACACAATCTACTCGCCCGCATTCCACGGCCCATCTTGTATTTTGGGAAGCTTTCCTTTACGGGCTTTCAAAAATCCATCGCCTCAATGGATCTTAAGTCAGACAAGGGAATATTAGTAGAAATATAATAGTTAAATTGCTTGTTTTTGCGCGTTTGACCAATCTGAATGTGGCACATTATTTAAGGCAGTTGATGTTTGATATAGAGGAGAAATATATTTGAAATGGAGTTGCTGAATAACGAAAAATTGGCTGTGTACTGAATTGCGCCTCACTAGTGGTATACCTCACCTAAGGTTGGGTAGAAAATACAGACGATATCGCGAAAACTTACCAATTTCGGTGTCCATTGGATGCCCTTGAACAAATAATGCATTCTTCGTTTGAAAATCCTTTTAATGAGAGTTACTGAAATAAAATGCAGAGCACTCTAGAAGTAACATTTGACCAGCGGGAAAGTTTGTTTCCCTTAGTACTTCCTCAGCGTGTAGAAAGGCTGAACTATGAAACTCGAACATAACGTGTAGTTTCCAGATTTTCAATTTCCAGTTTTTGAAGCTATTCTCATAGCGATCAAGAAGCTAAATTAATTCCACCAATCAGAAGTCCTGCAATAGTGCATCTGCCTTGCAAGTAAATTTGTATGCTCTAATGAGGCGTCTATTTCGAGGGACAATCCCTTGGGATAGAACACTAATAGATGATCCCTTGTATTGTGAAAAAGTAGCGAAGTTACTTATTTGTCAAATAAACTAGACGGAAAAGCTGACTCCATAGAGAATTCTCCTAGACGGAAAAGCTCCATTCATTCATGTTAGTATACTTAGATTCTACTGTGTTCCTGCTCACAGTTACCACGCGGCTTCTGGAAATTCTGAATTTTTGTAATAAGATTTGGTCCATAATTTCAGGAATGAGGCATAGTTGCTTCAAAATTTACTTTAACTTATTGACATCAACCAAAAGTTGATGCGACAAAAATTGCCGAATGCGCAACCGTAAATAGGAAAATGTCACGACAAATGAGAGGCAAAATGGTGTCGCATGGAGGATAAAACCAATCCTAAAAATACAAGGTATTTGCGTAACTATGTTGATCAAATAAACTAGCAAAAACAATTTTCAGTAGACATGACAACGAGTTAAACGGAACTCTAAAGAACTTTTTGAAACTGCCAAATATTCTACAATTTGTCTATATAAGCATCGTTTCGTAAAACGCCATTTACAATAGGGTGATTAATTTCAACTCACAAAATTCTGGTATAAAATCTTGATCTGCATGGTACATAAGGTATGGTATTGAATGGGTACCCATGAAAAAAACATCATCGATTAACATAATGAGAATGAAACCTTAACAGATGAGTTTCTCAAAATAATTAGGCAAAACCATTAGTGATAAAACAATTATCCTCTCGGTTTTCGTGACCTGCACAATAAATGCCTGAGGTGTTCAATTTTCCAGAGTACATGATCAAATGAACTTTTACAACCTCAGATGTCCAAAATTTGAAGCATATTTTTCAAGTTGACATTTCTACTCACTTGAGGGTACCGTCATCGGTTCCGCTAGTGAAATCCTCCGAAACTCTGTACATAATGCAGAAATATTTGGTGTTACTCAGTACACGGTCACATCATTTGTGGAGGACTTTTCGTCTAATTTAGTGCTTTTTATGCAAATGCTGCTTTGAATAGGTTTCTTATACCAGAGTATTCAGCTTTCAGGTTGAAACCAAGATGAGAAAACTGAGAGAGCCAAATAACATATGGGTCTTTGGAGTGCGTTCATCCACCGTTATGAATTGCAGGTAAGCTTTTGTTGAAATGTGCAAACATTGAGTTTAAAAAGTCCCTTCCGTCAAAGGTTAGGATGCTTTTCAGCACTGTGAAACATGTCGTTAAGCGTAGGTTTTCAGCAGGTCACCGGTTAATCTTTCTTAGCCTTCGGTAACCGGATATAAATTATGAAGTTATTCAGGTTATAAACTGTTGTGCTTTCCGACGGTTCTTGTTTCTCGCATCGCATACCACTACGGGTGTACACGTTACAGTTTTTCTTTCGAATTAGGACCGCCAATAGCCGAAAACATGTGGTTTCATATGAATAATTTCTATTGAACAAAAGGATTGTTGCGCTGAATTTCACCTATCGTCATAACTAACAATTAATTAATTATGGGAGGTTTGGGCCGGTACGGTGTGCATGTGAATTTTTCTCTTCGTTATTAAGCGTTGTAAAAATTGAAGTGCGGACCACTTACCCAAACTGGCCGAAATAAACACAACTAAACACAAAAACGAGAACATTTGCGGATTCCAAACTGACTCAATGTGTGCTGTATTTATGGGTCTGTTATTGTTTTTTATGTTTATTCAAGTCCTATCTTCAATCAGCGGAGCACACAAAGTCCGCACATGTTTTAGACAGAATTAAGTCTTTCCTCGCATAGTCACTCTCAATGCTGACCAATGAAATAGCGACAAATAAACACCATCTTCGTAAAATTTATAGCAAACACAAACACGTTTGTATCAAGCAGTAAATTTTAAGTTCAATCGTCGTGCCTCTAGTCTTGTTGGTCCGCTGGGACGATTATTATTGAGATGTAAAATCCAGGTAGCAGGAAAAAAACGGACGATTTACAAGTATCAGTTTATTACCGGATTTTAAATCAAGGACTGTCATTTTCTTCTCTGGCAAGTTAAAAGGATTGCCTCGTAAAAGATGACATTAAGTATCTAGCGCATAAATTCGAGCAAAAGATACTGTTTGGGGAAAGAGAGCTTATATAGCGTGCTTCCTGTGTAGAAATGCACACTGAGCTTTAGAGGGACCGAATGATGATTTTGACCAGAGACAATTTAAAACCGTTGATCAGATGCAATGCTGAAGCGTAAATAATTGACTAAAGGGGAGCAAAGTGTAGCTGACTGCAATCAATATGCCTAAAATTGACAAGCTGTCCACTATGGCAAGATGAAAGACGAGGGTATTGGAATCCTAACTGATTTTGCCAGCCAGGCACCTGTTTTTGTGGAACATTTTGCAACTTGTGCAAAGCAAACTGTAGCTTTTCGTGATTTAAAATGGGACGACGGCCTCCTTTCCTTAACTCCTAGCTTACAAAATGTGAACCTGAACACATCATAGGAATTTCGTATGAAGTGAATCTATAATTCTGTAAAACATATTCGACGATAATCATTTGTTTTTCTGACTGGCTTTGGTTGAAAAAAATTTACCTCTCCAAAATATTTGAAGGGAATACTGTGGCAATATTCTTGTTCGGGAAAAAATGCTGGATACTGAAAGATGACACTAAACTGGCAAGAAGCTTGCCACAACGAATGACACCATTTCATTTTAATGTTCGCCATAAGTGGCTTATTTCCGGGAGCATCAGGGGAACCGTTTAAGTTGCATATCTATCGTAGAAGGTTCTGCAGTAGAGTAGATTAGATTTATTCATCTTGGCCATCAGAAGCGCTAATTCTTTGGGAGTCCATCAGATTAAAACAAATACAACGCTGTCCTTTCGCCCATGTTTCAGTTTTGGGGTGGTTGTTTATTCTTTGGGCATGGCGATGCCGAAATATCCGAGTCTCTAATTAACTACAGACTGGATAAACAACCAAAGCAATTGTACTGTGATTCTGGACAACAGCCGTAAACGAAAGTTGATGCCAAGTAATTCTGAAGCGTTATGTCTAAAACAGTGGCTCGCCGTATGTTCAATTTTTATCGTGAAATCGATACGCGCATTAAAAGTATATTGGGTTACTTCAGCAAATGGATTTCCAAAACATATAATCTGATCTCACCGGATCGCTTAAAATTAGACACAGTGGGGTTCTGAGAAGACCAATTTAGTCCCTGCAGTCAATGCCGCGGGAACGGTCATATATAAAATGCAACCCATGTGCTTTTGGCTTGCTGACGTGGGAAGTGGATCGGATGTACCGGTAAAAAGCCTACTTGTTAGTGTACCTTGCGCACAAGTAACGCAACACTTGTTAGATTTTGCGTCTGGCTGGTCTCATTGAGGCGGAAAAGCTTCCATATTTGTCATGAAATGTAACTGCAAGGCGCCTTGAATAAACGGTGTTATTCTGCATTTGTCAGGGAATTCTCAGTGTTTCAAAGTAGGCAAATCTTAGAAAGATGACTATTCGGGTGCTATTTTATTTTACTTGGCAGACTTTTCAGAGACAAGAATGAGAATTCTGACTGAACAAACATTCCGGTGAGCTGAATCAGCCCTGTACATTGACGTAAAAAGCTGCGAATCATTGCGTCGTCCTCCAAACTAATTTCGCACATAATGTTTTGGATTATTGTCCTTGCATTTGATCTCTCTATGTGCAAGTAAAACATGCGTCCATTCCAACGGGTAGTTTAATGCAGTGTCGGTCTGCACTGAACGCGTTGCCCTTACCTCTTTTTTTGGAACAGATGTTATAGTCAATGGCAACGCGTCAGCGTGCTAATGTTGACCCATAAAATGACAAATAACTGATCAGGCTAGTGTTTAACCCGACCTCTTTCTTTTGACTCTGTCCTGGATGTCGTCCACAAATTTCAGTCGTCAAAGGTGAATACTGATAAGACAATTTATCAAAGTTAATGTGACCTCGGGCCAAAAACTATAATAAATTTCCAGCTACACACTAAAGACAGAGGGCAGGCCAACTGAATTTCTGACTGAATATGCAATATCGTTTGACCTGACGTTAGCAAGAAACTTGTCGTATGACTATTCAAGAGGCATTGCCAAAAAGAACAGTCCTTAGATGGAAAAGGAGAGCGTTTGTAGGACTTTTTGCCTACCAGAAAATAGTAGTGCTGATTGTGTCCTACTAACAATGACGTGAGACGGAAATTAAACGCCAAATTCGTCGCGCAAATACGTGGAATAGAATAAGCTTACAATAAAATAAATGTGGATGTTCTGCAAAATCTTGAGGCTTACTTATATTTGCCGTCCATTTATGAGGATAAGTTATGAAAATTAGTACATGTTTGCCAGAAAATTGGCTCGTAGACCATTTTGCCCAAAGAATTGCCGAGTTGAGCTGGCACGCTCCCAAACTAAAGGGGGTATTATTTTATTCTTACGCAATGCACTTATTACATGCATATTCGTTTGCAATAACTTTTGGATTGCAGATCTTATGTGTGCACCAACAAACCGTAACCAAACAGTGCTATTTTCCAGAAGCACTCGTTTGTCAGTAATTGCACGAGTAAATGTTTAACTAATGTGGAAATATTGTTTCCCGATAAAGGCAACAGTTGCGAAAGACAGATCTTCATACGTGTTTTGTAATCGAGCAGTTTTCCTCTGTGGAGGAGATTGGACAGCGACATCTCATAAAATGTTGACAATACCATATTTAATGCGGTTGATAATAAGTTACGATTTCACGGTTTTGCTTTTACAGCGATGTACCGGTCAAACATCCAGCAGAATTATCTGCGCTTGTAAGCAAATTTTGTAGTGGCATCCTCCATCGGTTGCTGCACTGGGTTGTGATTCTGACTCACGACAAGTGCCGTGCACATCCTGATATCTTCTCTGTCCCCTGGAAATATCAAATTTCCATGAGCATGCAGTGGTCGAAGTATAAATTTGTTTCCATGCTTGACCATTGCCAGTAGCTCACATGTGTGGTGTGTGAGATTCTATTTCAAAACACATTAAGGAAAAACCCTTGCATCAAATCGTGCTTTTTGGGAAGTGATGAAATGTGCCGTATTCGCATGAGTTCTTTTGTGGTAAGATGTTTTCGGCAATCCTGGTGCTGTTGTTTACGTGTTTCGCATTAAATAAAGAACATATTTTTAGAGGATATCTGAATATTTAATGAAGCGTTTCGTCATGGAGAAATATAAAATGTCATCTTTAGGGATAAATTATATATCACTTTGCCTATGGTTTCACGCTTTGTATTCTGTTCTTTTACCCAAGCGTACCTTTACTCTATCCTTAAATCTTCACTGTGCACTTGAACACTGTCAAAGAAGATAAGCAAACTTAGACGATCCGGAGTATGATTTCTGCATTCCTTAGTGTATGTCAAAAGCTCTTCGCTCACTGATGTCTTCTCAAAGAGAGCATCATCAAACGGTAACAGGATCAAAAGTGATGCCAAAGCTCTTGTAAAACCTTTGTGTTTCAAATAAGTTACGTCTGTTTTCAGTAGAAATAACGGCTTTCGGCTGAGAAATATTTTGATCCTATATGTATCCGATTACTGGCAAAATCTGTGGAAGTGACAACAAAATCCTCTTTTCATTGACGACCATCATAACTGAAGTGGACACCAATATATACTGAGACATATACGCCGTATGTTTCTCCCTCCAGCAGGAGGTTCGAAAAGCGCTTGAGATGACAACATATTTATCATAGTACGTCAGGCTAGTGGATTGCGTATTGAAAGCAGTGCAGTAGAAGCTACTGCATGATAAGTGCTTGTTTTATTGCGGCATATCACTGTTTTTGACATCTCCGTTTGATTTCTGATCAAACTATATTGATGTTCATACGATTAGTTATTATAACCTAGAATTCATGCAAACCCTCTGAACATGTAGACCGAGCACGTTTTGCATTGTGCTTAGATAAAAAAATGGGGCACCAAATTAAGGGAAAACATCCAAAGAAGGTTATTCCATACCACGTTGATGAAAACTTCAAGAGTCCTTCAAACCATATGAGTCGGTTTGATTGTGTGTCGTATCTGGCTACATCATCAGTCATAGATGTAGCATACAATGCTTCGGTTATATCACTGGCTTGCGTGAAGGAGGATAGGAAAAAATGTGTGGTCTATTCTATTGAGGATTGTGCAAAAGCGAAATCCAATACAAAGCCATTTATCCAAGCCGTTCAATGCGAAGTAATTTACCTTTGAGCAGAGCCGGATTTCGCAAAGTTACACAAACAGGTCAGCTTGAGGTGCCATTGTTTCCACTAATTTTCGGATTACTGGGGGACTTGTTCTTACGTGTTCATTGTTGGTGAGAAATAAGGCAAACACAATCCTAACTAGTTGTGAGTTTTTTGCCCAATTTTTCTTGGGTAGCCACGTGATGCCAATAAATGATGAAACCCTAAATTTTCGAGCAGTTGTTTTGATGTTCTAATTTGGAGTAAACTTTTGCATGCCAGGCTGTACTACTCGCTAGAGAATCCCCCAGTGGTTTCCCAAGGTAGCATAGTTAGTAACCACTTGAAGGTAGGTTGATGTTTTCAAGGGTTTGACAGAACTCTGTAGATTTGTCCTAGAAAAGTGAAGAATAACCGTTGGACAGAAGTAACGCGATGCAGGATTAAACATTACCTGACGTTTGGCACGTTTGGGAGCTTGGATCGAGCTTGGTTTTATGCGTGTAGTTAAAAAAGTGCAAGCATTTTATGAAAGATTGCACCTAGGAGCAAATGAAGCGGTCTTTTCTCTGAATGCACTTTGGGAGCTTCTTTGACACATTTAGCGTAAACTATTTACAAACATTCTTGGGCCAAACCATCCACGCTCATTAGGTGAGTGACATCGTGAACAAAAGAGTTCATAAGAGCAAATATTCTTCAATTTTAATATTCATTGCCAAATGTTTGGTTATCATCGCGACCTTCTTCACATACAGTGACGAATTTATACAAGACATCCTGACAGTTTTCCACCTGCGGAATAATGAATAGGGAAAATGTGATATAGACTATCTGTTCTAAAATTGCAACTATCCGCGCTGCCGAGTGCGCCACATGTTCCGCGTTGTAAAAGCTTCTAGACTGTTACCAGTACGTCAGTAATTGGCGAAATAACGCTGGAATAGCGTTCAACTAAACAAGGCTGGTCGTTTTAGATGACGCCACCCATGAATCTCCTAAATATCCCGGACGACTTAAAACATGCTATGTGGACTATCTGAGCTGACCAGATAGGCATGCTTTGCACGTCTGTCAATCTCACCTTGTTCTTGAAAGTCAGATTGAACGCTTGCGTAGGCAAATGCCCATTTGAGAACAAAATGGAGTAGTTTTAAGGTTGAGTGCAACGCCTTGTTTACCAAATGTTTTCACCTGGATGTATTCCAATAGTTTGTCGAACTGTGAAATAAGATAAACTGAGAATAGAAAAGAAAAGCTCGCTGACGGTCTTAGAATCAGAGTTTGTTAGCCTGTCCATCATCTGAAGTAGTGTCACGTGAAAATAATTCCCCGCCTAGGTGTAATTGCCCGTGGAGTATGAAACACCATTAATCCGAAACAAAATAATATCCTGTCAGGGATATGAGGTTTTAGTAGAATAATTGCCACCCAAGTCACTTCTCCAGAACGGAAAGCGAGACTTGAGATTATGAGGGTGAAAGAGGTGCGTCACTAGATAGGGTGACTTGTATCATTCTAGCGAAACATGAGCGTCAGTCCACCTCTTTCAAATCTGAACACATTCAAGGTCGAAATTATTGATCAACGGATTAACGATAAAACGAGTTTAAGCATCCACTTGAGTTTACCTTAGTATGTCGGATTCAACGCTAGATTTGACTCGCGGGGTATAAACAATCCAACTGGATGTTAATTTTTCGGATTTGCTCGTGAATAGATGGCGTTGCACAATCCCAAATCAGTACACCTACAGATGAAAACCCTTATTCTTTGTGAGCTAAACTTATGTTTTCTTCTGAACGTTTGTTTTGGTAGTCCAATTCCCCCAGAAACTGCTCCTCAAGGATCAATTTTTATCACGCTGGAAGATGACTGCTGTAATATTTACTAACTTGACTAAGGCTCACACAAGTGTGAGTTGAAATTGTACTGAGTTTTTACCGCAAAACCAGCTGACAGTCAGTTTTACATGACTTTTATCTGACATGACACATTGCTAAATTGCATTCAAAATAGGACACCCTGAAAGTGGATGCATTACCAAAGTCAGGTGTCAATTCATTCTGGTAATTTGTAGCTGTAACGTCAAAATAAAGCAAATCCTTCTTTGTATAAATAATTGAGCTTTATCGGGAGGCATAATGATCAGTCCACATCCTCCATTCCGAAGAGGCGAACACTAGAGATTGTTACTGTTCTGACTTCCTAAAGATGTGTGGGTGTGAGTATAACCTTGAGTCTTCAACCTGTTTTTGGCCCTCATAACAATAAACGGCCTGAAGGTCGTGTCTTTAAGCTGATTCTTTCTTCTGAAAGGACACTAAGCAAATACTTGTAAGTAGTTAATTTTTTGGTGTGCTTTCTGCACCATTAAAAGCAGTCTGACACAAAGATTTCCCTTTTTTCCCTTCTGAGACTTTAGAATAAAGGTGAGTTTGTTGTTCGGTTCACGTACTCTAGAAGCTGCACATGTCACGTCTGCTCCATTACACATGAGTTTAGTGCGCTCATATCTCAGGTGCCAGTGGACAAACGCCCCTGGCACCAGTTGTGGTGTGAGAAACGGACAAAAATGAAGCTATGGTACTGTGAATATAATTAGTCTTACAATATGAGGCATAAACCCTGCGATCCGAAGACTTTGATCATACCAAACTTTGACCAACCGATATCTTCGTAGCAGAGCAAGAGCTAGCTGACTCAGTCAAATGCACAACGAAGTGGTGCGTGATCAGGTCCATGGTAAAGATTGGAACAGCACAAAAAATTCTCTGGAGGAGGTGGTTGGGACGTGCCCAACATATACAGAATTTCTGTTTCACTAAGAAGCAGCCTTCTTCTTTCAGAGCCACCATTTGCGAACGGTTTGAGGGTTACGACTTATAGCATTTCAGCTTGGAAGAAAGTAGACTGCAATCAAACCGTGCACTGATGGATCTTTGTATTTTATCTTTAGGTCCCGCGTGGTCTTGCATGCACGCGGATTGAAACCCAGCAAAGCATGTTATCCAATCGATACCGGTGGTGTTTCCGGTGTATATTTCTTACTCGGCTTACCTAGCTGAAAGTCGTTGCGCGTTGGGCTTATACCAGATGCGGTTCAAAAATCAAGGTGGGTCAATCCAGGCCATAGAGTCCCAATTAACCTCGATGACCGGATGTGTTTATTTCAATGATATCCAACGTTATCCTCAGGGATATAGAACTTCTTTGCAATATGAACCTAGCTGATTGTTTCCCCCTTGCTCCTTATTAAGACATTCTTCTCTCGTTGTATAAAGGAAAAGCGATAGTATGTGAGTGTATCGTGATCAGTGAGGATGCTGGTGGCAAACCTGATTCCCATTTTTCGACCCTGTCTTCATGATTTAATCGGCATAGATTTATAGCGGTGAGAGCATATAGAAAAGAACATGTCACTCTAGACGGAAATAGGGAAAAACGTGGACTTTATTCGTTGGACATGAGAAGTGATAATCAACGGTTTTTGAAACATTTGTTTTCTGCCTGGTTTATAAACTTTTGAATCCATATGAAGCACTAAAAAGAGCAACGCTTGCACGAAAGCAGAAAAAGCCAGAAATTTAGTTGTCAAACAGAACCCTACCGCAAAATCTAATGTCATGATAGCACCATCGTAAGAGAAGTGAACTAAAACCGATGTTTGCAATCAAACGAATCATTGGGGGTTGTGTAATTGTTTGGAATAACTTATGGTCCCAACGACGTGAATTTTCAATGCCAACTAGAATGGATTGCGACTCACAAAAATGCGATTCCCTCTGACCACTAGCCACCCAACTTTCATGAATATTTGTTAGATATGGACAACCCTCATTGATCTAAGTTTTTACTGAAGACTTCACTTATGATGACCCATT